>JAHWGI010001300.1:912500-1347500 GCA_029379305.1 Frankliniella fusca | reverse complement strand
CTTCGAGAGGTCCTGCCACCCCACCCCACCCCGCCCCGCCCCGCCCCGCCCCACCGTGCGGAGGCACTGTATGCGCGACGTGCCGCGACGGGGCGGGGTGGGCAGGGCAGGGGACAGAACGGCGCCCGTCTCGCCCCCGCAGTGTCCCAGGCTAGGTTCCCAGTCCCTGTAGAATGCCCTGCCCCCCTCGCCCTGCCCAGCCCTGCCCCGTCGGTCTCCTTTGTCCCCCAAACGAGGGTGGAGCCTGGAGACCAGCGCGCCTGGAGCCTGCTGGCTGGAGCTTGCTGGAGCCTGAGCGGGGGGCGGTGGCGGGGCCGAGTCGCGCGCGCACGCTCGCACGCTCGGAGGGCGCGCAGTGAAAGACCAATGATCAATGCGAACACTGTTTCACTCCCCTTCTACCTCAACCTTGTATTGAATTGGCGTTTAACTTGTATACACGCGTAGCACGTAGCAAGAGACGTTAAATCGAGGGGGAAACAAAATTCTGAAATTTTTGTACACCTCGTAATTCAGAGAAGAGAAGTTCAGAAAAACTCAGAGAAATTCAGGAAAAATCAGAAAATGTAGAGAAATTATTGTTATGAAAATTTAGAAAAATTCACAACATTTAGGTAAAATTCTGGCCAAAATTCACGAAAACTCACAAAATTTGTACACCAGAATTCAGACTTGTTTGCCCTTCGCGTTACATCTACTCACAGCAGAAACTTGGTGGCGAGGTGCGGCGTGCAGGTATGACATATGCAAAGCGCCCCACTCGAAGGGACGGGGTAGGACGTGCCTCCTTTTCCTACGCGGGGTGGCGGCAGACGCGCAATGCACAGCCGGACCAACGGGGCCTTTAGATCCCGTCACGAAGCCTCCTACTTTGTCGTCTGCGACCTGCAACCTTCCATTCTCCGTCCTCCGTCCTCCTTCTCTCTGCTTTTCCACTCAGTTCCACACCTCCCCCATACCCCTGCCTGAAACAGTCTTTTATTATATCGTTGACGCGAGAAGTGCAGCGGTAGGGCTGCGCGCTGGACCAGGCAGGCGCCTGGGGCGGGGCGGGGTGGGGCGGGGAGGGGTGAGGTGGGGTGTGCCCGGGGTCGACAGGTGGCCCATTCTGGCAGTGCTGGGCCCCGCCCAGCCCCAATATAACAGAGCCTGGAGCCGAAATACCAACCCGGTATTTGCATTCTTTGCCCCCAACGGCCCTGCCACCTTACCCGGCCCCATATCTTCGCACCTTGGAGACACGGTACGGCATTCAACACATTGCTGCCTGTTTGAAGGGCTGATGCCCCCATTCTGAGGCGGCCTGCACGGCGCGGGGGTGGGGGTGGGGGGTGGGGGTAGCGCGGCTCGCACGGCGCGGGGCGAGGAAGGGACCGTGACCCAAATTGCTTTGGTCAGGGGCGGGGGAGGGGGGAGGGCTGCTTTACAGGCGCTAGTAGTGTCAAGGAGGGGGTTGCTTGTGGTGCGGGGTGGGGTGGGCTGGGCCGCTGCTCACGCCTGCCCTGACTGCCCTGCCCTGCCTGCCTATGCCTGCCTATGGCTGCCTATGGCTGCCTGCCTTCCTGCCTGTCTGCCTGCCTGCCTGACTGCGCGGGCTCAGCTCAGCAGGGCCTCTATACGCCCGATCGAAATGCGGCTCTGTATCTTTAATACTAAACGGACAGCTGGCCATGCGGCGTATGTCAACGCATACACACACACACACACTCACAAAATCACATACACTTTCTCGCGCTCACACACACACACTCTCACACATTCTCTCTGTCTCTTTCTCTCTCTCTCGTCCCGCTCTCCAGACAGACACACAGAGTAATATCTCCCAGTGGGCAGTACTGCTGTGCCGCCGCCGCCGGCCCATCCGACGCCCTGAGTTGTTGGTATGAGATTGGTTCTGCTCCTCTCTCCCCCCTCTCTCTCACACCCACTCTCCTCTCTACCTCGCTCTCGCCTTGCCCTCCACCTTTCCCTCCTTCACCGCATGGTTGCCCACATACCGCCCCATGTCCCTGCCCTCTGCCCGACTGACTCCCCGTGGTCAGAGACACTTTCTCCCACACCCGCTCCGCACCGCCGCCAGCAGCACCAACCACCTCGCGTCTCACGCCCGTTATTGAAACCTCTCCCGCCGGACAAACGAAGTCCATAGGGCACTTTAGACAACTTCCTATGATGATATAGGCCTTTCTTCACCCAGAAAAAAGAATTCTGGATTGAAGTCAAATTTCGCCTTGTTTTCACTATTCTTGTTTTTTTTTTTTAGATCAATTTTTCTTGACTCAACGAAAAAGTTTCTTTGAATTATGAGAGACAAAGTGAATAAAGAAAATCGGCTTGAAAAAAAACAAGCCAAGAATACTGTTTTCTGGGTGATGAGGAGTGAGGAATTAAAAGAAAATGTTGCCTCGAATTATTCGAAGGGGTCGTCCACATTACATCACATTTTGCCCGAAACACCTACAACCCCACCACCCCTCCCCTTCAAAATAATGTTGAAGATGAAATACGTGTGACGTAAATTATTCGGACGGTTCTCAGAGAAATAAAACCAATAACTCAGCTTCATCACTGCGGTAGGTGCGACCCGCTTTTCCGTCTGTCTCTCTGGCCGTTTGTGTGGCTGCGAGTCTTTGGAGGAAGATGGGGACCCCCTGCCCCGGCCCGCCCCGCCCCACCCCGCCCCGCCCCACCCCGCCCCGCCCCGCCCCGCCCAGCACTCGCACGGCCTCACGGCGGTGGCGGTGCGGTGGTGAGTGATTCGCAGTCCCCCGATGGGACTCAAGTTGCGTCCGACGGAACGGAAAAGCGGAGAAAAGCAGAGCGGTTGGGACGAGGAGTGGCGGAAAGGGGAAGGCCGTTGGGGGGCGAGGTGGTTGAAGGGACGAAGAGAGTTGAGGGCACAAAAGAAAGGGGCAGAGAGCCGGGCCGGGCCGCTGTGTTATTCGAGCTCCACGGCCTGATTTAATATCCTCCCGCCCGTATCACGTTTCTCAATGAATTGCGTTCCGTTTGATAAATGGAATAGGGCCGTGCTTTGAATCAACTGTAACGCCCCTGCCCGGCCCGGCCCGGTCCGGCGCGGGCTGGACTCTACGCACTACACGTTAGCAGTGCAGGCCTGCTGGGCCGGGTCGCGACAGCGGGCGGGGGCGGGGCGGTGCGGGGCGGGGCGGGGCGGGGCGGGGCGGGGCGGGGCGGGGCGGGGCGGGGCGGGGCGGGGCGGGGCCAGGCCAGGCCAGGTGATTGGTGGGCGGGCCGGGGGCGCCGGGGGGTCCGTGCCATGTGTTGCGATGCGCTGCTGCTGCGCGGGGCAGCAGGCTGATTCAGAAGTGCGCTCTCCTCTCACTCTGTCTCCCTCGCTCTCATGGGGTGTGACGTTTAGGTGCGAGAGAGACAGAGCGACGAGCGAGCGCTCTTTTCTGAATCTTCCTGCTGGGCTGGGCTTGCGGCACGCTGGACCGCACGCTGTGTGGGTGGCGGGGGCCTGTCGTCCTTCCCACAGGGCAGCACTGCTGTTGTGCTCTGTGCTTCTGCTATGGGCGGGAAGAAAGGGGCTGCGTTGTTCTCTCTACTTTTCTTCTACTCTTCGTCTTCGTCGTCGGGATGAGAAAAACGATAACGCCCTGTCTATACTGTGTAGAGGGTATTTCATTGAGCTCGTAACCGACAGTAACAAAAAAGGAAAAGAGCTTCTGAAACAGAAGGATAACTAATAACCCAGAGCGCGATAAACACCCTCACTAAGCTCGTCACGTACCAGCGTACTGGTAGAAAAAAAAACTGCGGTAAACACCTACGATTTGTTGCCTCTCTCGGACCTTAATGTGTGCATACGGTCTGTAGCTTTCAAAATCCACCGTCGTTCTTCAAACAGATAGGGGATGCTCAATACAGCAAAGCACAGTTCGTGCATTTAAAAAAATACGCTACGCAAACCGGCAATTTTATTTTGGTTGACTGTGCCGTCTCATGACTGCCTTTGGCTCGAAATGTTACTTTCCTAACTCTTCAAACCTATATGCTAATTGCTGAAATTTGTGATATTTCTCACCCTCCCGATCCAAACTGGATTTGTGTGGAAGGGTTGCGGTGCAGCAGCGCGGAGGCTGGGTGAGGGATTATCGAAGGGGTTAGTGTGGGGCGGAAGGGGGTTTGGAACAACAGTCCAGAGCACCATGCACTACGCCCGCGTGCTCGCGCTGACAGGCGGTCTGGTACAACACCACTCCACTGACATGTGTGGGGCCAGTTAGTGCACGCACTTGGACTTGTCACGACGATTAAAAGTCGCATCTTTCTCTGGAACATTTGTTGAGTCGTGGCAGTCTGACGATCCATTCTGGTTTCCATTCGTTCACGGTAAAAACAATGTCTGATTTTTTGAGGGGGGGAGGGGGAATGTGAAAACTTTGAGAAACTCCCTGATTTCGAGGGAAATTCCGCAGATTTTGAGGTAGTCTCCTCAAAACTGAGTACATTTTCCTCATATTTTGAGGAAATATCCTCAAAATCTCAGGAGCTTTCCTCGAAATCAGGGAGTTCCTCGAAGTTTTCCCTACTTACTCAAAAAAATAGCCCTATTTTTTAACCGTTATATGACATATTTTCTTATTTTAGCTCGTTGTTCCGTACATCCGCTAACACATGGTCTCTCTTTTCCATTTCCAGCGGAGGAGTGCGTGCGCCACATGATGCAGGGCACCTCCCTCATCAAAGTGCGCCCCCGCCGTCACTACTACCGGGTGCTGGTGCTGTCGCAGGACCTCAAGCACGTCCGCTGGACGCCGGGACGCCCGCGCTCCTGCGCCCCTCTAGGTGAGGACACGCACTCTTTCTAGTTGGTTGTAGGGCATGCCGACGTAGAGCGTAGTGCAGCGGCATCGCAGGGGCGGCAGCGGCACCACCACCAGCAGCAGCGGTATCAGGAGCAGCTTCAGCAACAGCAGCAGCAGCAGTGGCAGTACGCGGGGCTCTCGGAGGGGAGCGTGTGGCGTGTCCAGACCAAGGGGTCCTTCATGTAAATAATTTAAAACATAAGCCGTTGATACACCATCCAAAAAAGTCAGTGAAGAGAAAGTCAGTAAAAATTCAGTGAACAAATTTTGGAAGATTCAAGATTTAAAAAATATACATACATGAAATGAAATTCTGTAGTTTAAATTTCAATGAAACTTTAAAAGTAAATTTACAAGATTGAACATTAAGTAATATTTTCAAAATTCCTTGGGCAGTTTTCTGCCTTCCGAAAGGGGCTTTTTAAAACAACTGACATACGTTTCCGAGCGACTTTAGAGCGCAACTCCCTTTCCAGAAAAAACAGAAAAATAAGTAAAAATCAAGATCCCCCCGCCCCCCCCCCCCCAAAAAAAAAAGGAAAAAAAATTTTTTAATGAAGGATCCCTCAGTCCCGACCGTCCCGACCCCTCCCATGGCCCCGCTGCTCTCCGCTGGACCTCGCCCCGGCGCGCTTTGACCGCCCGGAACCCCTCTCCGGCCGCAGGGCTTGCAGGGGCCGGAGGCTGCAGCGCCGTGGGCTGCACCGAGGGCTGCGGCGAGGGCTGCGCCGTGGCCGGCACCGAGGGTTGCGCGGGCTGCGTGGGCTGTGCGGCGGCAGCGGGACCGGGAGCGGGCCGGCATGTTCCGGCGCACGTCGCTGCCCGTGCGTCCCGTGGGCGTGCGCCTGTGCACGTGGAACGTGCACGGCTGCCGGCGCGCTGTGGAGCGGCGCTCCGTGGACGCGGCGCTGAGCGCGGCCGGCGTGGACGTGGCCTGCGTCCAGGAGACGCTCATGCCGACGGGCCGGTGCCGCACCGCCTCGTACCGCTGGTTCCTCAGCGGCGGCCGCGCGCCCGCCTTCCTCCGCGGCACCGCCATCCTGGTGCGGCGCGACGCGCCCGCCGAGGTGCTGCGCTTCGACCCCGTGTCCGACTCGCTGTGCGCCATGCGCCTCCGCTTCTCGGAGCAGACCGAGTTCGTGGTGATCAGCGCGCACGCGCGCAGCGCCGCGCACTACAGCCACTGCGTGTTCAACACGCTCGCGTGCCTGCTGGCCGCGCTGCCGCCCGGTCAGAACGTGGTCGTCGGCGGCGACCTCAACGCGCACCTGGGCGCCAACGACCTGGACGACCGGCTCGACAGCCAGTACATCGGCAAGAACCTGCACCACGACTCGGACAACATCAACGCCGTCATGCTCAAGGAGCTGGTGCGCGCCTTCCGCCTCGTCATCTGGAACACGCGCGACGCGTGCAACTCGACCCGGGTGACGCACGTGCGCCGCAGCACGCAGGCGCAGCCCGACCACATCCTCAGCAACTGGGGCTACGTGCGCGGCGTGGCGGCCAAGTGGGGCCGCGGTCACGTGTCGGAGCACAAGATCCTCCTGTGCACGCTGCGCCTGTGGCCGCTCGTCTCGCCGCGCCAGAGCCGCCTGGCCTGGGCCTCGGACGCCATGCAGGCCGTGCTGGGCGCGCTCACCGCCATCGACTCGATGCCCAACGTGCTGCGGCGCGCCGCCAGCCGCGCGCTCAGCAGCCCGACGTCATCGTCGTCGCCCAAGTCGCAGCCGCGCACGCCGCGGCAGCAGCCGTCGCCGGTTAGCGGTCGGGCCGCGGCGGCGGGGGAGCTGTCGCCGTCCGCGACGTCGGTACCGGCCGAGCAGCCGTGCACGCTCGTCAAGGTGCGGGTGTTCGACACGCTGGCCGCGCCGGAGCGCCCGCTGCGCAAGCTCAGCGCCCCGGCCGTGTGCGGGCGCGCGCGCAGCACCAGCCGGACGCCGTCGCCCTCACCGCCGTCGACGCCCCCGATGTCACCGGCGTCCACCCCCGTCTCGCCGCTCGGATCCCGCCCGCCGTCTCGCCCCCCGTCGATGCGGCCCCCGTCCTCCTCCATCGACGCCATCTCGCGGGAGGAGGTCCACCCCGAGGTTGCCGAGGACACGGCGCTGGCGGACATCAGCGCGGAGAGCAGCGCGGCGGAGGCGGATGGGGGCGCCGGGGTGGCGCCGCCGGAGCCGTCGGCCGAGCGGCGCCAGTCGTTCCTCCGCCGCCGCCTGTCCTCGTGGCGCGCCTCGCTGCGGTCGGCGCTGCGGCTGCGCTCCAAGCGCGGCGTCAGCTGCCCAGCGGACGCGACGGCCGCCGCCGCCACCAAGGACACGGGCGCGGACAGTGTGGGGGCCCTCGGGGCCGGGCCGCAGCCTGAGTGGTGCGCGTGTCCCGGAGGCGGCACGCCCATCTTACGGCGCCAGCACGTGCACGCTGACGGGCTGACGTGCGTCGAGCTGGCCACCGTGCGCTACGGCGTGCACCAGCCGTGCCCCGACGTGGTGGCACCCGCGCTGTCGTCCACTCGCCGCCGCCACCACCACCATCACCACCACCACCACCAAGCCACGCCCACACCGGTACGCCGGCCCAACGCGCAAGACCATGGCGGCCCAGCCGGCCCCGCGCCCACGCGCCAGGCCCGGCCGCCGCTGCAGCTCGGCGCGAGCGTGTTCCGCCAGCCGCCGGCGCGGTCCGGGGCGTCCGGGGTCGCGGCTGGGCCGCCGCCGACGCCGCTGCCGCAGCGCCGCAGCCTGTCCGAGTGCCCCACGCCGGCCGTCGTGCGCCGCGGGCGCCTCTACCTGGACGAGAGCAGCCCCCGCGCGCCCTGGCGCCCCGGCCGCCTCTACCTCGAGGACAGCGACGTGTCCTCGCCGTGCGGCAGCCCCGTGCCGCGCTCCTCGCACGCGCTCGCTACGGACACGGAGAGCCTGTCGTACGCCACCCCGTGCGGCACGCCCGTGACGGGCACGCCCGCCTGCACGCCCGCCTGCACGCCCGCCTGCACGCCCGCCTGCACGCCCGTGTGCACGCCCGTGTGCACACCCACGCTGCCGTCGTCGGCTGCCCGGGTCGGCGCGACCCCGGCCCTGCGCCGGCGCATGCTGTCCGCCGAGGGCGAGCGCCGGCGGCGCATGTTCCAGCGTCTGCTGTCCGAGGACTCGCACTGGTCCTCGCACGTGTCCTCGCAGGACTCGGTGTGCTCGGCCTCCACGGCGGACGACACCCCCGGCGAGCTCCTTCAGCGCTACCACCGCCACGTGTACAAGCCGCTCGTGTCCGAGGACCGCGACGGTAGCCCCACGGACGCGCTCGAAGCGGAGGTCAGATTGACGCCCTCGACGACGTGCTTGCGCTCGGAGTACGCGCTCTCTGAGGCGCTACGGGAGCCCGACGACGGCCAGCTTTGCCTTGAATGCGCAGCGGGTCACCGTCACTTGTACTAGCTACATAACTGCCCGAGCAGCCCTCTTGGGGCTGGGCTTGTCCTTCCTATTCGTCTGTCTCCACTGGTACCTGTAACAAACTCTTTAGGCATAATTGTTGTCGTTTCCTCATGAATGACTGTACTGTAAACCTTTCAACACTTCTGTTGCACACTTTGTGTGAAAAGTTTCTTTTTCTTGCTTTTAAGTGTATACTCTTCTACAATTTGCATTTGTTTTCGGATTTCTATTGTTGGTTTTATACATTGTCTTTTTTTAAGGCGTAAAGGAAATGTGTCCAACAATACCACCGTCGACACTTTTTCTTAAATTATTTTATTTCCTTAGTTTAGATATATTTCTTGTTATGAATGGAGTTATTGTGTCCGTACTGTTGTGAAAAGTAATTCTTATGTAGACCTGTAAAACAACATAAAATGTCTGTGTATGTTGCTGGTGTTCTCTTTAATGGGGTGAGACTGACAGTTTGGTTGAGGATGGTGATAGTAGGTTACTAATTATTTTTTATTCTTTACAACTTCAGCAAGATCTTTGAATGTAAATATAAACACTCTTTCCATACTACATTTTTACTTGTTGATGTGAATGAAATAAAATGGTTTTCACTCACTTTCGTAATGTGGCTATTACTAAATTTATCCAATTCTTTCCAAAAGTACAGGAACGAGAAACAAAATTCAAGCGATGTAGCATGTATAGACTCAGTTTATGTCTCCCGTTGCGACAAGCATGAGATTATCTTCTAACTTTTTCATCTGATTTGATTTGAAAGTATTTCTCATAGATATGAAGTTTATTTCGTTTAATCTGGACATATTAGTCATTTCTTCTCTCAATTTAGTTGCATGCATCGTAAAACCACAAAACTTGGATATTTAGCTTTTTAACTTCCAGAATTCTTTTTCCCTTCTTTAGTTTTGATCGGTCTGTATTTTTTTAGAACAATAGCTGCATTTTGTTTTTCTTTCGATTCCCACAGGTCCCTGGTTGCCCAAAGTGACGCGAAGCCTCCTGTGTGTGGGAAGAATGAGTAAGCATTGGAATCTCAAATGAACCCCCGACCCCGCCAGTCAATAAGTTGTCCTGCTCAAGTATGTTAGTGGGCAAATGTAGATTTGAAGGTATGTCTTAATTTCAATTAGTAAAAAAGTAACCCATGTTGTCTAGTAGCAGTATTTGCCTGCAGTACATGTAGAGTGTGCAGTTATTTGGAGAAGCTTGCGATTGTTAGTTTAGAAAAAACCTTCGCCATTTAGATTATGAAGTTTGGTGAACGTCAGCAGCCCACACGACACCGGTCGGGAGGTAGTTCTACTCATCCCCTCTTCCCCTGGGGGAGGGCCTGTGCTTCCGGCCTGGCCGAGTCGGGCTGGGGGTCCCAGTCCCAGGAGGTTCCCCGATGATGGATGAGTATTCTTTTCATACTCGGCGAATGGCGTTTGCCGCGCTGCCGCGCCGCGCTCCTCTGGTGACGAACCCTTGATACCCCGTCCCCTCCCCTCGTCCCAGCTCGAAATGGCGCCATCCGGGCGGAATGGGTCGCAAAGACACGATCTTCCCTGATCCAGCGGCCACAACTCCGGGGGCATCACCACGTCACAGCGCGTTGGTGTCTCGTCGTCATTGATCACCGCAAAAGCCGAGCGTTCTGAGCGCGCGGCGCGGCGTGGCGTGGCGTGGCGTGGCGTGGCGTGGCGTGGCGTGGCGTGGCGTGGCGTGGCGTGGCGTGGCGTGGCGTGGCGTGGCGTGGCGTGGCGTGGCGCGGCGTGGCGTGACGCGACGTGGCGCAGCGCGATGCGAGTGGTCTGTCGCACGGCGGCGGTTCCCAATCGCCGATACTCCGGCGGCCGCTCATCGACAAGCGAGGCTGCACACAGCGATTAGCTCGCGGCGGCGGTGGGGAAAACACGCAACGCGCGGGCTCTCGGGCGGGGGGTATATGCGCGCCCGCGCTACACCCCCTCCTCAACACGATACCGGTGCAGGGAGAAAGAGAAAAGGGAGTACAGTAATTGCGAAATGTTGAAATACAAACTCGGATCGCGTGGCAAGGACATGCTGAGGGGGCAGGCAAGGTCGGGCGACGTGTGTCGCGTGTCTGGCCAACACGGACCGACGAGAGGTGGTGGTGGTGGTGGGGGGGGGGGGGGGGGATGACCGGCCAGAGCCGTGCACTCGGCGGCCGGGCCGGACTGTGCAACAAGCTGTGACTGAGAAAAGAAATAAAAGGGAGGGGGGAGGGGCGCAATGGAGAACAGGTCGTCTAGTTTTTCGGAACCACTTGGTGACCATTGATCGCCCGACCCGACTCTCTTATCAACTGGCGCACCTTCTCGTTCTCCGAAATGCCAACGAGAAGTTGCTGCGGGGATATCATTCTGAAAGTAAGCAAGTCGCGTTACCTTCGCCTTGTCGGCGAGGCGAACCCGTCTCTCATCAGCAGACCGGAAGCGAGAAAACGCTGCTGGCCCGGCCGCAGCGAGCGTTCGAGGGCGGCGGAGGGGTAAGAAGGACGCAGGGAAAGGGAAGGGGGCAGTAGAGGGCGACTCAAGTGAAAGCGGAGGCTAACAGCGCAGCAGGTCGGAGTTTTGTGAAAGAGAAAATATTGTCCGGCTCTTGGCGTGTCGCGGGCGCGGAACCCGCCCCGCCCCGCCCCGCCCCGCCCCGCCCGGCGCAGCGACCACTGCCGTTCCGTCCCCCTGTACCCCCGCCCCGCCGCCGCCAACTCGATCTGGTGAAATATTTAGGCTAATTTATGTAACCTGCAGCCGTCTGGCCGGGCGGAGCGGGCGGAGCGGGCGGGGTGAGGTGAGGTGGGGCGGGGCGTGGTGGAATGGTGCGCGGGCCGGCCGCCCGCACTCCTAGCTGCCGTTGGGTCGGAACCTCTTGAGCACGCTCCCGCCTCCAACAGCAGCCGCTGTGCTGGCCGCTCCGTGGAGCTCGCGGGTCGGAGCAGGGCGAGGCGAGGGCCAGGCCAGGGCCCCGGGCGCGGCGCGTATTCTCAAGTAGTGCAGGTTGTTTGAGTTGGCAAGCAGGAAGTGGCCCCCTCGCCGACCGCACCAATGGCGGTTAGGATTAAGAAAAGCGCAAGATCGAGAGAAAGGAAAGGGGGAGGGCGGTTTTTCAGAGAGGGAGACTCAGCCACCCGGCCATTCAAACCATGACGATTTCTCATATCAAGGGATTTGGGATAGGAAGCTGTGCGAACAAAAAAACCGCGCTGGGCAATTCCCTCACAGTACCTTTGCCTTTCGCAATTCTGGACGCTGAGGGGAAAAAAACCGACGTTCCGAGTAAGGTGACGTAGCGAGTAAGGTGTCCCCTGCGGCCCCGTGCCCCCCACCGCCTTTACTCCTTCCACCTTGAGTTTGTTTCCAGCACGGACACCCCGTGCCTCTCCTTCCTCCGTCGACACCCACCTCCCCTCTCTCTGTCTCTCTCCGCGCCCCCGCTGACTGCTGGCCGCTTGTCTGTTGCAGTCGCCGTCGAGGACATCCGGGAGGTGCGGTGCGGCCGGACCACCAAGGTGCACCGGGACTCGCGCATGCCGGCCGGCTACCCGGACGACTGGGCCTTCTCCATCGTGTACGGCGACGACCTGCGCACCCTGGACCTGATCGCGCACAGCGCCGAGGACGCGCGCACCTGGGTGGCGGGGCTGTGCGCGCTCATCGGCGACCCTAACCGTGAGTAGCTGCCGCTCGCAGTCAGCGCGTCAATCATTGGAGCGCGTCAATAAAGTTTTTCTTTTAGCTTAAATTATTTTGCGCAAGAGTAACGGGATGATGAGATGGGGGGATGGAGAGAGGCACCGAGGGGGTGGGGGATGGGGGGTACACGGGCGTCCGGGCTTTGAGATACTGTCGCCGCCGCACCAAATCGCTCGGTCAATGAACAGGAGCGCACGGAGTGCGTCAAATATTGACCCGTTTGAGCGGCGCCGTTAGCCGGCGCGCGCTAGGCCGTGCCGCCGTGCCGCCGTGGCGCGCCCCACCCCCTGTCCTGTCACCCGGCGAGCACACATCAAGGCTCACTGGGTAGATCATGTCCGCTGCTCCGCCCGTAACGCGTCCCCCTCCCCTGCCATCCTCTCACCCTCCCCCGCGCAGACCTCCCGACTCGGATTGTGCCTTCCTTGACATAGACTCAGAAAACCCTATCTTTTCTGCGGAGGAAAAAAATAAAGAGGTCACTCGTAGCGACAAAGAAAATATTTTGTAGCGCAAAAACATATTTTTGTCGGGAAAGGGGGATGTTGTCAACATTTTTGCTGGCTTTGATACGGTATTTTAAAGCACGGAAAAAATGACTTCATTGTGCGGATCAATTTTTGTCGATAGGCAAACTTCGAAAGCTGAAATCGAGAATCCGATACCCAGGAGCTGGTTGTCACGACCGGGCACTTGTACGAATGGAACAAACTCCAGCTTAGTTCTCATCGTACAAGTGTCCGGTCGCGACAACCAGCTCCTGGCTGTGGGTATCGGATTCTCGATTTCAGCTATCGAATTTTGCCTATCGACAAAATTGATCCTCACAATGAAGTCATTTTTTTCCGTGAGTGAATGAAACAAATTTGACGCTACCCACGAGTTGTGTCCATACCGCTTTGCCCCGGAAAAAAAAATCACGTGCATTTCTAGGGGGGGACTTTTTTTTGTCAACGTTGAGAGAATGTTCGAGAAGGCCTGGTCCGGCTCCGGCTCCCCACTGACCCCTCGTGTCTGCCTGCAGCGGCTGCGGGCGGCGGCCTGCGGGAGCAGTGGCTCTCCAACGCGTTCCACCGGGAGGCGGCGCGGTGCGGGGGCCGCCTGGGCCCCGAGTCGGCGGCGCGGCTCGCGGCGCGCCTCATGACCGCCAACAAGACCCCCGCCTCCGCCGCCAACCCCGCGGACCTGCCGCCGGCGCCGCCGCCGCACCAGCGCGGCCGCACGCCGCCCGCCCAGGCCGCGCACGAGCGCATCGCGCAGAAGCTGGCGGTGAGTCAGAAACACTTCCGCCGGAGACGAGAGTTTAAGAGTTATCGAATGTAGTGAATGGTTGGTATGATTAAACCGAGCATACCGTGGAAGGGGAATTACTCATACAAAATGAATACAATGATTTTTAAAAAAACTTTTTTTATTGTTGTGATTTTTCTTTTGATTTTTAGAGAGAAAAGTTAAAATTTCTGTAACGATTTGATAAAATTTCTTTTTTTGTTTATTTCTGACTTTTTCTTGTTTTCAGGTTTTAGTTTGAAATGTCCTCGATTTTTAGGATATATTATGTTATTTCCTTCTTGTTTTATTTTTATTTCTTAAAAATAGTTTGTGATTTTTAAAATTACGTTTTTGGGGCCGTACAATGACTTTTGGAAGTGATCTACCCCTCGAATTCAACATTGCCCATGCGCTGTGCCAACTTGAATTTGTCGTCTGTTGCGCAGGAGAACGGCCGGCGGCGGTCCATCGAGAGCGCAGAGTTCATCGAGACGTACAAGCAGGTGGTGACAAGGCCGGAGGTGTACTTCTTATTGCTCAGGTGCGTAAAAGCATCACCTAGAAATTAATGGTCTGCGGGCGTGTGCCGCTTGCGAAACTATTTCCATAAACATTTAATTCGGGGCAATTTCGTAAAACTGCCGCCGCGCTCGTCCCGTCCCAGCGCTCGCAGTTATTATCAGTGTCTGGGCTTTTAGATAGTCGTTTGTCTCCTCGTAACGTGTAAAGTGTGTCGTGTGAGTGCGACGTTTAATTAGCCTGAGTTGGTACGGCGTAATGTAAAGTAACGCCAGGCGCGCGGCTCGGCCCGCTGGGAGTCGCGCCCAGCCGGGGCAGCCGTCAGCACTCTAACTAGCAGCCCCAGCGGACCACTACGCCCCGTCCGACCCCGCCCCGCCCCGCCCCTCCCCGCCTCGCCCCGCCCCGCCCCGCCTCGGCCCACGCCGGAGCACGGCATCACTGTCGGGGTCAGTGGCGAAGCCCTCACCATGCGCGGCCGTGAGGGGGGCTGGGGGAAGGTCGAGGGATATGTGAGTGACGAAGTAAGAAGTTCTGGACGAGCGTGTGTTTGGGTCTGTCAGCGCCACAGAACAGAGTTGGTTATTAATCTCTGCTAAATGTTAAATTTTCATTCATTTAAGCTATCCGGTAGCACTTAGTGGTAGAAACCTGCTGTGGGGTGTATCGCAGGTAGTCTGTCCTGTAACCTCGGTAATAATCCTTCATGATTACTCAGTGGGCCATTTTTCCTGTTTGGTTATACGCGTGGCGCACAATTTCTCCCCGAGTCGTGCGGGGTCCCTGGGCTCTGAATCCTCTACCACATCCATTCCTCAACTGTCTCTCTCTCTCTCGCTCGCTTGCGCCACAGCCCCCGTTATTCTTCCGCAGCGCTGATGCTAAATAAACTTGTCGTTTCTCTCCGCAGGTTCTCTCACAAAGAATACATGACGGCGGAGGACCTGAAGGCATTCTTGGAGACTGAACAAGGGGTGCGTACAGCTGCAGGCTGGAGCCCATGCATTGCTCTGTTTCTTTCTTTTCTTCAAATTAAATAAATAGATAGATAAATAAATAAATAAACCAATGGTCCTCTGTTTACAGGACCGAACCGTAGAACTGTCGGAGTGCGAGGAGATCATCAACCGCAGCGAGCCGAGCCCGGAGGCCAGGGAGCAGGGCGTCATGCTGGTGGACGGTGGGCATACGACAAATAACTTGTCTTTCCTCCATTCGAATATATACCAGAAAAAAAAATAAGAAACACACACACACACACACACCTACGAAGCCTGAATGTCTGTTGCGCTGCAATGCCGGACTGTGCGACTCCTACCCCTACCCCTTCTCCCCTCATTCCTTCTCCCCCACCCCCACCCCCTCCCTCCGCCAACCTCGTGGTGTCGCGTTTCCCGACGCACGCACCCTGCCGCCCCCCGCACCGCCCCGCACACATGTTACTTTATATCACATTTCTATCTGCTCTCTCGTCCCCTCCCACTCCCTCTCTTCCTTTCCTCCTCCCCCCACAATCCAGGAATACGCTCGTTATTCGTTTTCGAGTAACACGCCGCTTTATCGCGCGCACGCTACAATCATATATGCCTTTTAAAACAATAATGCAGCTACTGATTTTTTTTTATACGTGTCTCCATCTCATTTGTGCCTTTCGGGCTGTACTCTTCATGATGCCACAAAACTAGAAAAAAAGGACGAAAAAAAATTCGAACGTTTTCGTAACATATGACGGTCGTCCTCAGGTTTCTCGCGCTTCCTGGAGTCGGACGAGTGCCTGATTGCGCTGCCCGCCGACAAGACGGACGCGCAGCTCAACCTGCCGCTGAGCCACTACTACATCAGCAGCGCGCACGACGCCTACGTGCCGGACGACCCCGCGGCCAACACCGCCTCCATGGACGCCATCGTCAGGGCGCTGGCCCAGCCCTGCCGCTACGTCAAACGTGCGTTCAGTTTGATGAAAATGGGGGGAGGGGGGGGGGAAGCTTTTAGTAAAAGAGCAGCATACTTTTTTTTTTTTGCGACGTAATCACTCTCAGCTCGTTACTGACTTGTAGACCCTTTCTCTATACTTCTGCTGCATGAAAACCGTTGGAATAAGCAACTGACAAAGTTTTTCATCAGTATCACATACTAATTCCTTTTTACATTTCTGACTTTCTCTTCTTTTGCCAGTGACGCGCCAACAGAAGTACACAGAACAACTAATAAGTTAGTCAGCAGTCCTACTGCAAAAAAAAATATTGGTATTTTGTAAGGAAAGAAATTGGTACAGGTCTGAGAGTGAGGGCTTTTAAACAAAGTTAGTAACGAAAATATGATGAAAAACATTTACACTGCTAAACCAGTGGCCCTCTTCTCAAAAATACCAAGTTTTAGTCGCTATTACAATGAATAAAATGTGTTCTTTTCGTCAGTAGAGGCCAAATATTGGCATTTTAGGTTGTTGTTTTTTTTTTTAAATTACTTTTTTTCAAAATTAGATTTGTAATGGAAAATAATTGAAGAAACTCGGCGGTCTAGAAAGACACAAAAATTTTGGCTAAAATCATGGTCACAGCGTTTGCTATGTATATGTAATCGAGCTTTCGTGATGTGGATAAAAATCTTATTGCGGGCAGTGTTCCCCCCACGGCACCGCTCGAGGTGTCTCGTGTCTCTTGGCGGGGCGGGGCTAGGCGGGGCGGGGCGCGGCGGGGCGGGACTGCGGGACCGGACCGCAAGCACCCAATAAAGGCAAAGCCCCTGCTATAATAAACGCCGTTGTGTTCCAGTGGACCTCCACGACGGCGTGGCCGGCCCCGTCGTGTGCCGGAACGCGACGTGCGCCTCGCGGCTGCCGGCGAGCGACGTGCTGCGGCTCATCCGCGAGCTCGCCTTCGTGGTGAGCCAGTGCCCGCTGCTGCTGCACCTGTCGGTGCGCTGCTCGCCGCCGCAGCAGCGCTCGCTCGCCACCCTGCTGCGCGCCGAGCTCGGCGAGAAGCTGCTGCTGCCCCAGGAGGCCCGGGACCCCGCGCAGCTCGAGGTGCAGAGCATCCTGGGCAGGATACTGCTCGTGGTGAGTTCGCGCGCTGCGATGGGGGGATCGACTCCGACATTTTTGTACTCCTCGAAATTCAGAAAATTTAAGAAAAATTCAGGAAAATTCAATAATTTCAAGAAAATGCAGGAAAATTTAGGAAAATTCAAAAAACTCACTAACATTGCGGTGAACTTCAAGCAAAAATTCACTAATCAGTAATAAAAATTCACAAAAGTACAGCATCCGGAGGGATAATGTACTCCCCCATTCCGAGCGGGCTAGGAGAGCAATATCCCTACACGGAATTTGTACTCCCCTCCTCTCGAGATATTCCCTAGGGATGGTGTACTCTCCGGGGGTATTCCCTTGGGAATGTGTGCTCCTCAGAGGTCACCTGGTCCGAGAGTAATGTCATGGCGTTGACACCAGCGGCTCAGCGCGGGGCGCCTGCAGCTCGGGGGCTAGGCCACCGGCTCCGCACGAGACGCGGCAGTGTGCCTACGCAGCGCCTGCAGCGGAGCTCGACGCATTGCCTACCCGCCCCACCGCAGGCGCGCGGGGGGCGGGCGCCACGCATTCACTTTGAGAAATAGCTGTAACTTTATATGAAAATTTTCCATGGAGCGAGTTGTAAAATTACAAGAACTTCGAATCGGCTTGGTACTTTAAAATAGACTTTCACCATTTTTTTTTGTTTTTTTAATGTAGAAATTTGATTACAAATTAAAGTTGTAGATCGACGAAGATATATTTCGCAGTGATTGCTGAGGGGTGGCCTGGCCTCTATTTTAAACAGATTAAAAAAATTAAATTAATTTAATCCGACATTTCTTCATTGACGAGGCAGTTAATAGCATTATAGTTGTTCCATCCTAAGACACAGAACTGAACGCTTTCGCTCACCCACTCCTCGCAGGGCAAGAAGCTGCCGAGCGCGTGCCACGAGGAGATGGGGTCGGTGCAGGACGAGGACGACGTGCAGGGCGCGGGCCCCGGGGTGGTGGTGCGCGAGCTGTCCGACCTGTTCGCCCTGGAGCCGCGCTCCTGCCACGCCGTGGACGCGGCGCCCGGCCACGCCCCGGGCCGCCTCTGCTCGCTGTCCGACTCGCTCGCCTCCAAGATGTCGCGCCTCCGGCCCGAGGACATGATCGCCCACTGCAGGAACAGCCTGACGCGCGTCTTCCCCAACCACGAGCGCACCGGCGCGGCCAACTTCAACCCCCAGGACGCGTGGAACGCCGGCTGCCAGATAGGTAGGTACAGAGGGGAAAAAAGGAAATACAGAGAAAAAAAATTAAAGGGAAAAAGGGGAAAAAGGAAAAAAAGAGGGAAAAAACTTAATTTTGGGGTTATTTTTTAAAATTTATTTTACTTCAAAATTGCTACTTTTAGCTTTTTGGTACTTCTACCGCTTGTCTTCCCCGACTATGAGTTGTTTTTCGAATTGGACGATTTGGATATGTGTTTTCCCCCGTCAGTGGCGGTGAACCTGCAGACGCCGGGGCAGCACATGGACGTGTACGAGGGTCGCTTCCGCACGAACGGCGGCACGGGGCTGGCCCCCAAGCCCGCCATCATGTGCGACGGGCTGCCCTTCCCCGCGGCCGACCCGCGCCACGGCCTGCCCGGCACCTCGCCGCTCGTGCTCCGCATCACCGTCATCTCCGGCCAGAACCTGCCGCGGCCGCGCGGCTGCGACGCGCGCGGCACCGCCATCGACCCCTACGTGGCCGTGCAGGTGTTCGGCGTGCAGGTGGACAACAACGGTGAGGGCTCGTGCTCATGGAACCCCTTAGTTAAAGATGAAACCGAGGGGGGGGGGGGGGGAAATCACTTCGAAAAATGTGTACGGCCACCAAAAAAATCATTTTAAAAAAAATCAAAATAACCGAAAAGGCCGAAAAATCGAGAACAAATTCATAAAAACTTGACAACACTCGAAAAAAAAGTCAGAAACAATTAGAAAACGACCAAAATTCATCAAAAGTGACAGACATTTTCATTTCTCTACAGATAAATCAAAAGAAAAGTCAAAACAAAAATATCAAAACAATCAGAAAAGTCTATAACATCCAAAAAATCACTGTACACATTTTGTATGAGTGATCCCCGCCTCGGATGATCAATCCCTATGTTGTTTTTTTTTCTTCAAAACGCAAACCAAACATGCGATGCAATCAATCGCGTGCAGCCGCGTTCGAAACTGCAGCTTTCCTATTTTTTAAAGAATTTTTTTAAAATTTATTTTCAGAAAAAAAGACACGAACCGTTTCCAACGAGGGGGACTGCCCTGTGTTCGAGGAGACGTTCGAGATGGTCATCTTCCTCCCCGAGCTTGCCCTGCTGCGCTTCGTGGTCCTTGACGACGAGTACATCGGGGACCCGTTCATCGGCCAGTTCACGGCGCCGCTGCAGAGTCTGAGCCGGGGCTACCGGGTGGTGCGGCTGCTGAACGCGGCGGGAGAGCCGCTGGACGGCGCCTGCCTGTTCGTGCACATCGAGATGTGGCACCGCCGAGGGGTGAGTGAAGGCCCGCCCCGCCCCGCACCCCGCAACCCGCCCCGAGCGACTCGCCGTCTGTTAGATTGCGCGCGAATTAAATTACTGCCCCCGACTGTAGTAAGTCCCTCGGGCACAGTCTTCGTACCGCGCGCGCGCGCCCAAACGTCGTCGACACGAGCAGCTCTGCCCCGCCCGCGCCGCTCCGCCTCACCCCACAGCGCCCCGCCCCGCCCCGCCCAAACCCCGTCACGCCCGGACCATCGCCCCACGCACCAGCGCGTCAATCATCTCCCTGACAGACACGCGAAAAACAGCGCGGCTGAATCTAATCATCCCTCCTCCTCCTACTCCTCTTCCTCCTGACTCGCCTGGCCCGGGGAGCAGAGGCGCGGGGGAGGGGGGAGGGGGCTCCGAGCCGGGCGCGCCCCGCCTGGCCACGCCTGGCCCCGCCTGGCCCCGCCTGGCCCCGCCTGGCCCCGCCTGGCCCCGCCTGGCCCCGCCTGGCCCCGCCTGGCCCCGCCCCGCTGCAGCCACCTCGTTTTGCGTGGAAGTCTTTTCCAATAAGCCCTGGCATGGCTCCGTCGTCCCCTCCACTGCCTCCACGGATGGGTCCCACCCCGCCACCCCACCCCAACCCGCCCCAACCCGCCCCGCCACATCGCCGCTGCCGCTGTCACCACTGGCCCAGGCGCGCGCGCGCGAAAGCGAGATAGCAGCAGCACGTGGCCTCACCCACCCCGCCCGCGCCTCAGCAGCACCAGGCTGTTGTCTTTATTTCTTCTCTTCTACACGTTTCCAGAAGCGACCGCACGCGGCGCGCGCGAGGCGAGGGCATCTCCCTGGAATGGAATAATTAACGTAACAAACGCGGGCGGGCAGTATTGTCGTGTCGCAATGGTGTCTGTCTGGCGGTTTCGAGGCGCACCAGCCAAGGCACCAGCAGCAGCGGAATCGCGAAATCGCAATAGGTTTCCAATTCCGCCAAAGTTGGCCGTGTAGCCCGCTTCGCTCCGCCCCACCCCGTCCCCCACCCCGTCCCACCCCGCCCCACCCCGCCCCGGGGCGAACAGCGCCGTCCGAACTTCGTGCCTACCCAGCAGCTGTGCGCTGCTGCGCTTGCTTGCCTCGGCTAACCGGGGAGCCGGGCCGGGGAGCACCAACTGTATTTTTGGAGGGTAGGAAGACAGCCTCACACGGCGTGGCCTCGCCCTCGCCCTCGCCTCGTCTCGACCCACGCCTGCGCCGCGCTGCGCCACTCCGGCGGGACGAGATGTGTCGTTATTTATTTTATCGCGAATCGTTCCTCACTTGCCGTTTTATTTATCTTGGCTGTTACGTTCCTTTTGCAGAGGCAGAACAGCAAAAAGCGATACAAGAAGGAGAAGCTCGACTTGCGGACCGTGGGTATCAATAGCGTGGACGACCTGGTCAAGGTGAGTGTGTTCGATCGGCCGTTCGAATATTGCATCGCATTCAGCTTGGATAGAGAAGGAGGAAAGGGGTTCGGAAGGGGATGAAGAGGAGAGACCCGTCATATTGGGGGGTTGGGGGGTCCCGGTAGGGGGTAGGGGATGGAGTCCTTTATTTTCGACTATTTCGATCTTGTCCGCTGCAAAGAGGAAAGAAACCGCAGCCTTATTTTGATTTTTATGTGGTCTGAGAGCAGGTACAAGTACTTCCTTTTTAAAAATAAAAATGGATTGCGAAAATATCCCGCAGTCCTCTACAACGATTTCCTTTTTCGTTGATGCGGGTTGTTTAAAACAAGAGATGATTCCCGTTCGGTCCTGAATATATTTTGAGCCCGCCTCGCCGTCGTTCCCCAGAGCAACGAGCGGCCGCTGCGGGCGCTGGTGGAGCTCCGCAGCGAGGCGGACCTGGCCGTGAGCGCGCTGCGCTGCGAGTGCGGCGTCTCGGACGGCGCGAGCATGCAGCACTGCCTGCGGGTCATCATGAACCGCATCCAGCGGACGCGCAGCGTGCGCAAGGCGTACATCCAGGAGGTGGACGGGGTGAGTGTGAGTCACGTGCAGGCAAAATCGAGAGGTCCTTCAGTATAAATTGAAGCGTATGCCGATTTTTCTGGTATTTCGTGATTTTTGTTGATTTTGTTTTTGTTTGAATTTTGATTTTTTACTGATTTTTTAAAGGGTATACACTCATTTATTTGTTTGAGTTCAGTGTCGCTCGGATGAAATGCCTTTCAATTTTTGTTTAAATTTGACAGATTTTCTAATTTTATGATTTTTCTACGTGTTTAACATTTCCATCTCTCTCTTTTTTTAATTTAGTCACCCATGCTGCGGTTGGAGGCGGACACCCTCAGCGAGAACATGACGCGCTGCCTGTGCATCCTGGACCGCGCGTGCGAGCAGCTGGCCTCGGTGCGGCGCCTGCACGACGCCACGGCCGCGCCCGTCCTGGAGCTGTGCGCGCAGCTCGAGGACAAGGCGCGCGACTTCCCCAACCTGGCGCTCGGCCTCGGCCTCAAGGGCGCCAAGTTCACAAAGGCCTCGGACAACCTGGCGTGGAACGTGCGCGTGATCCGGGGCGCACTTCGGCAGCTGGCCGAGGTCAAGGAGGAGGCCGAGAAGGGCCTGTGGGTGGTGAGTGTGTCGTCGCGCGGGTGTGCCCAGTCCCAAAAAACCATGGAGGATCCCATGGTGCATGGAACATCATGGCACTCCATGGGAATTGATTTCCCATGGTGTTGAATTTCCCTCTGATTTTTGGCCCATTTTTTTTCATGGTGAAAATATCCCCATGGTAACTGTGCATGGAATGCCCCATAGTGGAATCGAGCCCATGGAGAAAGCAAACCATGCGGAAGACCATGGTAAATCTTACGGACAAAAGACAGTGAGCAAGTCCAAAATTAACTTTATGGAACAGAACGAAACATGATTCTAGGGTGTCGAAAGCGAGGCAGAGCCGAATCCGTGGTCCATTTTTACCTAGGCCAAGCCGTTTTCAAGTTACCAGAAAAATATACTCAGATGTCAATGAAATTAAAATGGCACTACTAAAATTCGCTAAATATGCTACATACCAAATTTCAGGTCGATATTTGAATAGATACCGATTTTACAGCGTTTTGAATCCTCATGGGAAATTCAAGCCTCCATGGGATAATTTTAACACCATGGGAGAAGACACACCATGACAGTATTGTCCATGGTGTTTCGTGGCTCCATGGTGTTGCAAACCCCGGGCCATGGTGTATGCAAATCCCATGCCATGGTGTTACAAATCCCATGCCATGGTGTTGTGAGACCCATGGTGTTCTAGTAATTCTCCGTGGTTAAAATCATTTTTACATGGAAAGTCATCCATGGGATCCCATGGAGCCCATGGTTTTTTAGGACTGGGTGGCACGTGGCACGCGGCCGGCACCTGCAGGCCGTGCAGTGGATTTACTTTGACCTTTGCACAGATCCGGCGCTCGGCCAAGGCCATCTCGCGGCTGTCGGGGCAGAGGCCGGCCAACCAGGCGACGCCGCAGCCGCCGTCGCTGTCCCGGACCAGCTCGGCGACCACCAAGCACGCGGGGCCGACGGCCAGCGGCTCGGACCCCGACAGCCTGGGCGGCGGTGGTGGCGGCCGCCTGTCGCCGCAGTCCAACTCGTCCACCTCGCGGTCGCCGGCGGCCTCGCCGTGCGGCACGGCCTCGGGCGGCGTCTCCCCGACCATCGGCGAGATGCGCGGCGTGTCGCCGAGGCCGCCGGTCCGCGGCATCCTCAAGCAGCAGTCGTCCCCGCAGCCCTGCGACCAGCCCGCATGACATTTGGGTCCCGGAGGACCCCACCACCTCCTCCACCACCCCGGGGCCCTCCCACACCAGCAGCCCGCCATCGGAGGACTCTGCCCCGCAGGTCACCACCCTCCTCCCAGTCCTCTCCCCGCAAGCCATCATCCCACGGGAGCGCAACTCGGAGTCCCCAACCCCGGAGCAGGCAGCCACCGCGAGACCGCCCTGTAGCGCCAGCAGGGAGGCACGTGAGTACGCCGTGCCCGGCCCGCCCCGGCCCGGAGCGCGCGGGGGGCCCCTCGTCTGAGGCGCTCAGTATTCCCGCGCGCTCCAGCTGTGCGCTGCCTATCGGCGTCCTCCTGGATGGCGGGCCGGGCCGGGCCGGGCTCCCCTGCTGGTGGCGATAATAGAGTCGTTGATGGTGGAGGCGGTGGCGGTGGTTGTGGCGGCGCCCCCGGGTTAGGGGGGCCTCCCCGCGCAGAGAGCGCGTGGTCTGTTGGCCGCATTTTGGCCGTGGCTGTCTCCAGGCGTGCGGGTCTGATCTGGTCTGCGCGGGGCCGCGCGGGGCCGCCGGGTCGCCTCGTGTCAGGTCGATAGGGGACTGTGTGGCGCGGGGCGGCTCGGCGCGGCTCTACGGTGGCGTCGCCGCTCAGTTCGATCTGACGTGCGAATGCGTGCAACCCCAGGACCCCCGGCCTGGCCTGGGCCCCGGCTCCGTGCCGCCGGCAATACTCCGCGCTCGCGCGCAGCTCCCGGGGCCGGGGATACCGGCGGCCAGGCTGGACGCGTCCCCAAAAGCCTGGGGCATTCCCTCCGTGTCTCCTCTACCCCCACAGGGCTATAGAGCTCCCGTTCCGATCGGTTCGGAATCATTCATGTGACATTTCGTTCTCCGCGGCCCAATATAGTCGGAGGACTTTATTTTGCCTCTAACTCGCTACGTGTTTCTTCGTTGCCGAATCTGTGTTCTGTGAGATTATATAGACATACCCGCTGTGTCTGAGTACATGGCTACCGGGCGGAGTAGCCGCCGCTCAAGTTCCGTTTGGGAGAGTTTGGTGATTTTTCATGTGATAGCCGTGCTCCTTTGTGTTGCCGCCCCGAAACCAGAAAACAGCGAGGCTTTATACACCTTTCCGATAAGATTGTGCGTTTTAGCTATGTTACGGCTTAGCCGTAGAAGAATTGTGTTCAAAAGCGCGCCTGTATCCCATTTCTTGCTGGACTATGTGCATTCCACGGCCTCATTTTGCGTTCTTTTATTTTTATTTTTAATACTACTCCTAGCAATCCATAACTGATTATGTAACACCAAAGAGACTCTTTTGTGCTCCAAATCTGCCCAGTGATCGTGAGTATGAAGCACTGCTAAAACATCATGCGTTGAAGAAGCTTTTGATCCCTATTTGAATTCGTCTGAATGTTAGAGAGTTTTACATAGTGATGTGATGTCACTTGTCAAGTAGCTCTGCTTAAGATTTCGCACGGAGAGCTTGCCAGTGTTGCGTAGGGGAAGGGCATAGCCCAGTAAAATTGTAGACAGAGTTCTTGAGGTGAAAATTTTTTGAGGTAGTTGAATGTGTAGAGAACTTGTAAGCTGAGCGACATCAACACTAAAGTAAATAAGTCATGTTCAATTCACTGGTTCGGAAAAATAATGTCGGTCCAAAAAAATTGTTTTAGTATTTCCAGTAGAAAGCTATCTTCAGTGTTATTTACCGAGTATAAATGTCACGCTTCCGGGCAATATCTTAGTGGGTCTGTTTTTTCGTGGTAAATGCAAATCGAGCCGATACGGCGCATTAGCAATAGGGCGTCAGGTTACAGTTTGTGATGGCCGCTTTTCAATCAAAATATGTGAGTACAAAGTTTATTCTTTTCTGCAGAGGAAAGTGCTGTAGCGGGACAAAGCAGTGCGAATAGTCCGAAGTGAGGTCAATATGACGCAGTCCTGAGATTATGCGTTGCATTGACACCCCTCCGGCAGCCACTCTGACGACCAAACCTGCAAATGCACATTTAAAGCAAAGATTTATTTATTGGAACCCGTGATAAAAGAGAACAAAATCTAATGTTTAATTTTCGCACTGTTATTCCTATCAATGTTTATTTTTAGAGAACAAGCAAGTTATATAGCTATTTACCTCTACTGTACAGATTTAATGCCAAATAGTTAGACTAGGGTTCTTCTTTTTCCCTTATTTTAATGAGACATGGTATTTATCTTTCTAGTCCAACACTATGGGTTATCTTGTGACAATATGTCAAATTATTTTGTGCTCCTTCGTTTTTAAGTCGCGTACCGGGTGCTTCAGAGAAAACGTAACAGTGCTCGGGCTTGGCCTCCAGTTCCAGTCGTAAGGTAGGTGTCGTGGCCACTTGGGTAGGCATACCCGCAACACTGTCACGTGTTCTGTGTAACGCCCAGTAAATGTGAGATGGTCTTGCATGATACGGAGACCAAAATCAACTGTGTTGTTACTCATTTAGTTGGCTACATTGAAAATGTCAGACATTTTTCTATGTAGCTGAGAAATGCGTTTGTAATGTGATGTGCCATGTTGTTTAACATGGAATGCTGCCAGTCCTAAGTGTGCCAAACTGTTGAAAAGACTTTGCGCAAAATCCGTTTAGTGACGGCGCGTCCACTTAACACACACTTTGTCTTGTCCTGCAGTACAGTCATTTGGACCTACGCTTATGAAGGGCCTACTCTTACAAAAGTTTGTGTTCGCCGAAAGACCAATGTAATTTAATCAAAAAGTAATAGTCAAAGCACCACAGATTGGCCTGTCCCAGGAAAGCAATGGGCTCATCACAGTCCTGCTTAGTTATTAATGAGTTGAAATTCTGAACAGTTTTAAAGTAATTTACCTCTGTTTCCTGATGTAAATCCAATTTATTTCCGGGTTATAAAATATACTTTTAATTTATTACATCCGCCTGGTATTTGTTCGTTTTGCGTCGCCGTGTTCCACTTGAAGACTGCCACTTCAACTAACTCTTGACCCCACACATGACACCACGAACGCTCGTATTTTTTTCGAGGAACAATAATAATGTTGCCACACATCAGACAGCTTAGAGCCACATGTCGCCGTCCTCCCTACGACAGACGGAGGCGGGGGAGTGGAACTCTTAATTTTTTGTACAAAGCTTAACTAAGAAAAAAATCAGAGAATGGAATACTGCAAAAAAAAATATCGTAAATTAACAGGAAATATCTGTGAATTTTGTTTAACCACCTGACTGAAAATTCCCTTTTCATTCGTGTTCATTTTACAAAAGAATTCTGTAACTTAACAAAAGAATTTCGTAACTTTACAAACTTTATCTGCTGTTTCGCGATTTTTCTTGTTAATCTACAAAACTTCTCACCAAACTACAGGAAAAATATGTCTACCGATTTCACAGCGAAACATGTAAATTTGTTTTTCGTATAACAAATTTTTACAGTTATAGAAAAATTTGTAAAAAGTCAGGAAAATTTATATAAAAAGATGTGAACAATTCAGGCAAAACTTGCAAAACTTCAAAACTTTTCAAAAATCACAAAATTTGTACATTAAAATTTAGATTTCTCTTCCCCTTGCGACGATAGTCTTGCGAAGCTGCGTGGCTGAGCGCGAGTCTCTGTCACCCGGGGTACAGTCGGACAGGCTGCGGCCGCCAGGGGGCGCTACGCGCCTGCGCTCGCAGCTCCTCCGCGGCGCCCATAGCCTCGGCCCCGGCTGCTGCTGCTGGTGATGCCGGTCCGGTCCGGACAGAGCGATCACTGTTACCAGCCTACGGCAAAAATTCCCGCGAATACACCATTCCAGTGTGAAATATAGACGGGTGGTATCTCTGCCTGCCTACTCGGCCAAAGTGAGTCTCGTGTGTGGAGAACTTTCCCATAGAAGGCAGGCGCGGCGAGATTGTCTGCCTCGCACGAGTGTGCTCGTGGGAATACTTATCGGGCAGCACTGCGGTCCCGGTCACTTGAGCCCCTCACACGGTCCTGTTTCGAACACACTCTGCCCTCTGATTTACCTTCTCGTGTCGGGGCCAGCACCGCGCGCGGCCCCGCCCGCCGCCGTGACATGGACCCCCCCCCCCCCGGTCCTCCACCCCTTCACCGGCCCGTTCAAATTAATTAAAATGGCTTATCGCATTCCTCTGTTGGCTGCAGAGCCCTCCTCTCACCCCGACCGACCGACCGACCGACCCTCCTTCGCTCCCCCTTTCCCCTCGCACTCGTCCCCGCTCCTATTTGTTGTGTAACTTCGGGGCGCTGCCACCGCCAACCTTTTTGGCTTTGCCTACGCAAGTCCCGCCCCGCCCCGCCCCGCCCCGCCCCGCCCCGCCCCGCCCCGCCCCGCCCCGCCCCGCCCCGCCCCGCCCCGCCCCGCCCCGCCCCGCCCCGCCCCGCCCCGCCCCGCCGACCGCAACCTCCTCTTACCTGCCTAACGGGCTCGGGCGGATGGGGAACCGAAGACGGGGAGGGGAGGGGGCGAGGGGCGCGCGCGGATCTTGCCGTGCAAACTGGCGAAATTGTGGGGAGCAGGTGCGAAAATGAAGGGTGTGGTGTGGGGGTGGGCAGCGCGGGCGGAGGGCAGGGGCAGGGACAGGGAAGGGGTGAAGGAGGAAGAGGAGCGCAGCACAAGCAGCTGACACCGCTCACCCTAACTAGGCGCAAACAGGCCCCGCGCCGCGCCCCGCCACGCCCCGCCACGCCTCGCCCTGACCAGAGAACACCAACTACCTTATTCTTATGGTCGGGGTGGCGGGCGGTGGGGCTCCTCCTGAGAAGCGCCTCCAGTCGTCCATGCCGGCCGGCAGGCGCGGCGGCCAGAGGAGGGAGGTGGCGTTCTGACCCATTAGATTGAGAAGGGGGCAGTGGGAGAGGGAAGTTCCTCCACTGTACCAGGCGGGGCGGGCGAGCGCGCTGCTGGCTGCTGGCCTCGCGAGTACACGCCAGGGACGAACTCTCCGGCAAGGACGCGGGACACGCCTGGGGACACGCCTGGGGACACGCCGCGCGCAGCGCGCAGGGGACACCGGAAAGGGAGGAGCACGCCTTATTTCCGGCAGCTCTGTCCGTGCACGCCACCCCTGCTCCCCCTCCTCCTCCCAGTCCACTCCTCTCCACCGCCGGGGCGGGGGCGGGGCAGCGGGGCACGCTGTCTGGCTTCTGCCCTGCTCTCGGCCAGGAGTGAAACCTCGTCCGTTTTCATGGCGCTGTCGAGATTTGAATCTGCTCGTCACTCGCTCCGCTGCTTGTCATTTCCGCCGGGTCGCGCTGCCCCACCCCGCGCTGTACAATAATAATAAATGGTATATATGCAAAAGCAGCGCATTTTTTTTCTCTTTATTTTGACTGGTGTTTTCCGCCGGACGGATTATTCGCACCACCTGTGTGCGGGGCCGCGGGCGTCGGAGGCCCTCCAGGGAGGATGGGCGTGCGGATCCGCCAAAGAGCCGGGGAATGGGTTGGGCAGCCCCCCGCGGAGCCCCGAACTCGACCGCAAGGCCACGGGGCCTATCGGAATCTGTGGTAGCGAAAAAAAAGTAAAAAAAAATTACACCCTACGGAATGATCGGGCCGCTGCCACTCTGGCCGAGCCTAACGGCCCCGTGGCCCCGCCCCGCCCCGCCCGCCAGGGTCATTCGTTGTTCCAGTCAGCCTCACAATCAGCCGGGGGGCGTGGTGCTGCCAGTGAGGTAGGGGGCGAGGTGGAAGGGGGGGGGAGGGGCACGAGGGGCCACCTGATGTTGACTAATACCCCATGTCCTCCAAAGTCGCTTCTCATCCAGGCAGGCCCTGCCCGGGGCCCGAGCCGGCCCGCGGCCCGCGCGAGCGGGGAGCAGGCCAGGCAGCGCGGGCCACCTGGCCCACCTGGGTCAAGCTTCGTGGCCGCCCCGCCCCGCCCCACCCCCGCCCCGCCCCGCCCCACCCCACCCCACCCCACCGCACCACTACAGCCCGCCCGAGCCCCGCGGGCATTAGGCTGCGGGCGCGGAAGGCGACCTGAGCAATGAAATGCGCTCAGCCCCCACTCACCCCCAGCCCCGCACCCTCTTCTCAGCTTCACCGTGCCCTTTTCCTCTGCCGTTGCCACCGAGCAAAGGGAATAAAAAAAAAAAAAAGAGATAAAAATCGGATGTCCGTTCATGCGCTACGTCGCGCCCATTCCGCCTTAATTTGCCACCCCCGTGTCTCCCCCACTCTCCCCGCCCGTCCCTCCTTCTCCCTAGCTCTGTCGCATGCCCCTCCTCCCCCACCCTCTTTCCCCACGTTCCCAACAACCCGCTGTCCTCCGCGCCCCCGATTTATTCGTTTGTTTCCTTTAATGACATTCCTTAAGTTAGGAGGGGAGGCGGAAGCAGAGAGATTTGGGGGGGGGGGGATGGAGGCGGGTGAAGCTGCCTGCCCTCCACCCCCTTACCGTAATCAGCCAATGAAAGAATAACGGAATAATCCCAATCCCTCTCTAACAAAGAGCAAAGGGGACGAAACGGACGGACGGACCAAACAGAACGGGGGCAGTCGGCCAGTCCGCCCCTGGGAGGGGGCGCACCCCTACCGCCCACCCCAACCCCTACCCGCCCCTACACCCGCCCGCCTCCAGCCGCCACCATGCTGTCGCAGCGCCGGCCCGGCCACAAAGTGCTGTAGTGTCCGACCACCGATGAGCCAGGCGTGGGAATTCAGCAGCCAGCCGCAGCCCCCCTGCCAGCCCGCGCGCCCCACGCTCCGCCTCCACACGCGCCCCGCCCCGTCCCGCCCCGCCCCGCCCCGCCCCGCCCCACTCCCCACGCCACAGCATGATCCTCCTCTTCTTGTTACCCCTCGAGGCTTTCCGTTACCCCGGCGCTTGAAGAAAGCGGCACGGAGAAGAGGATATGGCGCGCGGGATATGAGGGTAGAAAGGGAAGGGGGAGGTGGCTGGAGGGAACACGGGGGGGGGGGGGGCAGCTTGAGGGGGGCGGAATGAAGTTATCGGACCTCGACCGGTCCGTCCGGCGTCAGGCCCGCCGGGCTGGGCCCTACCGCCCGCCCTGTTGATCTTGTCAGGCTGGAGAGACCGGAGGAGGAGGCTTAGACTGCCTCGCCCCGCCCCGCCCCGCCCCGCTCCGCCCTGCCCCGCCCTGCCCCGCCCCGCCGCGCAAGAGCGAGGAGAGGCTAGCGACGGCCCGCGCGTACCCCCTATGTATGACCTCCCCTATGCCGGCGCCTGCCTGCACCTCCCCTCGCCTCGCGTCCCCTCCCCTCCGGAGCTCGCCCCGCCCCGCCCCGCCCCGCCCAGCCCCGCCCCGCCCCGCCCCGCCCCGCCCCGCCCCGCCCCGCCCCGCGCCGCCCCGACACACCATGCAAGCCTCTGGAAGCTGCAATCTTCTTTTCTCTTCCGGCTCCGGCCGCCTCTGTCCGTCAGGCTCAGCGTCTGCTGCCGCCTGCTGCTTAGGCGCAAATCCGGGTCAGCAGGCTTTTTTGGGGGGGCTATACTTAGAGGCGGAATGTTGCCTAAATTGTGCGTATTCTGCGTACCTAAAAGGCTGTTTTTACGAGTCGCAGTTTGCGTCGCGGCTGTCGTGGGTTTCGCAACTCGAGAGAACCGTTGTTCCTGCCCACCAGGGCGCGTTGGGGCCGAGGGAGAGACAACTCTGAATTTTGGTGTACAAATTTTTGTGAATTTTTGTGAATTTTTGCGTGAATATTACCTATATTTTTGTGAATTTTTCTAAATTTCTCTGAATTTTTCTGATTTTTTCCGAATTTTTCTTTGCGAGGTGTCCAAAAATTTCAGAGTTTTCTTTCCCCCTCAGGCGGTGCAGAGCAGTCCACAGTGAGAAGTACATCTGTATTGTTGGCCTCTCTCGCCGTCTCTCTCTCTCTCTTACTTTCTCCCTCTCTCTCTCTCTCTGTCTCTCTCTCTCTCTCTCTCTCTCTCTCTCTCTCTCTCTCTCTCTCTCTCTCTCTCTCTCTCTCATCCTTCGCCTCTCTTTCGAATAGCCCATTGCCGGAGGTAGAGGAGAAGCCCAATAGGGCCGCTGCTGGTGCGGCTCCGGTTGTAGCGCGGGTCGGTCGGTCCGCCGCAGCCGCCCAGATTTTGAACCATTTTATGAATTATGGAAGATGGAACGGAAGCGCGGGTGGGGCGGCCACAGTGGAGGGGAAGAGAGGGGGGGGGGAGCACCTCGGCCTCGGGCCGGGCCGGGCCGGACGAACTGACGCCATTCAGAGCCGCTACTGTGGAGGGCTCCGCGCTGCTCCGCTCTTTTGCAGGCGCCCTGGCTTGGCCCGGCCCGGCCCGGCCTGGTCTAGCCGCGCACCAGACCACACGGCCGACTCGCCTCTCGCTTCAGCCTTGACGCCCACTGCTGCCCGTGGAAGAATAAGCAGTACTCACCCTATTCTATGCGCCCTAGGGAGGGATCATATTTAATTACCTGGCCACTGGGGGGGGGGGGGGATCACTCATAAATGTGTGAAAAATGTTTTGTCTTGAATCTTCTTTGTATTTTTGGAGGAAAATTTCTGTCACTGTTTGACAAATTTTGACCTTGTGGTCTAATTTCTAATTTTGTTTTTACAATTTTATATTTCTTTTTTGTTCATTTTCTCTCGCCTTTTTTGGATTTTTCTCTATCATTCTTCCTGATTTGATTTTGATTTTTTAAATTTTTTAAATGATTTTTTGGGGGCCTTACAATGATTTTTTTTAAAGTGACTCCCCTCCTCAGGGGTCACTACCAGTCTCTAGGCGAGACTCTGGCAGCGACCTCGGCGCGGTGAAGGAAATCTACGGCGTTGGGGAAGCAGTTCGCCTCTGTCCATTCTCTTGTCGGCATTCATAATGCAGTCATTTAACATTCGTCACCGCCAGCCCGGCACAGTTAAGCAAGCTCGGGAACCCGCTCCTCAGGACCGCCTGTCTCTTCTGCGTGTTTGTTTTGCTTTTATTTTGAAATTTGTGGCTCTACTAACAGCTGTGCTGTGCTGTCAGCCGATTTCATATTGTCACTGTAAATCGAGGCGTCACGTAAAAAAAACTCTGGGGTAGCGACATTTTGACCCCGACTTCGTCGCGACTCCACCGCGGAGCAACGAACCGTTGGAGTCACCCGCTATCCTTTGCGATGCAGCTCGATCGTCCGACCTAATTTTGTCCGACCTGATGATTTATTTCCCCAAATCCGAAAAAGTGCCTGGATTTTGTCCAACCTTGTTTACAAGGGTAAATTATTGGTAACTCCGAAGTTAAGCAGGCGGGACTCGCAGGCTGCGAGTTAGGTAGGGGCCTACCACTTTATTATCAATTTTTCTGGATTTGACGGTCTTGTGGGTGGCGACGGTGCTGATGCCTTGTCAGAGTCGGCAGCCGCCCAGCCCGCAGCGCGGCGGCGGGCCGGGCCGGGGCCGCGGGCCTCTCTATGCAGAGGCCCTTAGACATGATCGATACCTGTTTCACCTGCCAGCCCCGTTCGGCTTCCTTTTGTCTCCGAGCCGTTCTTCGGCCGGGCGAGGTGGCGGCGCGGCGGACAAAGTGAGGCCGCCGGCCGGGACCAGGACCGCGGGAACCGCCCCGCCAGGAATGGGACTCGAGGGAGAGCCATGGCTGCAAAGCTCTGCCCAACTGTCACAGCTGTTTGTACAACCGAACAAAATCTTGGGGGTTGTTAATTATAATCAGATTCCAGTGTAGTATATACTCTATTGACACGAAGTGAAGCGCGGCGTCATTCCGCCCGTAGAAGTCGCGACGCGAGAGCGCGCCCTCCGCGAGGGTGATTCCTCGCAAAGGGGTTTCGTCTCTTCTGTCCTTATCGCACTCAAGGGCGACGGTCTTATAAGGAGGAAGAGAGAGAACACTGCAGAACGCTGTTCGGAATCAGCCTGCAGAACAGCCATTATAATGCGGTGCTGCGCTGCTATGCTGGCGCTGGCGGTGCGGGGTGCGGGGCGCCTGGCACGCCGAGGTGTCCTTCACTCTATACTCAAGCGTACACCGATTTTTTTTTCTTATTTTTCTGGTTTTTCGTGATTTTGCTTAATTTTCACTTAATTTTATTGACTCTTTCTGATTTTTCAATTTTTTCCACTGATTTTTTGTGATGTTTTTTTTTCTGATTTTTCAGTGATTTTTCTTAAAGCGTGTACACTGACTTTTTGAGTGAAGGACCCCTGTGCCCCGCACGGTCAGGCCGGCCCGTCGTGGGAGAAGAGAGTCGCGCGCAGCGCGCTGCGGAGCCATTTTATACCATGAGACCCCGGGGAGCCATGGGGGAGCCTTGCGGGCTGCTGCGCTGCGGCCCGCAGGCGCTGGACGAGGCCCAGGCTGAGGCCGAGGCCAGGGTGATGGCGGCCGCGGGGCAGGCCAGGAGGAGGCCGGCAAGCAGGCCAGAGCCCGGCCCGGCCCGGCCCGGCAAGTCGAATCAGCCTGTCATAAAGTTTTATCCAAGTGGAAGTAATGCGACTCTCATTTTCCAAGCCGTGTTACCCACACCAGCCCCGGCGGGCGGGGCAAGAAGGAGGATAGGAGGCGGGGGGAGCGGCCTTTCCGATCGAAATGAAATTCGTCGTCACCGTGTCGAGAGACCCCTGCCCTGCCCTCCCCCGCAGCAGCGCCTCGCCACGCCCCGACACTTTGCGGACCTGCCGTCGTCGTGCCGTCCAAAGTACTCATGGAAAAATATTTGGTTTGCTTCCAGCGCTCGCGCGTGGAGATCAGAGCCGGCCCGGCCCGGCCCGGCCCGGCCCGCTCCAGCCGTGACCGCCCTGCAGGCAGGGGGTTGTCGCAGGGCGGGACGGGCCGGGCGGGGGGAGTGTCGGGCCTGTCGGGCCGGCCCGGCGCGGCGCGGGACCTGCAATATGGGGTCTCGCTCTCCTCAACTGCCCCGCCCCGCCCCGCCCCACCCCGCCCCGCCCCGCCCCGCCCCGCCCCCAGCGAGCTCGCCCCCTCGCCCGTCCCCCGCCAGGAACACGACCTCAATCAGTCCAACAAATGGATCGCGCTGCTCTGCGGTGCGAACGCTTTCCAGGGGCGTAGCTGCAGGGTCGACGCCCACCTCCCCCCCCATCCCCCGCCCCGCCCCGCCCCATCCCTCCCGTGCTGCTGCGCCGTTGCCCGCGTGTGGCCGCGGCCATGGCAGTGAAAGGGCTACGCTGCTGCGCACTCTGATCGGCCCGGCCCTCACCGCCGACCCTTTCAAGTGCGTGACCGCGGAGGGGCTGCACGAGGGGGTTGTGAACAGGTGCAGGGCCTCCGGTTAGTTACGCCCCCCCTGCTGCTGCAACCCACGTAGAACAATAAAGCAACCTCAGTAATAGACCCGGGTGTATAATTGACGAGGGGGGAACAACCCTGAATTTTGGTGTACACGTTTTGTGATTTTTTTTGTGGATTTTCGTGTTTTTGCGAATTTAGGGAATTTTCGTGAATGTTCATAGAATTTTTGTGAATTTTCACTTGAATTTTACCAAAATTTTTGCGAATTTTCCTGGATATTACCTACATTTTCTCGAATGTATGTAACTTTTTCTTAATTTCTAAGATTTTTTCTGAATTTTCCTGAATTGCGAGATGTACAAAATTTTCAGAGTTTTTCTCCCTTGAGAATAATTGGTCCTTGTACTCACTCACCTGGTTGGCGCCGTGCTCTGCTCTTAATATCTGAGCTCATACCGAACCGGTCCTTACGAGGTGGGTACGCAAATCCGGAAGTGGAATTAGAAAGACGCGCAGGCTCTGTGTCTACGGTCCATCCGGTTCCATACCTCACGCGTATTCCATCGCTATCATCCGCATGCATAGATGTTGCACCCTCGGCTGGTTCATCGCCCGCGAGTTCTTCTCCGCCGGTGACCCTCAAGGTCGCCTTCCTCGATCGTCACCCCTTGCCCCCCGCCGTGCGCAGGGAGACGAGCTATCTCTCGGGACGGGACAGGGGACAGCACTTCAGACCGCTCTCCACAGGCCTCCTCGTGGTTGTCCTGCGCTCAACTATCCTCCGCGGAATGTGCCCTGCTGCGGGCACAGACCCCCTTCTCCTACCCCACTCCACTGTACCCCACCCCGCCCCGCCCCGCCCCGCGCCCTGATGAGCACGAGTACGCCGCGCAGGGCATTTGCAGCTGCAGGTTCATTAATTAGAAACGGCTCCTCACTTTGGCCGGGGTAGCGACGCGTGTCGGCTCCCTCCCCCCACAGCAACTGTTCTAGTTGACGCCCGACCGCGCGCCTCGCTCTCGCTGTGCGTTCCAAGCACTCCGACGCGTTTACACTGCCGTCGCGTCGATATGTGTCCGTGTGCGAAGAGTAAGCATAACCCACTCTGCCCACTCGAAACATGTCGAGGGCGTCTGCTGATGAAGATATTGTGTGGGTGGATAAGGGGGGCTAAGAGCAAGAATTTCAAGAGTATCAGTGATTTTTTTTTTGTTTTAAAGCAGATCGCATTACGTTTTGATCTCAACTGTACAAAAAATGTTTGTCAAGTATTGTTAGTGTATTTTTTAAATTATTATTTTTGAAAGCCACTATTGGACGAATTAGACTGAGTGAAGCTGAAGCAAAGGTGAAGGCGTTTGGGTATGTTCTAGTAGGCCTCTGAGGCATCTGATTGGTTGAAAAGATAACGTGAACGTACCCAACGCCTTCACCTTCGCTTCAGCTTCACTCAGTCTACTTCGTCCATGATTCCGTTGACGGGGGTGGTCCGATTCCTCTACTGGAAACACCTATAATTTTGATTGGAGGTAAATTTACATCTACGGCAATATACCTCTAATAAAATTGCTGCGAAAATACCTCTACAGGATTTACCTCTACGGTTAGGAGTAAAACACAGAGTTGGGAATTTACCTCTAAAAAGTTTTAGGAGTAAAACGTCTCCTACTGTGTTTTACATGTAAACCTTGACGCGGCGTAATCACGGCTACGTCAGTTACCTCTCTACACCTTAGATGAAAATTGCGCAGTTCGGGAAAGGCGTGGAACAGTCACCCGGCGAGAGCCGCAGTTGTCAAAAAAGGAATAGGTATCATGGTCAGAGCACACCTCAATTTTAAAGAGCTATGTAAAAAAATTGAAAAATTGGTAGGCCCCTACCTAACTCGCAACCTGCGAGCCCCGCCTGCTTAACTTCGGAGTTCTGATGGGATCCGGTGTGTTCCAGGCGACCGCCACCCCACGGGCACGAGAAGTCCTCTCCGCTTCGGGGAGAGTCCCCGCTTAAGGCTGGCGGCCTGTCAGGCCCGCCGTACTACCCTATTTAAACAGCGCCTTGAAGCCGTAGGTAGCATTTCAGACCAACGACTGGGCACCACCGGACCGCATGACCGGTCAGTGGGAGGTAGAGGCAAGGAAGGACGATAGAGGGGGAGAAAAGCAGAAAGAGAAGTTTTTGCGGAAGAGTAAGCGTACGGTTGGTTAGACCTGTACTGACCCGCTCCCGCACAGGTCATGGAAAAGCTGTTTACTAAGGAGCCAGATTCATAGGCCTTATTTCCCCACGAGGGACCACCCCCCGTGGCATGGGACGGAACTTCCTGACAACTCGCTTTCGCTGCCAGTGAAGAACCTACCTGGGAATTGAACCCAGGCCCCAAGTGCCGAGTCTCATGACACCCCGCGGCTTTCGTGGTACTAAGACCACTAGACCGTCGGCGATTCCACGAGGGAGCTCCGTTGAAATGGGGGGTTTGAATTCCACTCCAGGCTGCTGTCCTCGGAAAAATTTATATTTTATAGCAAGATTAGAACCCGGGTTCTTCGGCCCCCGGATCATCACTAAGCCGGCACGGCTACGACGCCATGGTACAAGACCACTTTCCACTAGGGGTGACGCTGCGAAGAGCTGTAGTCGCCGACGAACCTGTACCGGTGGCGTCATCAGTACGCCTGCTCTCCTGGCTGGAACAGCCCGGCCGCGTGGTGACTTTGGTCTTCACATCGGCCCCGTTAAGAGTACTGGGTGGACACAGGTTCGAATACCGATCACAGTTTTTTTTTTTCGAAGTAGCCTTTTCTTTTTCAATTGCCCGAGGCAAAGGACAGTGGATGGATAAAAAGGATTAAGTAGGTAAAAAATAAATCAAAACAAATCCGCACTCGACATTAATGTCGTCGCCGGTGAAAGCACGAGTTGGACAGAGATTCTAATGCCACCCTTATCCGTAACTTCTTTTTCTTTTATTTTTTCCTCTTTTTTAAGTTGGTAGCTTTGCTACGCGGTGAATTTTTTTCTTAAGTAAAAAACCTTTTTTTAATGCCTCGGGCAACTGCAAATAGGCAAAACTACGTACTGATAAAAAGAAATAAAAAGAAGAAAAAACAGGGTGGTATTAGAACCTCTGTCCAACTCGTGCTTTCACCGGCGACGACATCAATGTCGAGTGCGGATTTGTTTTTATTATTTTTTACCTACTTAATGCTTTTTATCCACTGTCCTTGTGCCTCAGGAAACTGAAAGAGACAAAGCTACTTCGAAAAAAAAAAATTGTGGTTGGTATTCGAACCTGTGCCCACCCAGTACTCTTAACGGGGCCGATGTGAAGACCAAAGTCACCACGCGGCCGGGCTGTTCCAGCCAGGAGAGCAGGCGTACTGATGACGCCACCGGTACAGGTTCGTCGGCGACTACAGCTCTTCGCAGCGTCACCCCTAGTGGAAAGTGGTCTTGTACCATGGCGTCGTAGCCGTGCCGGCTTAGTGATGATCCGGGGGCCGAAGAACCCGGGTTCTAATCTTGCTATAAAATATAAATTTTTCCGAGGACAGCAGCCTGGAGTGGAATTCAAACCCCCCATTTCAACGGAGCTCCCTCGTGGAATCGCCGACGGTCTAGTGGTCTTAGTACCACGAAAGCCGCGGGGTGTCATGAGACTCGGCACTTGGGGCCTGGGTTCAATTCCCAGGTAGGTTCTTCACTGGCAGCGAAAGCGAGTTGTCAGGAAGTTCCGTCCCATGCCACGGGGGGTGGTCCCTCGTGGGGAAATAAGGCCTATGAATCTGGCTCCTTAGTAAACAGCTTTTCCATGACCTGTGCGGGAGCGGGTCAGTACAGGTCTAACCAACCGTACGCTTACTCTTCCGCAAAAACTTCTCTTTCTGCTTTTCTCCCCCTCTATCGTCCTTCCTTGCCTCTACCTCCCACTGACCGGTCATGCGGTCCGGTGGTGCCCAGTCGTTGGTCTGAAATGCTACCTACGGCTTCAAGGCGCTGTTTAAATAGGGTAGTACGGCGGGCCTGACAGGCCGCCAGCCTTAAGCGGGGACTCTCCCCGAAGCGGAGAGGACTTCTCGTGCCCGTGGGGTGGCGGTCGCCTGGAACACACCGGATCCCATCAGAACTCCGAAGTTAAGCAGGCGGGGCTCGCAGGTTGCGAGTTAGGTAGGGGCCTACCAATTTTTCAATTTTTTTACATAGCTCTTTAAAATTGAGGTGTGCTCTGACCATGATACCTATTCCTTTTTTGACAACTGCGGCTCTCGCCGGGTGACCGTTCCACGCCTTTCCCGAACTGCGCAATTTTCATCTAAGGTGTAGAGAGGTAACTGACGTAGCCGTGATCACGCCGCGTCAAGGTTTACATGTAAAACACAGTAGGAGACGTTTTACTCCTAAAACTTTTTAGAGGTAAATTCCCAACTCTGTGTTTTACTCTCGGTTTTACTCCTAACCGTAGAGGTAAATCCTGTAGAGGTATTTTCGCAGCAATTTTATTAGAGGTATATTGCCGTAGAGGTAAATTTACCTCTAATCAAAATTAGAGGTGTTTCCAGTAGAGCACTGTAAATCGAGGAGTGAGAAATCTCGCTCTCAGGAGAGCGAGATTGGTGACCCAAATTTTGTCACTCCTGGGGTGTCATATTATTAAATATCACTCCTTTTGAGTCGCTTCTATGACACAAAACGAGCGATATCTAGTGATCTCGCTCGATTTGAGTGAGGCTTATCACTCCAAAATGAGCGATATAGAATTTCCTCACTCCTTTAGGGCGATGTTATATGCCTCGCTCAATTTCAGTCAGAAACATGACTCTCAGATTTACAGTGAGGTACTAGAGGCGACCCTCCGTTGACTCATATATGCATATAGGTGCATGCACCTATTGACCCAATAATGAGAGTATATGACTGTTAAGAGAGGCTTACTCTTCAGTAAAGTCTAGAAACGAGAGCTCCGCGGAGCTGCATGCTGATAACCATTTTACATCTGGCTAGGAAGCAAGAATTATCCCTTTTTAGATTCTAATTAAGATATGAAGCCCAATTTTAAGTTGACGATAGTCTGCAGAATCCCGTCTGGATTAATGGTCAATTATTCCAGTACAATCCCTTTCCCCTTGCTGAGGGGTGGTTTAATGTCCGACTGGAACGGGTGGAGGGAGGGGGCGTGCTACCCCAGGTTGCCTACATACAGGGGATCTGTGACGCAATATGTGCCTATACCTTCCAAGCCGCTGTCTACAGCAGAGCGATTCCGGTGCACGCATTCCCCGCTCTGTCTCTGTCGCTCTAAAGCGAGGTGAAAACAACTCAGAAATTTTTGTTCACCTCGTAATGCAGAAATTCAGAAAAATTAAGAAAAGTTCCGGAAAATTCAGAAAAATTAAAGAAAATTTACAAATATTCACAAAATATCACAAAAAATTTGTGAAAATTCAAGCAAAAATTCAGAAAACTTCAATTAAAATTCACAACACTTGTGCACCAAAATTCACTGTTGTTTCCCCCTGGCTCTCAAGGAGTCTGCATAGGGTGCGAGGGCGCTCTGGCTGCTCTGGCTCTCTCGCACTCACGAAGTGGGTCTACAAGTGCGCGCACCGGAATCGCTCTGCAGTCGCACCTCCCCTTTTTTCCCATCCATTCTCCCCTCCTTTTTTACCCCATCATTCGAGGTCTAGGTGTGGCGCATGCTACAGATCCCCCGGCGCCCCTGGTTGGATTGGCGATTGATTATTGATTGATTGCGAGATTGATTTATAGCAGAGCGAGAGCAAGAGATATAGAGATGGAGGACGAGATAGATAGAGAGAGAGAGGGAGTAAACGAAAGAGAGAGGTGGGGAATATCGGCGAGTGAAGCAGAGCGCAGCGAGTACAAAGAATGATAAATCGCCGCCAGTGGGGTCCAGGAGTGCCCTCCTTCGGAGAGTGAGAGCTGCAGGATGATCTCTCTATCTCTCTCTCTACTTTTATTTCTCTCTCTCCCTCTCTCTTGCTCGCACTAGTGTCTCTGCTCCACGCCATGACTTCCTCTGCTGCCCCCACAGTCGTTACCGCCACGATATTTTTTTCTGCCGCGTGGGTCGCGCCGGTGTTGTGTTTCTCCCCGACTGCGCTCGCACTGCTTTTTGCTCGACTAATGGAGATAGAGTTTTGAACGTGACGTCATGAGGCCTATCACAACATTCATGCTGCACTTCCGATTAGCCGCTCCTATCCGAGCATCGCTGATAGTGTCAGTCGCGAATAAACGCGCGGGTAAACAATCGAACGATATCACGGACCGCTTGCAGGAGAGGAAAATCGCGTTCGGTGCAGTGCAGTGATTCTATTTACGAACGACCAGGGCTAGAGGGGTGGTGCACTGTTAGAGCAGCGGAGAAATAGAGCTTCCTGTCGAATTGTGCTACCATAGCGAGAAGGGAAAATAAGTGAGCGGAAAAAGTTGTGTTTGATTCGAACGGGGCGGAGCGGGCGCTGGGGAGGAAGGGGTGCGGGCGCGACACACACACACAGACATACACATACACACACACACACGCCTGCGACCAAACGGAAACAATCTGCCTCGAGGAAATGATTGCAATATTCATGCAATATTTGAACCCGTTGACCCGCGTTGACGCCGCCCCCTCCCCCTCTGCGTCTCCTCTTCCTCCCCCCCCCTCCCCATCCGGCAGTGGTCGAGGTCGGCCCCGCACACAAATGCATTCATCGATAGAACAAAAAGTAAAGGGGAAAAAAAGAGGCAAAGCAGTCCCAAATGGGCTGACTGCGCGGCGCGGCGCGCTGCAGCGGCAGCATCAAAAGTGTATGCCAGAAAATAGAACGGTAACTACATTCTAGCCTGGTTCCACACAACGCACCCCGAAAAACGCGCAGATATTGTTGCAGCAACTATGCCAGGGACAACCATCCGAAGTATTGTAGAACCAACCCTCAGAGGGTTACATTCACAACAAAAATTAGTTGGGCTATCTGGTTTTGTAGTTGGCACAACCATATGCGAGTTTACCGCGAGGGTATTTGGTATTATTGTCCCTGGCCTTTTATATGTGACGGCTGCTGCGAGTTACCCCGGGTGCGACAAGTACGATCAAAACGCTGTCGCAAGTTTAAAGGGCGCTGCAAGTGGACCAATTCCTCGTTTTTGTTCCTGGGAAGTAATTAGACGATCTGTGAGTCTAACAGTGAAATGCGATGACGTCACTCTACTGCCGGAACCCGTTTCTTCTATTCTGTTCTTCCCTCGCGCTGGGTTCGAGACCAACACCATCAGGAGCCACGGAGCTCGCCCCACTCCACCACGTTCCACCCCGCCCTACCCTACCCCACCCCACCCCACCCAACCGCACCCCGCCCCACCCCACCGCACACCCCGCAACGCCAGACCCGAGCGCCGACGCGCGACGAAATTTGCGAAGGAAAACCTTTTCGCTGCTCGGGAAAACAATTAGGCTCGACTACCGAGATAGGGTGAGGACGGGGAGGCTGGGGCTGGGAGCGGGTAGGCGGAAGAGGCAGGAGGGAGAGAAGATTGGGATGAATGGCACAGGGGAGGAAGAGCAGGCGCACAGGTATGGACCAGGCTTTGGAGAAGGGGGAGAGAGAGACAGAGAGAAGGAAAGTGAGAGAGAGAGAGAGAGAGAGAGAGAGAGAGAGAGAGAGAGAGAGAGAGAGAGGAGAAACAGACACGAATGGTAGATACCGAAACGAAGGCGGCGCGGTGGGTCCTGGCGGGTCCTGGCGGGTCCTGGCGGGTCCTGGCGGGGCCCGGGTGGGGCCTGGGGGGCGGTGGGCGGGGCGGGGGTGGCGCGGCGGGGAGGGGAGGGGCGGTGCAGAGCGGGGGCGGGGGCGGGGGCGGGGGGCCGGAGTGGAGCGCAGGCGGCCGGAGGCTGTGAGCTGGCTGCTGGCGGGGCGGTCTGGTCTCAGTGCCCGCACCGCCCCGGCCGAAGCAGGAGGTCCGGGTAAAGGGACCGCGGGTCTCCCCTGCCAACCCCGCCCCGTACCGCGAGCACGTCGCCGCCCTGCTCTCCGCCCCCTCCCTCTGCGAGCCGAGCGGAGCCGAGCCGAGCTGAGCCGAGCCGAGCGCGCGGAGCCGAGCCGAGCCGAAGCGACTGGGGCCGGGCCCGGCCCGCGGCGACCATGGCGTAGCGCTGCGAGATGGGACAGGGCCCGGGACGGGGCCCCGGACCGACGGGGGGGCCCCCGATGACCGGCCGGCGGGGCGGCGGGGCCGGGGCCGGGAGGTGGCCCGGGCCCCGGGGCCTCGTGCTGCTGGTCGCCCTGGTCGCCGGGCTGCAGCCGGGGCCGGGCGCCGCCACGCACAAGAAGCTCATCCGCATCGACGGCGACATCATCCTAGGCGGCATCTTCCCCATGCACGAGCACGAGCACAAGACGGGCGGCTGCGGCGCCGTCAAGGAGGAGAAGGGCGTGCAGCGCCTCGAGGCCATGCTGTACGCGCTGGACGCCATCAACGCCGACATGACCATCCTGCCCAACGTCACCCTGGGCGCCGTCATCCTCGACTCGTGCTCGTCGGCGCCCTACGCCCTTGAGCAGTCCATGGAGTTCGTGCGCAACTTTATGAACCCGGTAAGCATGCCGTGTGCGACGGCTCCAGTCGCCTACATGCGGCACTTGCATTTCATTTTCCCGCGAGTTGTGTTTGCGAGCCTCCGGTACGAAGGGTTATACCCAGTGTCTGGTTAGCTTGGCATAGGTTCACTTTGAAGACTTGAACCCGGTTTCTCCATTACAAATTTAGCCTACTCTTGCCTCGGCCGGGTCTATCCGTCCACTATTAAGGCTCCCCAGACCCCAGAAGGTTCTCCCAAAGGCGTTCCCTCGCAATGAGTCTGCTAAAAGCGCCGCGTCCACACCGCCTACCGGCTTTCCTTATCCGAGGGCTCCAGGTTTCTGGCGCGTCATGGCGGTCTATGCGTCGACTGATTGGTCCGACCGGAGAGCGCGGCGCGCGGCCGGCCTGATGCGGCCAAACGCGCCTATCTGTGACGCAAACTCGATTGAAAACTTTGCGAAAGCGGTGCGGAGCTCTCCTCCCGCGCGTTTGCCGGGCCGGGCCGGCCAGGGCAGGAGTCCCAGGGCCGCTGGGGAGCCTAGGCGAGACGAACCGGGCGCCAAACGAAAGCACCGGGCCGGGGCCGGGCCGGGCACGCTGGCTCCGGTCAGCCCCTCTAGCCCGCCCGCCCCGGCCCGGCCCATCCTCGGCCCCCGGCTCCGCCCCCGGCCCCCGTCCCCGGACCCCGCCCCTTGTCCCTGCCCCCGGCCCCCGCCCCCGAGCCCCAAACCCTCGTCCCGGCCCCCGCCCCCGGGCCCCCGCACCTCGTCCCTGCCCCCGGCAACCGGCCCCCGGCCCCCACCCCCACCATGGCGCTACATCCATGCCCGGCGCCATACGTGTCCGGTATTGGCTCCGGGTTTTCAAATCTCGCCTCTCTCTCTCTCTCTCTTCGGCTCCTTGGCGTCGCGGCGCGCCGGCACTACTTGGGCAGGGCAGGGCAGGGCCAGGCAGGACCCCTCTTGAACATCTCGTTTGCGGCTCAGACCACCCCCTCCCCCTCCCCTGCTCTCTCCCTTGCTCTCTCCCTTACTCCCGCCCACCCTCTTCTCCCCTATCCTGCGCCGCCGCCCCCGTTTCCGGGCAAATCCTTGAGCCTGAGCCGTGCGTCTCAGAGCCCGGTACGTTGGCGCGAGATTATGCCAACCGGAGGACGAAAGCCGCGGGTCTGGGCCGGAGCCGGAGCCGGAGCCCCGCGGAGAGCTCGGGCGGAGCTCTGCCGGCATCAGCTCCTCGCAGCAGCCCGGCCCGGCCCAGCCCAGCCCAGCCCAGCCCAGCCCAGGGCGCGGAGCCGAGCCGAAGTCGCTCGCGGACTACTGACAAATGGGCTTGGGAGCTTGCGGAGCTGTGCGCGGCAAGCGATGCGGGGCGATGCGGTGCGGCTCGGGGTGTGACGAGCCGAGCTGGCGATGATCGGCCGGTCTGCGCTGCGCCCGGCTCGATTCTGAGTGCAGACACCTCGACGCACGACGCCCTGCTGAACGCAGCCGTCTGATCAACACGATCGCGCTCTCGCGCCTATCCGTCCTTGTTGCACTCATGAGACCCCACCCCCTGCCATCCCCAACACAGGGATGATTCCATACGAAAGGGTAGGTGAGTTGACATCGTAGTCACCGATTTGAACTAAAAATTGAGGGCATGTTTCCTATCACTAAAAACGATTAGAGCCAAAAGTTTAGCCTCGTATATAGGTCGCACGGTTCCAGAGATATGGGCAAAATGGGTTTTCCGACATTATTTTGACGAATTTTGACTTTGGGCAAAATTTTAATAGGGAAAGGGTTGGTCCCAGAGACTTCCAAATTTGCACAGGTCATCTTTAGAGGGTAGAGTTCAAGAAAAAAAAATATAGATTTTAAATATTTTTTTTACTATTTTTTTTTATTATTTGGAAACCTTTCTTTTAAATTAAAAATCTCAAATATGGTATCGAAATTTTTTGCCCCCAAAATTTTTTTAGATTGCCCTTTTCTACTTAGGAATGCATTCCAAAGAACTTTTTGGGCACTCTAATGGTTTGGGAATTAAAGGCTATGTCGTGTTATTTTATTTTCATCATAGCCGCTTTTAGGGACCCAAAAAAAGTTATTTTGGCGACCATCCAGAAATGATCAGGACCTCGAAAAAAGCATTCCTACATGGTCGCCAAAATAACTTTTGGGGGGTTCAGCACTTGTGACCCTTATCAGAAATTTCACAAGTGCTAAACCCCCCAAAAAGTGTTATTTTGGCGACCATGTAGAAATGCTTTTTTCGAGGTCCTGATCATTTCTGGATGGTCGCCAAAATAACTTTTTTTGGGTCCCTAAAAGCGGCTATGATGAAAATAAAATAACACGACATAGCCTTTAATTCCCAAACCATTAGAGTGCCCAAAAAGTTCTTTGGAATGCATTCCTAAGTAGAAAAGGGCAATCTAAAAAAATTTTGGGGGCAAAAAATTTCGATACCATATTTGAGATTTTTAATTTAAAAGAAAGGTTTCCAAATAAAAAAAAATAGTAAAAAAATATTTAAAATCTATATTTTTTTTTCTTGAACTCTACCCTCTAAAGATGACCTGTGCAAATTTGGAAGCCTCTGGGACCAACACTTCCCCTATTAAAATTTTGCCCAAAGTCAAAATTCATCAAAATGTCGGAAAACCGATTTTGCCCATATCTCTGGAACCGTGCGACCTACGAGGCTAAAATTTTGGCTCTAAACGTTTTTAGTGATAGGAAACATGCCCTCAATTTTTTAGTTCAAATCGGTGACTACGATGTCAACTCACCTACCCCTCTGTATGGAATCACCCACAGGGTAGCGCGCCACATAGGTGCGACCAGGACGGAAGGGTGAGAGCGGATCTTCGGAAATCAGACTGCTGAGCCCTGTCCGCGCCGCGCTCACAGTCCTGTCAGGTCCCTGTCGCCACCCCGGCATCCGTTTCGACACCAGCAGCAGCAGCGGCAGTGGCAGCGGCAGCGGCAGCGGCGGCAGCGGCGGCGGCGGCAGCAGCAGCAGCAGCAGCAGCAGCAGCAGCAGCAGCAGCAGCTTGTCGATAGTCGTCAGTATAGCATGCAGCTGCATGCGGTGGGGTCACGGGGCGCCTGCTGCACGGTGACAGTGATGGACGGGTCGACGCAGAGCGTGGCGGCAGCCGCGTTTGCCATCAGGTGCACATCTGTATGCGGCGTCGTGCCCTGCAAGACAAAAGGTGTGCGTCTCAGAGTCACGGATCGGGCTGCTGTGACCGCGCCGCGGCCGCGGGTGACTGACGTTCCTGACGAATACGTAGCATTATAGGCAGGCTCCAGAGCAAAGCTAGGCCGAGTATCGCGGCCCGTAGGCGAAGGAAAAAAAAATCCTATCGCCTTCGCGTAAGCCCATTATTTTGTGTTTACACCTCAGCGCTCAGGGAATAGGCATTCAAGTAATTTAAACCCGAGGAAGTGTGACATCGGTGAGGGTGAGAGTGAGGCGAGGCGGGGCGGGGCGGGGTCCATCCGGCCGCCTGGCTCCGGGTAAACAACAAGAAGTGGAGACCTTTTCATCAAGTTCGGACAGACAGTGTTTGATGAGCCCCTGGCCGTGCCCCGCCCCGCCCCGCCCCACCCCGCCCCGCCCTACCCGGCCTGTCCGACACTTTTCTTCCTGACTCTGCTGCTCCTTCCCCTTCATCCGGCGGCGAGCAGGAAGCGCGGCGAAGCTCAGCGACCTTCATTTTCATTTCCACGTTCGAGGGACTCCCCGCCACTTCTAAAACAAAAGAAGAAGAAGAAGAAAAAGGTTTTAGCTTAAGCTTATTGAAGATGTGCTTTGAAATTTTTACCTTTCGTTCACAAAACATGCACTTGTCAAGGGTTAGTAATAATGCCCCTCCCATCTATCGAGAGTGTGTCGTCGTTAATTTAGTCCATTAATTTTCTTCGAGAGATATCCGTTATCCAGGACTACAACGCGTGCCCGCCGGCTATGCGCCCTCACTTCCCTCAGCTTCCCTTCTCTCCCATTTTCCTCGTTTCCTTTCGCTGGTAAACAAATAGAGGGGCGGGAGGGAAAAAAAAAACTTTTAACGGGGTCGTGGAAAGCTGTCCGGCCGATTGTGTCAATTTATCGGGGGAGCGTGGGGGTGTCAAGAGATAGCTGCCAATAATATAAAGTGACGTCTTGCGCGCGTGATCATTATCTGGCATCTTGGGCCGGAGTGGCGCGAGGCGGAGCGCGGCGGGGCGCGGCGGGGCGGCAACCCTCAAAGTATCACACAATGCTCTCCTTTTTTCCCCTGCGATCTTTTCTTTTTTTCTACATTTTCTCTTCTCTTTATCCGCCTCCTCTTACTTCCCACAGCTGGCGCGCGTTATTTGCTGCGAACGCTTTCGAAAAAGGTGGAAAAAATACAGGAAATCATTACAAATGTGAACTTGAATTACAGAGCGTACTGTCGGTAGGTTTTTTAGTCTCTCCCCACTCCCCTCCCTACCTTGCCCACCTCGCAGAACTTGACCCAGAAGTGATAGCTGGTGGGAAAATTGCGGTGAAAAATGCGAGGCGCGAGCGAGGTCCTGGAGATGAGGCGGTGTGTGGGGGTTGGGGGAGGGGGGTGGGGTAGGGGCGTGGGCGTGGTGTGTCCCCCCGGGCTGCTGGACCACTGGGCGGCGGAGGCCGAGGCGGAGGCCTGATCAGCAGGCGGCGCGTGTCCATTCCTCACCATTAGCGCGCCGGTGTTAATGGCGTAGCGGGGTTCGGTGGGGTGGGGAAGGGAGGGGAGGGGCTGGGCGAGGTGGGGTGGGGCGGGGTGGGGCGGGGTGGGGCGGGGCGGGGCGGGGCCGGGCGTTCTGCTGGACAAAGGCGGGGGCGGCGGCAGCAGCGGCCGTCCTCCCGATGCGATCTGCGCGCAGCGGCGCCTCTTTTTGCCCGGCCCTGGCGCTTCTTGCTGCCGCCTCGCCCCACACCCCGCCCCACACCCCGCCCCACACCCCGCCCCACCCCACCCCGCCCCGCCCCGCCCCCCACCCCATTCCGCTCCGCGTCGCCGCACCCCGCCGCGGGTGTGACTGATGTGCTGCTTGTTTGTAATGTGAGAGGGAAGGGACGGCGGGAAGGGGGAGGATATTATGGGCGCGCAGAGGAGTAAAAAAAGTAAAAATAATAAAAAATGGAAGGGAAGGCCGCCCTCGCGACGGTGACGGTGTGGTCCGAACCTCCCGCCTCCCCCTCCAGCCAGCCTCAGTCGAGGCCGGGATTTGAACCTTCCGTCTGCACTTCACCTGCCGGCGCGGCGTGATCGCATCCCTCGTCTCCGGCCGGAAGGCAGGGCGGGGCGGGGCGGGGCGGGGCGGGGTGGGGTGGGGTGGGGTGGGGTCTGCCGACTGATTCAGAAGATCGCTCTCGTACCGCCGTCCTTGTCGCACTCATGAGGTCATGCCACCCCCAACATGGGGCACCGCCGTGAGTGCGACAAGGAATGGGGGAAGAGAGAGATCTTCTGAATCAGTCGGCAGGCGAGGTGGGGCCTGTTCCCCACTGCTCTCCGCCGCCCCCGCCTCGCCCCAGGTCCGTCTGCCCCTCAATCAACCCCTGCTGGCCCTGCCACCCCCCCCCCTGCCCCCCGCCTCGCTGGCCGCCCCACGCAGCGGACCTGCGACGTGATAGTGGTAGCCCCCTCAGACCGGCAAGCACCAGGCGAGGCCCCCCCCCCCCCCTGTGCTGCGCGAGGCCTGCACAGCCGTCTGATTCCGAATAACCGCTCTCGCGCCTCCGTCTTTGTCGCACTCATGGTACTCTACCAACTCCAACATAGGGCACCACCATAGGTGTGACAAGGACGGAGGTAGGAAAGCGATCCTCGGAATCAGACGGTGGGGTTGCGGACCTTCCTCACTTCCAGCCCCCCCTCCCCCCTCCTTGCCCTCTGCTGCCTGTGCGGAATTCGGGCAATATAACAACGTGGCCGGCGAACAGACCGAATAAGGGGGTCTTGAGTTGGGGGGGGGGAGGGGGAGGCGGGAGTAGCTGCCGATGCTGCCCCTGCTCGACGACTCGATAGCCCGCTTCGTGAACAAACCGGCCGACGATCGGTAATGCAATGCACGGGGCCGGGGGCCGGTCCGACGTCTCTTTCGAGACTGGTATACATGCTCGTTTTCTTTGAATCAGGGAAAAAAAAAGGACGACCACTGGAAATTACTTCATCAGTTAAGGCTTGATTACATAAAGGTTGTCAGCTACGGGAGGCGATGACGAAGCTGCAAGAGTGATCTCGCTGACCTTCGCAAAACTCTCAATCGACCACGAAATGGCTGCACCAGTGACGATAAGCGTCTCTCCCGAAACACTGTCAAACTGTGAATCAGTTACAAACTCACCGATTTAATGGGTTCCCTTAATTTGAATAGTTGAATCATTCAATTTGAACTTGTCTCCTGAGCAGTGTTGCCAGCAGATCAGTCGGCAAACAATCCCACGAAAACACCTGTGTTAGGCAGTCGGTTATCTTTGCCTACGCACAAGGCAAACTCTCTCCACTTAAGTCTACTTTTTGCCTGGTAGGCAGGCCGAGGCTGTCTGCTGCAAGTAGGTATATTCGTGGGATTTTTTTTTGCCGCCTTCCTTGGTAGCACTGCATGGACGTTGGCAGCACCTTGTGGGAACGCGCGAATTACATCACGTCAGCTGGGGGCCCTCAATTAATTGTGTTTGTTTTGTGGTTTCGAAAATTAACAAAATCTAACCGCTAGGTGGACAAAATATGCGGTCGAAAGCTGCTTCTGGAGTGCCGAACGTTTCCTTACGGAGTTTAAAGTGTCGCCATCGCGTGAAAGTCTTGGTACGATAGGTTTTGTGGTGGGTGAAGGATTCTCTCCCTCAACGTTGACATAACGTTAACATAACTTTTCATTGTGTTGGAAGTTTTGAGATGAACGTCTTGGATTACCTGATATGACAGCCGGTGCTGATTCACTTCTCTTATGGAATAATTCTTTTGGTGAGTAATGAGTAACATAACCTTACATATCACAAAATGTTTACTATGAAATTCTATGATGCTCATTGGCGCGAGGGCATGACAGTTTAAAAGAGAAGGGTGCCTCTTAAAGACACAGTTTAAAAGACATTTACTTGTTGAAATAGTTTTGCATTGTTACATATGAAATACACTCATTTAGAGTCTTATTATTGAGAGTTTCCAGGCCGATTCGAACGGGGCCCGACCCCTACCCCCTCAGATTTTGACCAAATTAAGCTTGATTGACTAGTACTGACTCAAAACCATCCCCAATTTTTGGGGGATTTTTCAGACTTAATTTGGCTGAGTTAGAGACTATGTCCATTTTGACCATTTTGTAACGGCTTTTAAAAGTTTTCATTGGCAGAAGGAGATAAATTTGTATGAGAGTAAGTTCTAGGGGTTGATACCAACTAAACCAGGTATAAGGATAATGTTTAGCCCCATAGACCCTACTTTGACCTAATCTATTCAAAAAAAATTTGGATCTTTTATAACAAATATCTTAAAAATTCAGTTTGAGCAAACTTCCACATCACTAAATCTTTATATTTTTAGCTCAAAATCAAGTATTAACAGCACTCTACAACATATCAAAAAAAATTTGTGACGGGTATTTTTCATATAAGGGAAACGTTCTAGAAAGCGTAACCCAGAAATCATTTTTAACAAGCAAACTAGGCATCGGATAAGGCAAATGTGATCAAAACCCATGTGATGACAACTGCCCTGACTGTCTATAATTTCAACTTGTCTCTTTTAAAAGCTTGATCTCAAAACTCTGTAGTATTCCCAAAATTTTAGCCTTTTATTACTTTATATGAATTAAAACACATAAGAAATGGTAATACTAGGTCATACACTGAATAAATAGTATGGTCAGACCTTAACATAACAGTGCAAAGGGTTTTGATCACTTTTGCCTTATCCAATGCCTAGTTTACTTGTTACAATGATTTCTGGGTTACGCTTTCTGGAACGTTTCCCTTTTATTAAAAATACCTGTCACAAATTTTTGATATGTTGTTGAGTGCTGTTAGTACTTGATTTTGAGCCAAAAATATAAAGATTTAGTGATGTGGAAGTTTGCTCAAACTGAATTTTTAAGATATTTGTTATAAAAGATCCAAATTTTTTTTGAATAGATTAGGTCAAAGTAGGGTCTATGGGGCTAAACATTATCCTTATACCTGGTTTAGTTGGTATCAACCCCTAGAACTTACTCTCATACAAATTTATCTCCTTCTGCCAATGAAAACTCCTGCAGCCTCCAGCCAGGAGGACAGGGCAAATACAACTCGAACCCGTCGCACTGCGCAGTCATCGTGGCGTCGTGGCTCAGTTGGTAGAGCGCGCAACACCGAACCGAGTGGTCCGAAGTTCGACTCCCACTTGGGAAAGTGTTTTTCGCGCTTGACATTCCCTTTGGCCGCAGCTGGATGGCAGGTCAAATAGAAGTTAAACACGTCTCACCGCCGTTGGCTCGGTGGCTCTGGGCGTTGGGTCGCTTCCTGTTCTGGCTACGTGTCGGCACTCGGGGTTGTGGGTTCGAATCCCGCGTACCCCTCTGAGGTAAGGCCTCTGAAACTGGGATCAGGAAGTCTAACGCTCTTGACACCGCTCGTACCTCTAGGGGTAGGCCAATGGTGGTACGGGGATCAAATCTGTCGAATTGCGCGATAGGATCGCAGTCAGCAAAGCGCCGGTTCCCATGGAACACCGAAGCAGTTGGCTGCCACAGGGGGTAAAAGCCCTGTGCCTGGCGGGAACCGCAACCTCCTTCGGGAGGTTTACTGCCGCAAAAATTTTCCATGTTTTCACGCCACCCTTTCAATTGCAGAGCAAAATTTGTTTCTGAAAAGTTTTAAAAAATAATTGAAATAATTGTGATTATTTTGCGCAGTTGCAAGTTAATTTCCAATAATTTGGAATAAATATAAATCATTCACAATAATTTACTAAAAATCCTATTTAATCATGTAACTGAGAGAATAATTTGGATCAGATGTGCGTGTATTTTCTGAGGTCATTCCTTAAATTGGCTTGAATTTGTTTTGAATTCGTTTTGAATTCGCGTGAATTGGTTTTGAATTCGCGTGAATTAGTTTGAATTAGTGTGAATTTTGAATTAGTGGTGTACATCAAACCTCGTAGTTATTTACCCCTCGGGATGCCATATAGGGTTTGAAATTACCTGATATTATTAGAAACAGTTTACCGTTGTCTCATAATAGATTCATCTCATCAGTGAACATTCTGGAATCTTTGTGAGCGTCTGATTGATTGAATTTACAATTTTTCTTGCCCATAACAATACACATCACTGAGTCAATTTAATTAAAATCCTAACAAATGAACTTCTCATGCACCCTCAAGGTGGTGGACGAGTAGGACGAGACAGATGACGGCATTAGAAAAAGGGAGATGTTACATCGGTGCAGGAATTTTGACTAAACTTTTAAAATGGCCAAACTATTTTTTTTTAAAGAAAAAAACATTACGTGGTGCTATATGGTGTATAGTCAAGGCCCAGTTCTCAGCCATCCCCACACCACCAAGCGGGTCGGGTCGGGCTGGTCCGGGCCTGACGCCGCTGGGCCCCGGGGGCTGGGCTATGGCTCCAGGCCCCGGCCCCGGCCCGGGCCCCTTAAAAGGCGTTACAGCTTTGGGGAGTCCGCCTGACCTGACCTGACCCGGGCTGCTGCTGCTGCTGCTGCTGCTGCTGCTGCTGCGGCTCGGACAGAGCGGCGCCCGAGGGCGGGCCGGGCCGGCTTAGGATGGGCAGACCTGGGAGGTATGAGGAATGAGCGCACGGACGCCGTGGCTTCTTAAAACAAGGTTTATCTCGTAAAAGGAGTGCTGTTGAGCTGCATCGTTAAACTCTACTCCTAACGTTTTGTAAATTGTAAAATGTTGATATGTACCAACCAGACGAAGAAAATATCCCTCCGGTTGTCCACTAAATATGTAAATCCATTCCTGTCATTTTCCCAGGGTGTTTAAACGACATGGTAAAGTAAAACTTTATTCTATGTTTATTCAAACGAGTCCACTCGAGTCCACTTCAAAACTTAACAGTGAGAAACACTTTGCTGCTGCAGCTTGTGCTTTGCTCGCCGCCGCTACCTATTCATCACCCGTGGGCAGTGCTCCTGAAGCGTCGGCCCAGCTAGCAGCGCCCCGCTTCGCCCCGCCCCGCCCCACCCCACTCGACCCCTCCCCTCCCCTCCCCGCCCCGCTCGCTTAGTGATTATTCCTGCACCACTTTGGTTTCGCGGCCAAACTTGTTTACTGGTCCGCCGCCCCTCCTCCCTCCCCCACCCCTCCCCACACCCCCCGGGGTCGTCAGCGCCACCCCATCTACTCGCCCGACCCTGCCCCACTCACACTGTAACACTCCTGCTTCCCCTTCATCTCCCACTGCGTCGCTTCCTTTCTTTTGCCTTTCCCGCCAAAATTTACAAGGAGTGAAATATTCTGAGTCTGTTCTTAGTTTTTAATCACGTTACGTTAATTAATCTGCTATGGTTAAATTTCTTACGATTCCAAATTAATCAAAATATTTACTTTTCTTTCTGTGTTTTTAATCATGTAAATTAGTTACTCATCTGGTTAATATTTTTTAAAAGGAATAAATTATTACAACAATTTTCATTAACTTACATTTTAATTTTGAATAATATATTTTCTGATACCCAGCCGGCAATAACACGATGTTAATTCGTATGCTTTCGCTTGAGCCTTTGTGGAACTTTCCCGGTTATCATAACTTCTTTAGAAGGGAACACACGTTAGTCTTTTATTCATTAAAGCAAAGGAAACGAAACAAAAAGAAGCGGTCATAATTCCAGCCGCATTTCCTCCTGGAGCCCGCGCGGGTCGGGTCCGGTGGAGCAGAAACCCTCCTCGCTGGCGTTGTCGCTCTGTTTACTGCAGAGGCAGACGCGACGACATGAAGGGTTCTGCGAAAGGATGCTGGCCGGGACGCGGCGGGGCGGGTACGGCGGTGGTCGCGGCACTTCGTTATGCTTGGATCACGGCAGGGTGCCCCGCCCCGGCCGCCCCGCCCCGCCCGCCCCGCCCGGCGCCGTTCCCTCCAGCAGTAGCGCGCCGCGGCACCCACGCAGCCGTGTTTTACGTTCACCCCCAACCGCGTGCCATTTTTTATTTATTTTCCATTGTTCTTTTGGCCTCATGTCTGGAGGCTGCGCTGCTGCCTCACCCAGCAGCCCTGCGCTCTGCTCAGCGGGGGTGCTGCTCCTGCTGCTCTGCGAGTGCTGCGGGCTCGACGAGGCGGCCGGGCCGGGCCGGGCCGGGCCGGGCCGGGCTAGGCCGCGGGTCTCCCCTGCTGCTTCGTCTGCTTCGCTCTCCTCACGACCCCTTCCATTTTCCTCACACGGCCCGCCCTGCCCCGCCCCGCCCCGCCCCGCCTCGCCCTGCCCTGCCCCGCCCCACCCACTCTCACCTAGCGGACTTACCGTTTCCTAATTCATCTGCGAAGCAATCCGGGGATGTGTGCCCCTCCGCTTCCATCCCTCCACCGTGCAAGAGGGACGGACAATCTCTTAATATCTCCCTCGCTCGCTTGCTCGCTCGCTCACTCTCTCTCTCTCTCTCCCTCCCTCTCTCTCTCTCTCCCTCTCTCTCCCTCTCTCCCTCGCTCGTAGTCGTCCTCTCTCTCCCTCGCTCACTCGCTCATGTAGAGAAGGCTGAGATTTCTCTCCCTTCTTCCCAACGTCCTCGCTTACGTCTCAAAGCGGGTAATAAGTAAAGTTTGTCGCATCTTTCGTCTCTCTCTCTCTCTCTCTTTCTCTCCCTCCCTCCCCCTCTCCCCTCTCTCCCCCCCCTCTCCCACCTCCCCCTCCTTCCTCTATCCTTACAATATCCCCCGTCCCCATCTCCACGATCCCTCCCTACTCGGATCGGTCTTCCCTCCTCCTCAGCCTGCACTCCGCCCCCGCTTCCCTCTTCCACCCTTCTGTCCCTTATTTCTCAGCGCGAGGCTGCCGCTCGCGGCGCCGCCACATGCGGAGGCGTCGTCAGTGATTCCGCACGATATTCGAGTCTGTCATGTGGCGTCGTTTTTATGCTGTTGGGACCCGGCCCCGCCGCACCCTGCCACCACAGCCCCCCTCCCCCCCCCCCATCGGCACTCGGAGAGAGCCCGAATACATTTCCATTCGATTTATCTCTTAGCGGGACGAGCACATGTCGGCTCGTGCCAAAATATATTTCCGTATTTACATGTCTGCCTGTTTGTCTGTTCGTCGTTCAGTCACGTTTTTTGCCTGCCCAAAGGTCATGCGAGTTATTATGAAATTACAAAACGTGATTCCCTCATTTTTAGCAATTTCTGATGGCTTTCCTTCCTCTCTCTTTTCCTCACATCCTCCTCCACTTCTTCTTCTTCTTCTTCTTCTTCTTCTTCTTCTTCTTCTTCTCTGACGACTTGGACGTGCAGCGCAGGACCTTTCCCTTTGATATGCAAATTGCGATCAAAAGATATCGGAACTCTGCTTTGTCTGTGTGAGTGTATGTGTGTCTGTGTCTGTGTGTGTTTGTGAGAGGGTTGGAGGAAGAAGGCCGTGCTTGAACCACGAGTGGACCAATCTACTTTCGACACTCTTCCGCCGGAGCTCACACACTGTAAAAATTTAGAGGCAAATGACAGTCTATGTACGGTGTCGCCGTACATGCCAATCTTGCACATCGCTCCTCGAGTACGGAGAGCGAACTACGGCGTCACCGTACCATCGAGAAGACCAGGTTTTCCACGTTACAGTCTATGAATACGGCTCCACCGTACCCTGTTTTGCTCACTGTTTCCTCTATGGTGGTCCCGTACATTGCGATCTGTCATAGATATGTGACATCAAAGGTACGGCATTGCCGTCTTTTCAAAGGACGGGCGCTGCCGGAAAATAATTAGCAGTTGATACCGTCACTTTGACCGTCATTATTTTTTGCAGTGCAGTTCTGTTCGTAAAACTTTTTGCGCTGCAGTCGCAGACACATTATTATTTCAAATTTTACGAAAATTGCCCGATTTCTCTAAAATGGCAAATGTATTCTAGATATTTGTTTTCCTTTTTGACATTGCTGCAGCTGTACTTCTTGTTTACCTTTTTAAAAGAGGTGGGAGGGGTTCGCAATCGTCTCATTCTGATGCTTGTCTCTGTAAGCTCCGTGCCACTGCCCGCGCTTCCTATTTTCCGTGTGCATATGTATATTGTTTTCTTTTTTTCTCTCTTTGTGTGTGTATGTGTGTATGTTTTTTGTAGACATTAGGTGGGAAAATGAAAGAGTTTCATATTTCAGCGTCATTATATTCCGCAGTCGTGCTGAGCAATAACGCGACCAATTCCCCTTGGCCGCCCCCCCTCCCCCCCCTCCCCCCGCCCCTGTCCCTAACAAGCCGAGCCACCGCGCGCAGAGCAGAGCGAGCGGTGCGCTGCTGTTTGAGTTATTGGAACACGGAAGGTTCGCGGTGCGTTCCCTGCTGTTTGTTCCTGCAGATAGCGCGCCTGCGCTGCACGGCACGGTCCGCCCCGGCCAGGCCCGTGCCGTGTCCCAAATGGATGTCACGCTAAGAACTTCCCCGGTCCAGCTCAGCCCGCCCCGCCCAGCCCCGCCCCGCCCCGCCCCGCCCCGCCCAGCCCAGCCGCTCGGCCCTCCCCCCACCCCCTTCCCTCCCGTATCCCGCTCGACGCGGAGTGACACAATGCCCGCTAATGGAAGATTAATTCAGCGTTGATTCCATCCGGGCGGACCTCTGCAGGCCAGGCCGTGGCTGCGGCTGCTACCGCCACCGCGTCTCACGACCCTGCCCTGCCCGCCCTGGGAGGGTCAAGCCCTTAATATTGCAATTGACGGGGAAGTTTGCCAACCTTCTATCTATCTATCTATCTATCTATCTATCTATCTATCTATCTATCTATCTATCTATCTATCTATCTATCTATCTATCTATCCCCCAAAAATAAAGGATACAACAACTGTGATTTGTACTACACAATTATCTTGCGGCATTTCTAGCACGAAAATTAGCTGTTTACGCCAGCTACGAACTGCTTAATTTTTTTTTTTTTTTTTGGGGGGGGGGGGGATGAAGTATAATCCACTTCCGTCGCTCACAGTTGACTAGCTGTCCGCGCCGCGTGAAGTTTCGGCGCGGAGTGTAGTACACTTGTTGTGTTGTGCGAGGCCTGTAGCCTGCGCCGCGCCGACATCACGCCATTGTGTCAATGTATGACTGCTTCCTCGGGCACACACACACACACCCGCCCCCTCGCTCGCCCCCCCCCCCCCCCTTCCGACCCGCACTCTCTTGTTCGCGGTGTAATCTAATTTTTCGCACGCGCTTATTCGCATGAAACAGACTTTTGTTCCTCGCCCAGGAGAGTCGAAACTCGGGTAAAATGTATGTGGAATTTGTATTCAGGGAGGCAAAGCGCTGCTCTCCCCTTTAGCCCCTTCCCTCCACCCCAACACTTCCCTCCCTGTACCTGTCTGTTTCTTGGAGCGTGGTTGAGCGCCCTTTCCCCCTCCCGCCTAGCCCAAACCCTTTCTCCCACTCTTCTTTCCCCACCCATCCTCACGTAATACACTGCATCATCTTGTTCTGTATCACCTCGCTCGGTGCTTTTTATTTTCTTTTCCTCTCTCTCTCTCTACCCCCCCCCCCCCTCCCCCCGGTCCCTCACCGCGGGTCTCTTTGCACATTCGTACATGTCCTCTGCGGTCGCTCGCTCCACCGCGCGCCGCTCCCCCTCATCCTCTCATGCTTCATATTATTTCCAAAACGAAGCTCGGCGTATTGTTCTCGTCGGCACGCGTCCGGCCCCGGGCCTGGTCCCGCCGCTGTGCTTTGCCTCTGGGCAGGAATGACCCACACATCCTGCTGCTCAATCCTCTCTGCTGCTCCCTTCCTGCCTTAAGTTTCCCCTTCCTCTTCCTGTCTTCCTGCCCCCTTCTCCTGTGTCATGCCCTTCCACATCTGTTCGTGACCTCCCTCCGCCTTCTCTTCTTTCGTGCCCCCCTCCCTCCTTCTCCCCCCACTTCTCTCGCTCTCGCTCTCTCGCTCTCGCTCTCTCGCTCTCTCTCTCTCTCTCTCTCTCTCTCTCTCTCTCTCTCTCACACATACACACACACATACACACGCGCGCGCGCGCGCGCTCACACTTTCGCGCGCGGCCCACCTTTGTTGCGCAGTGCTACCCGTATTTGCGTTCATATTTCATTACCCTTCCTTTGCCGTTTCATTTTCTGCTCAGCCTGTCACGTTCATTACGTGTCGACGTGTGTCGCGCTCTGCGTAAATCATTCCCCCCCCCCGCCCCCCGCCCCACCGCTCCTCCCACCTCTCCCGCCACGCTACATTTGCCTGAGAATGAGTCAATCTCTTTGCGGCCCGGCCCCGTCCCCGCGTCCGGTCGGCTGCCGTAATGGACGGAGAATTTCCCACGGGGAGGTTCTATTGTTTTCGTGGTGTGGTGGTGTGGTTGTGTTTTTTTTCCGCCCTACGCCTCGCTGCTACCCTTACTCTCCTGGCCGTCCCCTGCACGCGCGCACAACGTTTCTTTGGGAGACGTTTTCTCTCATAACAGGGCCGCCACACTTGCCGTGTAGTAATCCTTCCCTGAGAGAAAGTAAAGAGAGAGGAAGAGGGAGAGAAAGAGGGAGGGGGGGGGAGATGGAAGTGGACCATGAGTAAAGACACAGCCTGATGACTGAGGTAGGAGAGAATACAAGGAGATGGCTTAAGCCCATCAGCGACCCCCACTCCCGATGACGGAGAAACCCTTAGAGGTCTTTCATCTCCCAGTTTACTAGCTGCTTGTAATATGTAGCCGCGCTAAAACTAAAGTTCAAGCGGCGTCTTTCATCTTCTCCGCGGCTCCGAGCACCCGAGGATGCGTTTTTAATATTAAATGTGTGAGCAAATTCGTGGATTTGGGAGCCACCTAGTGCGGGAAATTGGATGTAGCCGTTGGGTTTATCATGCCCAGTGCAGAGAGCTTCCCGCCAACTTTATTCATATAGCGTTGCCCCGGGGGCTGGGTCGGGCCGAGCCGGCAGCGGCTCGGATCGGGCTGGCCAGCCATTTCAACGACGCTCCGCAAAATAATTTGCTGAGCGTAGCGAAGCACTATGCTATGCTTTTGAACGTATCAAATGCCCCTCCGCCCTCCCAACCCGGTATACCGTTAGCATCACAAGAACTGTGTTCTTTTCATTATTATTTGCATTGCTTTTCTACTGGGGACAGATAGATCGGCACATATCCCTGTCTAGTAAATACATGAAGTGTACCCGCGTGGTGTTCACAAATAACGGCGGAATAACGTGAGCGACAGAGCAGCAGCAGCATCGCACCGCAAGCAACGCGCGGTGGCGCAGCGGCGCGGGACCTAGCGCCTGTGATTGCCAGGGTCGGCAACCCGCCGAGCAGCCGTGTGCGCCGGGCTTGCCTATCCCGGCAGCCGCAGGCGCTCCAAGCGGCGGGCGGGGCGGGGCCGTCAGCATTGTCAACACGCGGCTGTTACAGCGACAGCCGGAATCGCGTCTCGAGTGATTCGGGAGGAAAATATATAGCGCGGCCCGGACGGGAAGGGGCGGAGGCTCGGCGCGGGGCGGGGCGGGGCGGGGCTGAGCCGAGCGGCCTCTCTCGGAGGGGCTATGTTGTCGGTGGGGGATGGCTGTCCTGGCGTCGAGACGATCCGAGCGCTCCTCCTACTTCTCTCTCTCTCTCTCTCTCTCTCTCTCTCTCTCTCTCTCTCTCATACATTTTCCTCTATCTCATTCTATTTCTCTCATCTCATATTGGGCCCCTTGCCCCGCTCTCTCTCTCTCTTTCTCTCTCTCTCTCTCTTTCTCACACCCACTAACCCCCTTTTTTCTGCTGCCCATACTTCCGCTACACAGTTAGCGCTCCCGCTGCTGCGCAGTGGTGGCCGGCCGCACCATATCCGGTGGGTCCGGTCAGGCGCCACGGTCAATTTGCCATGGAGTGCGTGGGGCCTGTACCGTTACGGCGCGGCCCCAGTGGCCACGGAGCCGGCCCCTCTCGAAACAGGAAGGGGAAGTCTCCGAGTGTTCAAGATCGCCGTGGCAGAGTGCGAAAGAGAGCGCTTTCGAGGGGAATGGTGTTCTCTGTTGACGTCAGCAGGAACGTCGGTGGCTTCTTAATACGACGCACCTCGATAAAGTTAATTCGATGGGGTAAGACTGCAGTGAGACTGTTGTTGTTATACTCAAGCACTGCGGTCATACAAAATATGTACAATAATTTTTTTGACTTTTTATTTTGTTATTTTATTATTTTTATTTTTTCTATGATTTATCTCATTTTTTTGATGTTTTTTGATAATTTTTTTCCGATTTAATTTCGGTTTTTGGTTTATTTTTTGTCGATTTTTTAAAATAATAAAATTTGTATCTTTCTTCTTGATTTTATTTTACTTTTTTTGTTTTGATTTTTTCTTGTTTTTAAATGAATCTTTTTGGGGCCGTACAATGATTTTTCGAAGTGATACCCCCCTCGCTGCGGTCTACTCGTGACTCGAGTCTAGCCGCGGCTGGCTAGCGACCATGTATGCCACTGAGCCTGCCGGCGCGTGGGTCGGCGGGAGCTTGCCTGGTAGGGGGGGGGGGGGACGAATACGAAGATATTTGTATTCAATGTTAATCTCTTTCTCTGCCAAGACAACAGGCGTGACATTATTCATACGAAGGTGCGGCCTCGGTCTCGAGCGCCGTATCTGTTATTCTTCTCCCGATTCTGAAATATTCGCGAAAATATTGATATTACCCTGCTGTGTAGGGTTCCTTTAGTTATGCCACGCGGCTCCGTGCGCTCTGATGTGTTTCAGCTGCGCTACCTTGTTTGTCCAGCTCACCACCTCTCTTATCCTGATCCCTGTCCCCTTTCGCTTCTCTCTCTCTCTCTCTCTCCACCTCCCGCCCTCCCTCTGTTTCTCTCTTTCTCTCTCTCGCTTCCGCTTCGGCTTCCAGCTTCCACCCGGCGGTCCGGTGCGCGCCTTTGTCCCTGCCCATCTGCAATTAGATTGAAATTTCAGCCGTACAAACAAATAATCCCCCTCGAAACAAAACAGCAGCGACTCCCGGCAAAGTCGAACCCCGTTAAAACTCGTGGACCGGGAGGGGTGCTGTGGAAGCATAGAGCTGCGTGGCGGGGCGGGGTGGGGTGGGGTGGGGCGGGGCGGGGCGGGGCGGGGCGGGGCGGGGCGGGGCGGGGCGGGGCGGGTGAGGCAGGGTCACGCGCTCGGACCGGCCCCTACACCCGCCGCGCCAACCTGTTGGCCCCGAGGTTCGTCGGCGCGCTCGCTCCTGCTGCAACGCCGCGGTAAGCGTTAGAGGCGTTTCCGACAATAATAATAAAAAACAAATTTTATTAGCGGGAAAAAACCCGTAACATTACGGCAGCAGGCTGACAGAATGTGGGAGGCGAGTGTTTAACTGCTCGCGCGTGTGCACGATGCGGCGGTGGGGTGGGGCCGGGTGGGCCCGTATACCACCACTGCCGCACGAGTGTTTCGTTACGAACCGCTTCTGCGTGAAGCAGGGTTTGCAACAACTTTGTCCGGACGATGGTACAGTGGGAAACGATGATGACGGACGTCGGGAATACACTTGTAGAGAGAGAGACAAGAGCGAGAGAAACGAGGGGTCGACCACTTGAAATTTTTGTGTACATGGAATATATTCCAGTTGGAATATCTGGAATATTTGGAATATTTAGAATATTTTTGGAATATTTGGAATATTTGGAATATTTTTGGAATATTTGGAATATTTGGAATATTTTTGGAATATTTGGAATATTTGGAATATTTTTGGAATATTTTTGGAATATTTGGAATATTTTTGGAATATTTGGAATATTTTTGGAATATCTGGAATATACGTTGGAATATCTGGAATAGGTTGGAATACCTGCAAAAAATTGAATATTAAAATGACCGGAACAATTTTTCAACCCAGAAAGCTTCTCTGGTGGAACACAATCTTCAAGGACGGTCAAATACCCTACTTCGAGGATCCTTTACGGCAGCGAGCTCAACTTTCCTGATCTCGCTATCGTGAACCATGGGTTGGTTCTGTTGGTTTTATAAGTCTATCAGTAACGAGCCTCCCGCCCGGTGCCGGCGCCCGAGACGCCGACTGCGGGGTAAAGCAATCGGCGTCCCCATTGGCGCATTCGCGACACTGACAACTATGCTCTAGGTCACGATTCTGTTGCTGCTGGTCGCCGAGCGTTCGAACATCATGTCCATGTCCAAGCAGGGGTCTACTAGAGAGGGTGTTATGACTACCACCTCTGTATGATGTAATCAACCGTCGATTTTGTTGGAATACCTGGAATGCTGTTGGATTATATACCAGGTGGCTGACGGACGCCGTGCACTTTTTGTACAATGCAACCCGCCCGCACCGCTCTATCCGGGACTGCATACCCATCAGGCGCCGGGGACCGGCTCCAAGCCTGGACGCTCCGCTCCGGCTCTGATGTTGCAGCCATCGTCCCGAAAGGGCCCTCTGGGTTGGTTCTGTTGGTTTTATAAGTCTATCAGTAACGAGCCCCCCGCCCGGCGCCCGATCTGCCGACTGCGGGGTAAAGCAACCGGCCGGCCCAGCCCATGGGCTCCATTTTGCATTTGCAATCCGCCCGCTCATGCTCGCCTCTTATCCCTATGTTCCATGCTGCTCAGCCTCAGCTAAGCTCGTATATTGCTGGGTTCGGAAGCTCCAGCCGGCCTCAATTTGGGCACGCACATGCTACAAAAATCAGTCCAATTTCAGCGTCGCCATTGACGCTTTCACGACACTGACAACTATGCTCTAGGTCACGATTCTGTTTCTGCTGGTCGCCGAGCGTTCGAACATCATGTCCATGTCCATACCCAGGGGTCTACTAGGAAGAATGTTATAACTACCACCTCTGTATGGTGTAACCACCAAAGATTATATTGGAATACCTGGAGTACTGTTGGATTATATAGAATTCGGATAATCAGGAGTATGTGGAATAGCAGGAATATGTGGAATATTTTTGGAATATTTGGAATATTTGGAATATTTGGAATATTTGGAATATTTGGAATATTTGGAATATTTTTGGAATATTTGGAATATTTTTGGAATATTTGGAATATCTGGAATATCTGGAATATTTTTGGAATATTTGGAATATTTTTGGAATATTTTTCAATGTGTACATGGAATATCCAAGTGGTCGACCCCTCGGAGAGAAAGAGAGAGAGAGGCATATGAAAAAAGGGTGGGGGTTTGAGGGATACCGCGCCCAGCCGCAGTGAGTTGTTTTCCCCACTGTGGCCAGCCAGAGCCAGAGTTATTTCGCTCTTTCAAGGTGACTACGACTGGCACCAGTCCCCCTTCTCCTCTTTACCTCCTTTCTCTCCCCGCACTCCTCTGCCTCCTCCACCTCTTTTCCACAAGTTAGACCCCCATTTATTTTACCCCTTTATTCCCAAGCAGTATATCGCCAACTTCCCTCTCGTCCCCTCCAAACATTTCGCGTATTTTATTTTCGCGTGTATTTTTTTTGTCTCCCCCTCCTTGGTCCCATCCACCTCCTCTTTTTCCGCTGTGTATGTTTATTCGGCCCTCCGCGCTGTCCGTCGCGCGCCGCGCGGGCCTGCCTACCCGCCCGGGGGTGCGCGCCGCCGGCCGTCGCGAGGTCGTTGCCCAAAAGTCGACACTTTTCCCGCCGTAAAACTTAGCTGTTTTATGGGCCCGCCCGCCCCTCGTCCGTCTTTTATGTGGACGACCACATGTGAGAGGGCCGTTATAAACAGTAGGACAGCGCGAGGGAGGGGGCGGGGGGCCGGGACGGGCTCCAAACGCGATGCAGCCGCGCGCGCGAGGTCGTCGAAGCTTCCCTGCTCCTTTCCCTTCCCTTGGAATGAAGTAATATCCCCGGCCGGGCTGCCTGCACCGCCCCGCGGAGGCCCTAATTTAGTGCTGTGTTCTACCTCAGCCTCCGCTGCTGCTACTTTGCCTAACCAGCGGCCGCTACGTGAGGCTGCTCGGAGCGGCGCACTCCAAAGGCGGTTCTTTTAAAGGGGAAAGAGGGTACTGTGAGATACACGAGGAATTGGGCCTTGTAGTGACGCCAGTGGATGCGGGTAAAGTGTTTCTCACTTCCAACTCTACTTTTAGCGCAAGTGCGCTCTATCTGCGGACGAGGATTGGCGGGAGGGGGGGGGGATAGTTTTTCAAGCTCCCGGCTGCATTAATAAGTGGTCTTAAACGTTCGAAACTCTATTAAATGAGCGCGTTGATAAGATGCCCCGCTTGGCTGCGAGCCGAACGGCATCGGTCTCGGTCAGAAGTGCTAGCGCAGCCGCAAGCTCCGGCCCGGCCCGGCCCCGCCCGCTGCGGCCTGAGCGCGAAATCCTCGAAAGTGTGGTTGGCACCCTTGCTCTATGCGCTCTCTTTCCCTCCTTGTCTCTGTCTCCTTTTTCCTCTTTATCCTCTCCTCTCCCTCCTCTCGATTTCCATCCCTGCCTCCGCGCCCTCTCTCTTATTCCTCATTTCCATCCCTTTGACTCGCCCCATTCATCCATTTACGACCTCCATTTTCCTCGAGTGAGCTCGCAGCGCATCGCTTCCCGGAACCCGCGCCACCCCGCGCCGCGCCCGGGTCCACCACGGCACTTGGCTGGGCCAAGCATATATCAGGTTGTTTCCGATTCGCTTATCTGGGACGCTTTATTTCCCATTCGCCTTCGCCCGGCTGGCGATTGGTTCGCGGCGATTGCGTACCGCGCGCCGCCGTACCTGCAGTAATGCTAGCAGCACTGTTAAAAAAAAAAAAGTCAGTTTATTCGAAGCAACATCTTAGGAACAAACCAGTTGCAAAACCTACGAATTGCAAGTTAATTGAAAAGGCATAAGATACTGGATAGCAAAGTAACGTGAGACCTACTTGTAAAGTGTATATGGTTCACGGCGTCCACGCGGTAACCTATATCCATTGCGTTAATTGGTCCTCCCACCAAAGTTTTTCGGGGTGAACAGGACATGAAGGGCCAAACTGTAATCCGAAGCAGTCTCAACTTGTGAAGTGAGACGTGGCCTCCATTACGAGATTAGTTTGGTCGGAGTGGTCTTTTTTTTCTGTAGACGCCTGAGACTGTCTTCATTTAGCTCAATTTTTGTAGTAAGTTATTTTGTTTTTCCTTTTTTAATTTTCTGTTGCTGTGGGAAGTCGGAAGTACCTGCCCCTTTGCTTCTTCCAAGTATGCAACTACGCCGTAAAGGAAATGCTTTGAGACCCATCATGCTGGCTCGTTTGAAATCTCCTTCAACAAAAGATATTATTAAAGTTAGAGAACAAAACTTTTTTTTTTACTCACCACGAAATTTTGGCCTCACACCAGAAAGTGTGACGTTGTCTCTCACTTTTCTTTCTAGAGCGATGTGGTGAGAAGGTGTATTTTGGTATTTAAAAAAAACGGGAAAAAGTTTTTCTTTTCTTTCTTTTTTTCCGGGGAGCATGCCTTATTATTGGCGTGCCTAGATGCCTGGGGGATGTGATCCTGCCCTCCCGCCGGCGGGACTCAGAGGTCCGGTGATGCGTCTTTTATGGGGGCCATGAGCTCCTTAAGTCAGCTTTTGCTGAATAAGGTCCTGTTCCCAGATTTGCGTGTCTCGCGTTGTGATGGGCTGCAGCCCTTCACGGGACTCTTGCAGCCCCTTGCGTGTCCTTCCCGTGCCCCTGTAGCATGCCGGAACCTATCGGCGGGGGCTGCGGCCCGAGGAATGCCTCAATTCGACGAGTCAGTCTACCGGGCTTTATAACCGGTCGTTTTCCATTCACATCCGGTAAAAGGAGACATCAGGCTAGGGTTTCGAATCTAGGAAATTTTTCCTAGATAAACCCTGCCTATACTAGGCAACATTCGGACACCACTGTGTGGCAGGTTGCCTAGTAGGCAGGGTTTGTCTATGAAAAATTTCCTAGATTCGAAACCCTACATCAGGCTAATCTGTCACAAACTTTAAAAATACTCCGAAAGTGCACTGTTTTTCAATTACTGTGACGTCGCGTTCTTTTTCATGTGAATGTCACATTGTATAAAATGTAATGTCACATTCGTTTCAACGTGAATCGACCAGAATATGCGGGCTAAATTTTATTTTCACAATCAAAACAATGTGACATTAATATTAAAAGGAATGTGACAGTTTTCACATGAAAAAGAATGTGACGTCACAGTAATTGAATAACAGTGTGTGTGGAAATTGCGGTAAAACTTGTGCTTATTAATAATTTGGGTCACTGAAAAAATTTACACACGAAATCAATTCACTCGTCTTGTCAAAACCAGTCATTTTCCAGTCCCGTGCGGTCAGTTCTAAGTCTCTTCTCTTGACATCTATTTGACCCCCTCGCCGAGGGCGAAGCCCTGTTGACCGCAACGTTGTCACGCACTGGTTCTTTTTGTTTTCTTTTTCTATGTTACCTTGCCCCCACCGCTGCCCCCTAAGAACCAGTGAACTGAGACCTAACGGCTGCCGACAGTTTGGGGCGGCTGCGGCTGTGTGGACGAACCGCGCGGAGCTGAGCCCGAGCTGAGGCGAGCTAGGCGCGCGCAATGTGCTGAACACGGGGGAGGGGTCGGTCCAAGTACGGGGGCGTGGCCGGGCGTGGCGCGGGGAAGGGTTTGCGAGCGAGGAGGGGTGGGGTAGTGGCGCGGCGTGGTTAGGGCGGACTCGAGGTACAGAATTACCCATATCTCTCAGCACCCTGGCAAGCGTGGCGGTGGCGGAGCGCGGCTGGCTGCCCACCGGAGGTGAGGGGGGAGGGTGTCGGCGCCAGGTTGTTTTGTGAGCTCTCAAGCCCCTCCCCGCCCCCGCTGCTGTGCCTGTGGCTGCCGCCGCAACGCCAGCAACTCGCCAGCAGCTCGCCAGCAGCTCGCCACCGTACTGCTGCTGCCCTGCTGCTGCTGCTGGACCTAAACGGTGTTGCGTTTCGTTTGACGAGCTTCCACAAAGACCACATCAAGTGCGCCTGCTCGCTAGCTCACCGCACACGTGCGAAAGCTGCCCTCCTTTTTTGTACCTTATATTGTACACGGCGCCGCGGGGTGCGGGGTGCTCGCCGCGGACCGCCGCCGCGCGTCCGCATTAGGTAGTAGAAGTCAGAGTTTTCGGCTGGATGCGACGGCGGTGAGAGGAAACGGGGAGATGGTCGGGTACAGGCGAGGGGGGGGGGGGCAGGGTGTCGAGTGACCCTGGAAATCCTGGAAAAACCCTTAAATTGACTTTGCGCCCGGTTGAATTTTGCTGAAACTCGGGAAAAAGCTCGCTCGGCTCGGACCTCGTCCCCGAGCACCTGCTGAGCTACGCGCTGAGCTAATTGCTGACTTTTGGAGCTTATGTTAAAAAATTCTAGACCGCTCTTTGAGCAAAATTTTGAGTTGAGTACATTCCAGCCCAATCCACCCTAACCCGACCATCTGCTCAACGGGGACGCGAGAGGCGATCCTGACGGGACGCGGCGGGGCGGGGCGGGGCCGACTCAGAAGGCTCCTATCCCTCCTGCTCCCCTGGCGCGGCGGGCTCTCTGTGCACCTGATCTATTTGTGGAGGGCCGCGCTCGACCAGCCGCCCCGCACCGCCCCGCCCCGCCCCGCCCTGCCGCGCCCTGCCGCGCCCCGCTCGACCATTCAAGGACCGCGATTGCCTTGCGGTGTGGGGTTTCCTCCGGTTTCCTCCCGGGCGGGCCGGGCCGTCTGCGCAGGGCTCAGCCTGCAGACTTGATTCCGAAGAGCGCTCTCCTCGCTCTGTCTCTCTCGCACTCACGGGGCGCGCCGTACTGGTGCAAGAGAGACAGAGCGAGGAGAGCGCTCTTCGGAATCAGTATACTGCCAAGATCACCGCTGCCCCGCCGCCCGCCGTCCGCGTATCGTGTGTGGGCGCATCACGGGTACGAAGCACTACAGGACTCGACGGATCGGGCCGCGCCGCCGGGGCGGGCTCTGGCGACTATTGCTCCTGCCGCCACGCCCTGGACGAGCCCTCCCACCCCGCCCCGCCCCACCCCGCCGCCGGGCTGGAATGGGTTGGGCCCCCCCGGCTCACCAGGGATTGAGTCCTGTTGGGGCGGAAATGTGCCAGTCCCTCACAGACTGTCAGTCGTCCTACGTGCTCTTATTTTCTCAGCGCACGAGAGAGATAGAGAGAGGGGGGAGGGAAGAGAGAGAAAGAGAAGGGGGAGGGGGAGAGAGTTAGATGATTGTGAGTGAGAGAGTGGACTATGGCTGCTGCTGCTGCTGCTACTGCTTGCGGGTGTTGGGGGTGAGAAGACCCGCAGCATCTCGCCAGTCCAAAACATACACTGCCAGCAGCAGGCGCTGTACCACTAGCACCTCCCCCCCCCCGTTCCCCTTCATGTTGCCTCCCTCTCTATTTGCTCTGGCCGGCCCCGCCGCGCCGCGCCCCGCGCGGTCGCACTGCGGGTGGAGCTGGCCTGGTCCTGGTGACCAGCGTGACCATGTGTGTCGTGTCGTGTGTGTCTAGGTGCGGGTCCGGCCGGGCCCGGCCTCGCTTGCTGCTTGCTGCGGTGGTGCGCCCGCGAGCGCCGGAGACAAATTTAACTAGTTACAGGCTAGTTTTGTGAGACTTGTAGTTGGCAGTTGTTGCTGTACACTCTGTAGGGCTGGAAGTGTACCATTTTTTTTTCGTACATATTAAATGTACCCAGATTAGATGAACATGAAGATTTATAAACAAAGTCGTGTGTCATTTTGAGTAATATTTTACATAAGCACTGAAAATCTACGAGTCATAATTCTCGCCCCCATACGAGTGAGAATTTGAGGGCAATTTTATTACTCTCTGAGAGGTGAGAATTTTTTTCCCCGCTCTTTATGAGAAAGAATTTCGAAACCTCGCCCTAATAAAGTGAGAATTCGTGCTCAAATTAAGCGAGGTTAAAAAATCCTTACTCAAATAGAGCGAGGCTAAAAAACATCATCTCGCTCGAAAAGAGTGAGGTTAAAAATTCTCACCCTAATTTAGCATTGAAAAGTGTCCTCTCCCATTTTGGGTGAGAAATTGGATTCCAGGGTTTGCAGTGAGCCAGTTTATTATTGTGGTTTATTTATCCTCGTAAGAATTTCTGCATATGTCTAATTTTGTCCTTATTTACGCACAATTGTGTGTCAATCTGTTTGTTTATCTAGTTAAAAATGTTCCAAAAGTTATACTTTCCAGTTACGGTGTAATAAATTCAGTAGACAGTGAGCTTTGTGCGGATTTTTCATGTCATTTTCGTTTTCAATCGTTGAAAACACTTGCGGCTGATCCAGACCGGAGGCCGGCACATTGGGGTCGGGCCGCGCTCAGCGTCTCTGCACGAGCCGCAAAAGAAATGGAGAGCAAAGTCTAACAAGGGCGAGGCGGGGCGGGGTGGGTCGAGGCGGGGCGGCGGGTACAGCGTCACCCAGCGCCACCCAGAGCCCTGCTGCGGACGGACAACTTCGCGCCCCGGCAACTTTTTGCAACATCGCTGAACGCGGCGTGGCGGGCGGGGGAGAACTGATTGTCGTCGTGTCGTGGCGGGGCGGGGTGGGGCGGGACGTAGTACGGATCGCACGCGTGCAATTAAAGTGTTTGAGCGCGAAAAACTTTCTGAGCGGCTGACTTCCAAACTTTGTACCACCTGGGCTTCTCGGCTCCGTGTTAGCTCGTTTAGCTTCATTCATATTTGATCCGGGGCAGATCGCCTGTGCGCACTGGTCGTGTGCGCGCGGCAGAGATGTGCGATGGTTGGCCCGGTGTGTAAGCGTTCCGTTTTGTCCCCGGGAATTGCCCCCCCCCCTCCCCCCGGCTCGACGATCCCGAGGTCCGTCGTATCCCCATAAGCAATGTACCCTTCAGGGAAGAGGGGGACTTGTTACCGTAGGGGTGTAGTACCCCCGCGGATACCTTGCGCCATCCCAAAGGTGCGGAGTACCTGGGAATAGTGTACCGAGCAGCCAACTCAAAAAACAAAAAAAGCGTACATTGACGTACACATAAATAAGCGAAAATTCACGAAAATTACAGCAAAATACTTCAAAATACTGTAAAATCGGTTCCTGGTGTCGTCCAAGGACAAGGACCATCTTACCGATTCAAAGACGGCCTGGTAATATCTTCCTATATCCGTCCTGCTTGAATCGGCCCGATAGTCTTTGTACACCAAGACATTTTTTTGCCGTAAATACATAGAAATACATTAAAATACTGATCAAAAATACACCAAAATACTCGAGATACAAGCAAAATGTACACAGAGATGCACGAGTTGGACGCCCCCCGACCGCGGGGTCTCTGGGAGACGGGGGTTTCAATCGGATGGCGACACCGGCCCGGCCCCGCCCGCCTGGCTAGCTGTGCGAGAGAGAGAGATGGAGCGATGGGGTGTGCGAGTGAGCGGATAAAGTGCGCTGAAGTGTGCTGCGAGCGATCTGGCGACTGGCGACTCAGGTGCCGAACTCTTCCGAGTCGACGCGTACAGCTCCGGCGGCGCGCTCGGCTGCACCATGCAGCGTTTTGCATGGCGAAGCTTCTCAATGGTACTCTGTACTCTTATCTGCATTCCATACTCTAGTTCTTTTTTTTCCCCTTGGCCCTTGGTGTGTGTGCGTTCCGTGCCGGGGCTGTATTTATCTTTCTCTCTCGCACGGCGTCACCAGAATTCACCGGGCGGGCCGGGGGCCGGACTGGACCGGGTGCTCTCGGCCGAGCAGCTCGGCGAGCACTCGACCGTCCCGTCGCAGACCTCTCTGCTGGCGCGCGGAGAACTGTGGCGCAGCGAGAGGAAGAGAAACGGAATGATAGCGAGAGGAGTTGGAGAAAGATGAAGCGAGTGGGTTGGTATGTGACCCCCTTTCCACCCATTCCCACGCCCGCACGCCCCACTTTCACCGATTTACACGGCGCTGACAGCGCACCGCCGGCCCCGCCCCGCCCGGCGCCACCACCTTCCCTGTCCGTCCCTTAAAACCTGTCAAGTAATTGGCACGCGCTAACCCTCTCCATACCCTCTCCACCCTCTTTCACCACCACCCCCTTCTCTCTCTCTCTCTCTCTCTCTCTCTCTCTCTCACTCTCTCTCTCTCTCTCTCTCTGGCCCAACTTCCTGCTCTCCTACCACTCGGTGAATGGCGCACAGATGCGTGTCCCTTCCGCCCTGACGTGACAAAGCCCCACGAGGCCTAGGGGCTGAATTTGATGAAATTGCAAGCACGCACCTCCACGTGTGTTCTTAGTACACACTTGAGTTTGCAGTGTATGTGTACGCACGCGAACTTCGCTCATCTCTCCTTTTCGCCTATGCGGTACGACGAGCGTGGGCATCAAGCGAGCCTGCGGGAGTTTTCGCAGAAACCTGCAGGACACTGTAAAACCAATGTCTGATTTTTTGAGGGAAAAGAAAAATTTTGAGAAGCGCCGACCGTACTTAAAGGAAAATTTCGCAGATTTTGAGGAAGTCTCCTCCAAAAATGAGGGATTTTTCCTTAAATTTTGAGGAGACTTCCTCAAAATATGAGGACTTTTCCTAAAAGTACGGGTGCTCCTATATATTTTTTTCCTTTTCTCTCAAAAAATCAGACATCGTTTTTACCGTGGAGCCTTCAAGAATCCGCAGAGCCTGCAGGAGTCTGTAGAAATCTGCAGGAGCGTGCAGAAATCTGCAGGAGCGTGCAGGAATATGCAGGAGCCTGCAGGAATATGCAGGAGCCTGCAGGAATCTGCAGGCCTCTAGGCAGGCAGAAGGCTGTCTCCTGCCCGCCGGGGCGTTAATGAGAGGCTCCGCAAAATAAGAGAAGCGGAGCTCTACTGCAGTCGAGTCCGGCCGCTGCCCACTGCACCTCGGTCAGTAGGGCGGGGCGGGGTGGGGTGGGGTGGGGTGGCGTCCCGCGCACTGCTAGTGAGCTCCCCCGACAAGAATAGAAAGAGATGAAGTGAATCCCCGCTGCTGCATGCCACTTGGTGAGTCCATTCCTTTGCAACTTTCTCAATGCTCTATTCATCTTACTTTTTTTTCGGTCGAGTCCGTGTAGTGGTGCATTTCTATTCCGGGCGGGACGGGACGCGGCAGGGCGAGTGGTGCCTGCTGGCGGGACGGGGCTGCTGCGCGGGGTGCGGGCTAGGCGGTAGGGCCAGGTTGGTGATTCGCTCGTGAGCGGAATCTTCTCAACTAAATCGATTTGTTCCCACATCTCTCTCTCTCTCTCTCTCTCTCTCTCTCTCTCTCTCTCTCTCTCTCTCTCTCTCTCGCTCTGTCTCACCGCGGCCCTCTTTGGCCCCGCATGGTCCGTCTCGTCCCGACGGGCCTGCCCCGCCCCGCCCCGGGCCCCCCGCGGTAGCATCGTCAGGTCTCACCACGCGCTACGCCACGCCACCCGATATGGCGCGCTTTTCGGCCTCTTCAGTGCCATGCAGCTTATTATGGTGGTAAGGAAGGATGAGAGTTTAAGTGAAGTTTCATGGCGCCGCTTACCTCCAGGACACGCCCCGCCCGGACTTGCCCCGCCTCGCCCCGCCCCGTCCCGCCCCGCCTGGCCCCTGCCGCCGTCTGCTGCACGCCCTGGTCACGATGACGATGAGATCACTTTGTGAACCGATCACGTCGCGGAGGCAGCCTTTGCCCCTTGTGTTCATCCCTCCGCGTCTCTGTCGCTTCCTCTCCCTCTCACCCCTTCCTCTCCCTCTCACCCCCTCCTCCCCCACCCTTCCTCTCCCTCTCACCCCCCTCCCCCTCCCTCCCCCCCCTCCTCCCCCACCCTCCCTCCCCTCCCCCCCTCCCCCCCACCCTTCCCCTCCCTCCCCCCCCTCCTCCCCCACCCCTCCCCTCCCTCTCACCCCCTCCTCCCCCCCCCTCCCTCCTCCCTCACCCCCCTCCCCCCCCACCCTCCCTCCCCCCTCCCCCCCCCCTCCCCCCACCCTCCCCTCCCTCCCCCCCCTCCTCCCCCACCCTCCTTCCCCTCACCCCCCCCCTCCCCCCCCCTCCCTCCCTCTCCCCCCCCTCTCTCCCTCCTCCCCCCCTCCCCCCCCACCCTCCTCCCCTCTCCCCCCTCCTCCCCCCCCCCTCCCCTCCCCCTCCCCCCCCCCTCTCCCTCCCCCTCCTCCTCCCCTCACCCCCCTCCTCCCCCCACCCCTCCCTCCCCTCCCCCCCCCTCCTCCCCCCACCCTTCCTCTCCCTCTCACCCTCTCCTCCCCCACCCTTCCTCTTCCTCTCACCCCCTCCTCCCCCACCCTTCCTCTCCCTCTCACCCCCTCCTCCCCCACCCTTCCTCTCGCTCTCACCCCCTCCTCCCCCACCCTTCCTTTCCCTCTCACCCACTCCTCCCCCACCCTTCCTCTCCCTCTCACCCCCTCCTCCCCCACCCTTCCTCTCCCTCTCACCCCCTCCTCCCCCACCCTTCCTCTCCCTCTCACCCCCTCCTCCCCCACCCTTCCTCTCCCTCTCACCCTCTCCTCCCCCACCCTTCCTCTTCCTCTCACCCCCTCCTCCCCCACCCTTCCTCTCCCTCTCACCCCCTCCTCCCCCACCCTTCCTCTCGCTCTCACCCCCTCCTCCCCCACCCTTCCTCTCCCTCTCACGCCCTCCTCCCCCACCCTTCCTCTCCCTCTCACCCCCTCCTCCCCAACCCTTCCTCTCCCCTCCTCCATACCCCTTCCACCGGTGGGTACTCATGCATCACGCCGTCGGCTGGTCATTGAAACAGAGTTTGCGCTTTGGAGTTCCCTCTCGGGTCCGTGCCGGGCCGGGCCGGGCGCTGGGCGTGTCCCTGTCCCGGAGCCCATGCATCGTGACACACGACTGCGAGGTAACGGCTTTGCTTTCGGTCGGTGCATAACACCCCGGCTTGGCACTGCCCGCCGTCCCGCGCTCCGTCCAAAAGCATCCAGCAGCTTTGTCACGTTATTCTGTCAAAGGAAAAGAGTAGCCCGATCTCGGTCGAGTTTAAGAGAGATGGGTGAGAGGGCAGTTGGAGCATTGCGAGTGCACGTCACGGGGCGCGGCCCGCGCGCGAAAAGAAAGTGCGATAAGTGAGGGGGGTGGGGGTGGGGGGTGGAGGCAGCAGTAGAGGAAACGCTCTCGCTTTCTCTCTTTCTCACACAGCAGTGAGTTTGCTGTCTTTGCCATTCAGCTCAGATAAATCACGCACAGTGTGCGGGCCGGAGCGCGTCGTCATGGCAGCGCGGTGATCAGCATGTGCCGCTCCGCCCCACGACGCCCTCCGGATAATTTAAGCATTTGCCAAAGTCCAAACGCATTTGGTTGATTGGGTCTTGTTTGATATCTCGACGACTCATCTTATTTACTTTCAAAATAAAATAAAAAAAATCCGTGACGAAAGCGTCAAATGCGTTTGTAGAACCGCTTGAATATTGTAAAGCGGTATGGCACCCGCAGAGAATCGTTTCTTTGAAACGACAAAAGGCTTGCTTGATTCAAAGACACATTTTTTTCCATATTGTCCGAGAGAAAATTTTTATTTCGAATCAAACCTGTTTTCTTTGATCCAAGCAAATTTTTGTCTCAAATCAATCATGTTGCCTTGACCCAAGTCAATTTTTTCATCAACAAATTAATTTAATAAATAAAATATTTATTTAGGTCTATTTTAAAGGTACGATTCTCTGGGTGAGGATTGAAGGTGCACTTATTTTTTTCTTCTTCCGCGCTCGCGGAAGTGGAATAGTTTTGCGCTAGCCGGCCGTGCCTTGCCGCGTCCAAGTCCCGTGCGCGCTCAACAAGGGTCACAGCGTGGCGCCTGGCGCGCGGCGCGAGGCGGCTCGCGCACTCCCACCAGGGTAGGTAAACAGATTTAAAACTTGGACGATGGTTTCTTCTCGTGCAGACTGTTTGCGCGCTGGGCGATGCCAGCTGGGGAGCGGGGAGGGGGGAGGGGGCCGGCCTGTAGGCGACTCGAGAGGTGCTCGTCAGACGCGTACAGAATGGCGCGGAGCCCCGCGTGGGAGGTGACGAACGGAGATTGGGACATGGGGAGGGGGAGAGAGAGGGGAGGAGAGAGACGGAGTGCGCGCCTTCTTGCAGCGCTACAGCGCGACTTAATTCACTGAAATGATTTAAGGCCCGAAAGCCGCGCTGGGTGCGGAGGGTGTAAACCCCCCGGCTCTTACTCCCGCGCGCCCGTTAAACTCGTCCGCGCCCACTCGGGCCTCCGCAGCCGCAGCGCGCGGCCCCGGCCCCACTGGGCCCCACGCACCCCGAGACTCGAAACGGCAGACGGAAATCTGCGCGGCGCGCGCCAGGTGCCCCTGCCCTTACTCCTCTCTAGAATGGCCATAGGTTTCGGTGAAGGAGAGAGAAATAGATAGTGGGGGGGAAGGAAGGCAAGGGAAAACGACCGACCGAGAGTGAGAGAGAGAGAGAGATGGGACAACGGGCTGGGCCCGCAAACCGGATACAAAACAAAGAGAATCGCCGTTCGGTGGAGAGAAAAAAAAATCGAGAAAAAACACATATAGATGCCGATGATTTCCTGTATTTACGTGTGGTCCGGTCGGGCGTAAGTGAACAGCGCGCTGAGCCCGTGTGGACAGAACACTCACGAGAACGCCTGGGCGATTATCCTCTTTGTTCCAGTATTCACATTTCGTTTATTTCCCTCTTCGCCCCCCCTCTGCTGCATGGTCGGTCGAGCGCCGTTTGCGCGCTTGTGTGTGTATATGAGGGAGAGAGATAGAGAGTGTGGGTGGGTGGGTGCTGGTGCGGGGGAGGGCGAGCTAGATGGGAAGGCAGGAATGTCACTTGGCATTTGTGTGCGCGACGTCGAATCAAATGGGGATCAGCGCGCGTATGACGTCGTCCCTCCCGGGCCGGGCCGGGCCAAGCGGAGCAGTGGTCTGCTCTGCAGCAGTAGTGAGGGCCGGGGGCCGGGCTGTGCTGCTGCCAGCTCGGGCGGGGCACCGGGGTGCTTCCCTGCCTGCCCGCCTGCCCGCCTGCCTGCCTGGCGTTCGTAACGAGGGCCGGAAAAAGTGATTAAAAACTCGAGCCCCTGCCCTGTTTCGACCGTCACACTCGGAGCTTAGTGGCACCACGGCGTGCACGGGCCGTGCAGCCCCCCCCCCCCCCCCCTCTTTTCCCCTTTTCCTCCGCACCCGCACAGCCTCGCCCCCCCCCCCCCCCTGCTTTGCTCCACACGTTTTGCAAGTTCTCGCTGCGCCGCGCGCCCTGCTCCGCGTCCGACTGCGCTGCTCTCACCTCTCGAGTCGAGAGCGTTTCTCCCGCTCCTCGCGCACCTCGCGAGGAGCTCTGCTGCGATGTTGGCCTGGACCGGGATATGTGGGCTAATGCGAGTCTGCCCCGCCTTGCCTCGCCCCGCCCGAGGAGGAAGAGACCATTGACTGCAGCTCCGGGGGGATGACGCGGCATCATATTACAGCCCCCTTACTCTGTCTCTCTTCCTCCATATCTACTCTCTCTCTCACTCTCACTCACTCACTCACTCACTCACTCACTCACTCACTCACTCACTCACTCACTCACTCACTCACTCACTCACGTGCGCTTTTGCAATATCCTTTCCTTCGCTCTATTTTTTATGCGAACCGTCCCTGCGCGCCCGTCATTGCGGCAGCAGAGAAGGAAAAAGTGACGCGTCGCTGTCGAGGCGCGCCGGCGCAGCGAGCAGCCGGCCACCGCCTCGCCACTGTTCATTTCACTTAATGCTGGCCGCGCTGGCTGTCCTGCACCGAGGGGGAAACAACTCTGAAGTTTTGGTGTACGAAATTCGTGAATTTTTTGAAGTTTATAACTGGATTGTTGTGAATTTTTGGTTGAGTTTTTCCTAGAATTCTGTGAATCATAGTGATTTTTTGTGAATTTAACTGATTTTTAAATGAATTTTTCTGATTTTTTTTTGAAATTTTCCTGAATGTTTTTAAATTTTTCTGAACTTTTCTGAATTACGAGGTGTACAAAAATGTCAAAATTGTTTCCCCCTCGGTGCTGACCCTGATGGCCTTGTTGGCCCTGCTGGCCAGACAGACGCAGACAGACGACCCGGGCGGCTCTGTCCGTTATTGCCGGGCGCTCTCATTCACGCGCTACGCTGCATCGCGTACCGCATTCTTGCAAGCAAGTGCGAAAAGAAGCAGAAGGAAAAAAATAGATGGGAAGCTGTTGCTCTTCTGTTATGAAGAGACGTCAAAGAGACGAGACAACTTCTGGCGGCAAGATGAAAAGCGAGTGGCGCGGTCCTTATCCTTGTGACCTGGTAATACAAAGTGAGTTACGCTGTAAGATCCTTTTAAATTGTTCCCCGAGCGATTTCCTTTCTTACTGAGTTGGTTTTGCAAGAACCTCTTTATTGTCCTGTGCGAGTGAACATCTGAGTGGTGTTCAGAAAGTCTCGTCTATATACGAGCAGCGTTTATGTCCGTGACTCATTCCTCTGTTGCTAATAGTGGTCAATCGTTGGTCCGAGGAAAGCAGTCTGGCCGGCGCTCTCTGCAGCACAAAACGTCGCCGCTCAATGACGTTTTTAATATTTCATTGGGCGAAATCGTGAGCGATTCCTCGAGCAGCCCGTTTTGCCCCCCGCCGGGCCCCCTTGTCGGTACGCTGGGCACACATTCATGAATTTTTATTGGCCGGGTAGAAAAGAAAACAGGAAGTGGGTTGGCGGCTGGGGACCAAACCGAACTTTTTTGTATTATTTTGTGCGACATACGTACGTGGACGGGGATGTAGGTTGCGGTAGGAAAAAGTCCTGGAGAAAGCAAAAAAAAAAAGTTATTTGGTCCGAAACTCCAGTGTTCCGTTTGATCGGATGCGGCCGCGGTGGCGGGCACTGTGTGGCAGAGTCAGCAGGAGGAGCGGGAGGGTGAGGATGAGGTGGAGGAGGGCAGGGGTGCGCGGCGGGCCGGATATAGTGCCACAGAGACGTTGTCGTTCTCATGAAACTTGTGTCGAAATTGTCTTCTCTCTCCGCCACTGAGTAATGAACCGGGGCGGGGCAATATAGGGAAAGACGAAGGTGGGTGGGTTGAAAACGGAGGGAGGGGGGGGGGGGGCGAAGAAGGGGAGCAGCGCGTTTGAGGAGGCTCTCCCCTTTTCCACATTAATGGGTGTGCTCGAGGGTGAATTTGGAGTCAGAAAAGATGAAGAGGATCGGGTCGCTCCCTCCAGAGAGACTAAGCTCCACTGGAACAACCTGATCAACATACACGCACACTCTCGGTCCCCGCGCGGTCCCCGCCCCCCGCTCCGTCTCCATCCATCAGATCCTAGCCCTCACTGTCTCTGTCGGCCCTTTCTCTTCCTCTTTCTGTCTCTCGTTTTCTCTTATTAGCTTTCTCACTCTCCCATCAACATCATTCCAGGCCACTCACATAAAAAGCGAGGGGAAGTAAATATGGGTGGTGTGTAAAGTTACTTGCCAGCGGAGCGCAGTGTTAGTTCTCTCTCTCCCCCCATCTCGCTCTCTCTCTTTCTCCTCCCCTACCCGCTTTCTCCTCCCCTTTTTACTTCCGCAAAGGGCGGAACAACGTCAGAATTTCCTTTGCCGAACGGTCCACACAAACACCCACCCGAGCTTCGGCCGGCCCCTTCCGATGAACACCCACTTACACCGTCGTTGCCCTCCTTTGATGCAGCTTTTTTGTTTTGTTTATTACATCGTCTCCTTTTTTATTTTCGTCTCTGTCAACGACGAAGCGCACGCCATATAAAAAGACTTGGCATAATTCGTTTGCACTGACGTCCGCTGGTCCGTGGAGCCGCCCCCTCTGGTACACATCGTGATTGATTAGTGTCACATAAACAAATAGTTTCCCGATTTCTCCCTCGCTTATTCGTGTCAGGCTAGAAACCCCTGCCACTCCCCCCTCCCCCTCCCTCATTAGCTGAACCAGAGCAAAGCAGCCCCAGCGTGTTCTTGATATTAGTACATTGCATTGATGTGTCGTAAACTCGGGTCGCTGTGAAAAATAATTGTTTTAGGTTTACAGGAATTTTTTTTGCGAAGTGGAGTTGTAACACTACAATGACAAATTTTAAAATTTCAAGCGCTAACGTTTCGATTTAAAACTCAATCGCGAGCAGGAATAGGCTGTCGTAAATTTCAAAATTTTTCGCAAATCGTAGTTTACACTTCTACCACGTGACACTCAATGATGTAAAGAAGGAGTCGCTCTCCTGTCATTTGTTTTTTTGTTCCTATTGTCTCTATTGTTTTTTTATGTGCGCGGCGTCGCCGCCGGTATAATGTACGCGATATTCGCGGGCATGCAGGGCACACTGTTTGCAGAGCGGTGTCTCCTGCCGGAAGGAGGCAGTAGTACCTCCCCCCCCCCCTCTCTCTCTCTCTCTTTCTCGTCTCCGCGTCTCTGTTTGCAAAGAGATCGCTGTGGGTCGCGGGCAAACGGAGACGAGACAATCACACAGCGGCAGCCGGCCAGGCCCGGCAGGTGCGCGCGCCAGACTCGACGACGCGACAAGGTCACAGGCAGGCCAGGCGGGTGGGACGCACCCTGCGACACAATTATTCTTATCTCGCCCAAATTACTCACGGGTGACACCTGTTTCTTGTTGGCAGGACCTGTCGGAGTACAAGTGCGCCCGCGGGGAGTCGCCCGAGTTCAACCCGCACAAGCCCGTGTCCGGGGTCATCGGCGCGTCCTTCAGCGTCGTGTCCATCATGGTGGCCAACATCTTGCGTCTGTTCAAGGTGAGTCTTCTCAGGGCGCGCCGCGCCAACTGCTGCGGAAGGGGTTATTTAAAGAGGGACGCGGCTGCTGCCGTCTGATTCTGGAGGTTGATCTCGTACCTCCGTGCTTGTCGCACCTATATGGCGGAGCCCTATGTTGAGGAGGGGAGAGCCCGATGCGCGCGACAAGGACGGAGACGCATGAGCAATCTTCTGAATCAGACGGCTAGGCGCCGTCCTCCGGACGGTTGCAGGCCACCCTGTGTGCAGCAGGCTGGCCTGCGGGGTCTGCGAGTCCTATAGGGCCTTCGGGGCCTTCGGGGCCTTTGGGCCTCCGGGGCCTTTCAGGCCTGCAGGGCCAGCTGTGGAGCCTGCGGGGCCTGCGCTGCCTGCGAGGTCCGCGGGTCCTGCGGGGACCGCTGCGGAACCTGCGGGTCCTGCGCGGCCTGCTAGGCATGCAGGTCCTACGGAGGTTGCTGCGGAGCCTGCGGTTCCTGCGGGGCCTGTGGGGCCTGCGGGGCCTGCGGGGCCTGCGGGGCCTGCGGGGCCTGCAGGCTGATTCCGAAGATCGCTCTTGTACCTCCGTCCTCGTCGCACTCGTGGCAGTGCCCAATGCTGGGGGTGGCAAGGACCCATGAGTGCGACAAGGACGGTGCGACGAGAGCGATCTTCGGAATCACCCTGCTGCTGCGGAGCTTGCGGGTCCTGCTGCGGGTCCTGCTGCGGGTCCTGCTGCGGGTCCTGCTGCGGGTCCTGCTGCCGGGCCCTGCTGCCGGACCTGCAGCGGGGCTTGCTGCGGGTCCTGCTGCGGGTCCTGCTGCGGGTCCTGCTGCGGGTCCTGCTGCGGGTCCTGCTGCGGGTCCTGCTGCGGGTCCTGCTGCGGGTCCTGCTGCGGGTCCTGCTGCGGGTCCTGCTGCGGGTCCTGCTGCGGGTCCTGCTGCTTGGCCTGCTGCGGAGCCTGCGGGCCCTGCGGTCCCTCAGCGCACACCGCTCTGCTGCGGCTGGCCCTCTCCTCCCCTCTGCACACGCCACCACGCCGCGCCACGCCCTGCAGCGTCTTCCTGTCTGGATGCTTCGCTTGCAGACGGTCGGGTCGAAAGAGACGGCCGTGGTAAGGTAGCAGGATGCACAGCCAACTGTTATTCTAAGAAACGGGACGCGGTGCTTTCGTTATTCGGCAGTCACACAAGATTTCTCTGCCTTGTGACACGTTGATTTTTTTTTTTCGGGAAATCCGAACAGCATAAACGTATACGTGGATGAACTCTCGAAATCTATAACGTCCTAAAGTTTTTCGCGGAAACTCCCGTTTGCGATTTGTCCCGCGCGTGCAAGACGTTGACACATGCGCCACGGCGTGCGCGCGCGCGTACCTCGGTGTTGTATTATCATTCGACCTGACAGCACACATCATAACTTACATCGCATCTCGCGGCCCGCGCGCCACCGCCGCCGAGCCGCACGCGCATGAGTTGCGAGACGCGCGCTGTTTCGTATGCAAATCATGTGTTTTACCGGTGCGAACATGAGCAGCTGCGCCACGCGTGATATGATCGTTATTCCCAAGTTATACTCGCGGCCAGGTGCGCTTTTAGCCTCGCCCCAGCCGCTGGGCCGGGCCGGGCCGAGCGCCGCCGGGCCCTCGCTTCACCGAACCCCGCGGCCTCACGGATGATGGTCGATGCACGCCATGCCACCACATTCGCCGTAAAATTATGCAAACTGCAGAGCTCATCGAGATGGTCAGGATGCTGTAGTTGTTGTTGTTGTTGTTGTTGTTGTTGCTGTTTCTGCTTCGCTCTCCGCTGCCGCCGCGCCGCTCTGTCCTCCTGCCCAACACATTATTGTCGCTCGCCCTAGTCTCCGTGCGAGAGAGAGAAGGAGAGAGACAGAGAGAATGCATTTAATCGGCACTGCAGTGACGCGTTATAGCCCAACTTCCCCGAGTCTGCTCCGGCCCAGCCCGGTGTGGTCCGTCCGGCCTGTTTGCGGCCCTGTCCGCTCTCGCTGCGTTTTGGACCAGACCCCCCCCCTACGCCCCTACCCCCCCCCCCCCCCCTTCCCCAAGCCTCGCCGAGGTCTGCTCCTGCTGCTCTATACCGTGCAGAGTATGGTAGTCCCCTCGGGCTCGCACGGACGGTCCAGCTGGCCAGCCGGCCTGCCCGAGCTACCGTCCAGGGAGAGGCAGGGCAACGGGGCAGTACTCACCCTTGTCTTTGTGGCTTAAAACTTGCTAGCCGTCGTGGAGCTTCCCTCTCTCTCGGCCCTCTCCCCCGCCACCCACTAGGGGGCCGGCCTGGTCCGGGTCCGGGCCCCGGCCTGGGCCTGCTGCTCGCAACGCCTGTTGTCTCCCTGCTGCGCCCACCCGTTCGTTATGAACTTGGCAGGAACCCCAACACTTGGGTCCAGACTCACATTTCGAAATAACACTACGAGTAATAATGTTCTCCTCACACGGGCGGGCAGCGAGGGGGAAACAACTCTAAAAATTTTGGTACACCTCGTGTTTCATAAAAATTCAAAGAAAATTCGGGGAAATTCACAAAACTTCACCAAAAAAATCGGTGAATTTCAAGCAAAAATTCACAAAAAAAAATCAATAAATGGTCACAAAAATTCCTGAAAATTCGCAAAACTTTACAGAATTTGTACACGAAAAGTCAGACTTTTTCCCCCTCGCTCTCCCTATCTGTCTCGGGGGCTGAGTCTACGACGATGTGGCTGACGGAGGGCATGGAGGTAGATGCCTCTTCCTAGAGCAATACCGGAGCGACTGGGACGGCTGGGACTGACCGCGCGGCGGGGCCGGGGGCCGCACGGTAAACGAAAATCTCGGAATCCGAGAGCACACTTCGGTTTTGGATGCGCTGTCCTTTTCTACCTATAAATGAGAGAAAAAGACAGCGCTATATTAAATCGAGATGTGCTCTCGGAATCAGAGATTTTTGTTTCCCCCGCGTGGAGAGAAACTCTGATGCTGCCAATCACAGCGCGTTGTTTCCCGCCCGGCGGGCAGGCTGTCGATGCGGGTCGTAAGAAAAATACATTGTATTTTTCTGAATGGTCTCGGTAGTCGACTTGTTCTGTACCTGTGACGGTGCCGGTTGGTATTTACTTATTTTTTGCACCGCGTCGTGGGGTTACGCCTGAGAGGGCGCCTACAGACACGATTCGCAGTTTTACTCCGTCTGGATCTGGATTTGCTTCCACGCGCGCCGCGCGCGACGCCCGGGCCGTTTTGACACACTTTCCACAAGTCGCCCGGGGCTCATCCGAGTGAACAGCACCTCCTTTGCGCGCGGAATTAGAACTCTCCTCCTCGCCGGGCTTGGGAATCGGAATGTGTTCTGAATACGAAATGCGCGCGCCGCGGAGGGGAAACGCCTTGGTCCCGCCCTCTGCCCCCCAGCAGTCCAAATTTAACGATTCTGTCACCTTTTTTACATTCATGACAGTGATACTTGCGATGAGCCCTTGCTGAAAAAAAAAATTAAAGTAAACTGAAGGTATCGATTCCGATATTATACTTACGGGAGTCGGAACGCGGTGTGTTTTTGTTAGTGGCAGCTGATCAGATGCGCTGCTTCACCTGACTTCCTGTCATGATTTATCTCCGATTCCTGTTACGTTCAGCCGACAAGCGAGGGGGAAACAATCTATGAAATGTTTGTACATCTCCTTATTCAGAAAATTTCAGTAAAAATAAATTGAAAATTCGGAAACAATCAGAAAAAAAAATCACAACATTGCTCTAAAATTACCAGAATTCTAGAAACAAAACTAGTGTAATTTAAAAAAATGTCGTAATAAAATTTCTGAAAAATTTGGACACCAAAAATTCAGACTTCACGGAAAAAAAAAGTTAAGCTGTGTTAACTAAATGTTAGCTGTCATAGCTAATATGTTGTCTGATATCGTGACAAGCAAGTTTTTTAGCTACCACAGCGATGTTGGCTGCCATAGCGACACGGCAGCTATGAGAGCTAATGCGTCATCTGCAGGAGAAAAAGCAATGTTTGATTCAGTGAATGGGATGTTCTCTACCCTAACTAAGCCTTTGCTAAATCCAGCTAAGCGTTAGTTGTAGTAGCTTATTTTTGCCTACCAGAGACAATTTTTAGCTATGGTAGCTTACAAGTTGTCTGTCACGAAATCAGCTAACATATTAGCTACGGCAACTTATGTATTTTTTTCCGTGTTGTTTTCCTCTCGCCGACAAAGGCTTTGAAACACCCTCGATTCTCTATATACTTTTGCCCCACGCGGCGCGCGATGACGTCGCCGTTCACACCCCGTTTCTCTCGCGCAGCACGATATTATTGTGCCATTCGCAGATCTATACCAGCAGCCTGCCGGGCCGGGCCGGGCCTCACCTGCCTCCACTGACGCACTCACGTCACGTCCCGCCAGCCCCCCCCTCCCCCCCCCCCCTTCCGGCGGCAGGCGGCGGCACTGCTCACCCCCTGGGGCCCCTCCCCCCCGCTAAAACCCTTTATCAGCCTTAGGGGGCTGACGGCTCACCCTTCGCCCACCCCGCCCCGCCCTCCCGAGGGTCCAGTGTCAAGGGCCTTGCGCTCATTTGGCTGCGCTGGCAGCTCTATGGGGACTCCATAGTGCGCGACTCTGTTCTGTTAGTGACAGCCGCAGTGGGGCAGAGATCTGCGAATAAACGGACAGGGCGGGGCGGGGCGGCCGCAGAAGAGGGAAAAGTAAAAGTCGGGCGCGTGCGCCGTTTCGGGGTGAGGCGAATAAGCACCACGCCCCGGTGGGGTTATGAAGCAGTGAATGGATGCGGGAGAGGAGTGGAAAGTGTTATTTTTTCCCCTCTCCGCCAACAACGGTTTTTGTTGATTTTGAGAGTGTCAACTCTCTTTCATCGCGACAACCGAAATTCAGTTGTGAGAACGGATTTTCGATTTTACTTAAACCGGAGTTGGCACAGCGAAAACGCGTGTCATTTGGTTTCAGCGGAACGGTTTTTTTTTTGGTCGCATAGTTTTTCTGCATGCGTCAAACACTGCGGAATTAACTCATGAATTTCCCCGTTTAGCTTGAATAAAAATCTGCCACGTTTTTCGCAATAATTTTTCGTCAGCGTGTTCTTTATCCCTCCGCTTGAGCGCGCATGTGTGCGCTGTGGGCGGATCGGGCCTGTCTGTGTACTCTGTGATCGCGACGCTGTTCGGCCCCAGGGCCTGTCCTATTCATGCGTGAGACACAATACCGTTACCAGAGTCAGCGCCAGCAGCGCAACGCCCGCTATATATCGGCTGACTAAATTCAGGAGGTGGAAACAGCCTACAGAACGCGTGATACTATGCTCCCCCACCTTACATTGGTTACGGACTTCTTCGAGATATTTAAAACTGGACTATCGTTTGCAAAACGCGTTGCACAGATCAATAGAGTATGAAATTTAGAGTTGCATGGACTAAACGACCTTCGTGAAACACCCAATCGTACCTATAAAAAAGTAAGAAAATGTTTTCACGAAGATGGCGCTGACGATTCTTCCTTAATTTTTCGAGTTTTGGTGGTTTTCAGATAGATTTATTGTGGGTCAAAGCCATACTTTTTGAAAAGCTACTGAGCCTACGCAACTCCAAATTTCATGTTCTTTCGACCTGTGCAAAGCGTATTGCAAACAACACTTGTGTTTCAAAGATCTCAAAGAAGTCCAGAACTCCTGTTTTAGGTGGGGGAGCATAGCTTCACGCGTTCTATAGGCCGTTTCCACCCCCTGCTAAATTGTTTCAATAAGTTGAGAGACGCATGTCACCGGAGGGGGGAACAGCTCTGAATTTTGGTGTACAAATTTTGCGAAGTTTTGCGATTTTTTTGTGATTTTTTGTAATTTTTTTTCTCGAGTTATCTCTCGAAATCTTTGAAATTTAGTGAATTTTCCTCATTTTTTTTCTGAATTTTTTCCGAATTTTCTATGACATTTGAATTTTTCTGACCTACGACGTGCACAACAATTTCAGAGTTGTTCCCCCTTGGATGTCACCCTAGCTGCATAGAAAATATGGTTCTCTTTTAAAATACCCGTATACGTTTACCCAGGGGGAAAAAACAACTAAAATTTCTTAAATCTCACATCCGGCTGGGGAACCGACTCGATTACGTTTTTTTTTGGTCCACGCGCGGGTCTGTTGAACGTTGCAAGTTACACACAAACCGCTCACTTTAACGTAGAGTAACTCGGCCCCGGCCCGGCTCCTCTGAAGCCGCTGCAGCCAGGATGGCCGCTGCGCGCTGCGCCGCTGCTCGCACGCTACCCTACCCTACCTCCCGTGAACAATAGGCTGATCCGGCCCGGCGGCCCGGCGCCGCTAGCTCCAAAACCAACAGACTCCTTTGGAGTTGTGCCCCGCCCGGCCCGCCCCGGCTCAGCTCAGCGCGGCACCCGCCCTAAAGACAAATCTTCCCCGGGAAAGGTAATCAGCGTGGAAAAGGCGGACGCCGCGCCGCCGCCCTGCGCTGGGCGCCTCTCCCGGAGACTGACGTTAACTGATAAGAATTCGTCATTTATCCGCACTAATCGTCTCAGCCATCCATCATTTTCGGTATCTCTCGAGTGCGTGCGAGAAACATTAACAGAAATGTAACAAGTCAGGCAGGCAGACCACGCGGATGGCGCAGCTGCTGTAGGGAGGAGAGGGGAGGGATGTTGCTTCGTTGCGCCCGGCGGCTGCTGGGCTGGGCACATCCCAGCCGGGCTGGGCGGCACCGCACTGGTAAATGAAGGGCTCACACGCTAACTTTATTGGAATTCTTCGCGCAAAAGTTTGTGCAAAGTACAGTAGTAAAACATGCGTTTCGTTTTGCACAAATTTGGGCGAAAAATTCCATGATTTTGCTCGCATTTATGTACCAAAGTATTCAAATGAACGCATCAATATGTGGCGAAGATTTGATTGTTTAACTTTTGCTTAAATAAAATATTTACAAATCTAGCTAGTGTGTACGGACTGAACGCTTCATGAGAGGCGCTATGTTGCGCCTTATGATTTTACCGGGGCGCATGTTTTCGTGCGAGTGGTCGTTTTCTGTCCCAACAGCGCCGGCTGCCTCCCTCATCATACCCAGAGCAGTGTAGGAGGTAGGGGGCGAAAAAAGAGAGCGCGCAGCACGGGGCAGCAGCGATACGGCCGCACCATCTCAGGCAAGAGGAAAAGTGACACTGTGGGAGGAGGGGTAAAGTGTAATTCAAAAAGGACGCGATGGGATGAAATTAGGAAATGACCGCTGCCGCCGTGCGCCGTGAGGAGGCATCCCGGTAATTGCCTCCGCTTCCCCTTAAAGCCTCGCGGGGAAGTATTATATAACTCGACGTGGTGCTCCTCGTTTTTCGATCCGATTCGGCTTGCGTTTAGCAGTGTAGTGAGGGAAGACTGGGGGAAGACAGGACGGGGAAGAGGGAATAAAGGAAAAGGAAATGACGGAAAAAAAAGCGGGTGAATGCGGCGTGCCTTAATTTTGTCGCAGCTAATTGAATTGCCAGTGCTGTTTGTCGCCCTCCGATATCTGATATTATCCTGTGAACGCGGACTGGGGCAAGAGGCCTGTGCTGCTGCCGCATTGCGGCCCCGGTTGAGAACTTTGCATCGAAATTGAAGGGGCACTTACGAAACAAATTGCAGTCACTAAGAGTATTACGCTCAATGTTTGCGTTTATTGCGCTGCTTTCAAGTGCAAGTGCATCGCGCTATGCCTGAAACGACGCTCTTTCCATTCAGTTTCACGGAGCCCAGGCGAGAGTGGTTCAAGAGTGATTAAAGACTTGTTCAGAGGGAACAAATTTGCAAACACGAAGCTGCCTGGTTGCGGCTTGGTCCCGGCCCGGCCATGGGCACAGCGATTCGCTCCCAAGGCATTGCAATATAGCGCGTCGGGGCGCGGGCAGGCTGTTCATTAGAGTGTCTGCCACATCTGCCACCGCCTGCCCGGCCCGTCCCGCCTCGCCCCGCCCCGCCCCGCCACTCCGCCCCGGGCTTGCCCCGCACCCATTTCACACAGAAATATTTTGCCAGCAAACCCCAATACGCGCATTCACCACGCCCCCTCCCATATTCACGCGTTTTCTCGCGGAGAAAAGTCCTCTGAAAATAAAATATTTTCTCTCCTGGAAAATAGGACTTTGAAACTGCGAATAAGTGCAATTCTTTGTTATGTTTTTTTTTAAACGTTAAGCGCTGAGAGTGTCACAAAAGGTGTATGCTTGTATTTTCTTTATTGTTTATACTCGGACAATGAGTTGAACTCGAAAGATATTTTCCCAAGGGCGACGTGTCCGAGTATTCTGCCAAGTGGCTTACCGGCTTGCTTGGCGTGCTCCCCGTGGGCCTAATCTATATCCATTATCAATTTAGTTGCTCTCGGTGTGGCCGCCGAGTGGGCCCGAGAGGAGCACCAGGGGGCGGGATGAGGCGCGGTGGGGCGGGGCGGGGCAGGGCGGGGCGGGTCAGGGTGAGGCGGGGCGAGGCGGGGCGGGGCGGGGCGGGGCACCGACAGGGACCTGGCCCCAAGCGGACGTAAAAAGGTAAGCGATGTACCATTGTACCGAAGACATACCGCCACTCATAACATCGCTCCCAAGGCAGGCATTAGGAACGCCTCCCCCCCCCCTCCTTTTTCCTAATCCCCCATCTCCCTCGCTCCCACCCCCTTCTCCATCTGTTTCTCCTTCTCGCACTACGACTCGCACTCGGCCGTTCACAGGTCCCTGAGCCACTTACAGAGCCATCAGGGTGGAATGGCCCGGGCGTGCCCCCGGCCTGCCCCCGCCCTGTGCTGCCGGCTGCGGACCTAAGTTAGCCACTTAGAGCAAAAGCCAGCTCTTTCTTACCGCTTAAAATAATTCCCTCAGTCTACTCTCTCGTTTCCTCCCCCTTTCCTTTTTGTCTACCTGAAGTTGCCTTTCCTTTATCAGCACCCCACCCTTAATCAGTTATGTTTTCCTTAAGAAGATTGTTATTGCGATTATGATTGATGCCCACGGGCGTTCTGATCACAGCAGTGTTTTTGTTGTCACTAGTCACTATAGTGACCGAAGCGTGGCTGTGGTTTCGTGAAGATGGTTTTGCGATCTGGCGGAAGAAAACGTCGAAGTTTGTAATAGTCCTGTGTTTGCCAGCGCCGCATCACACACACACTCCTTTTGCTCTTCCCAAAACTTCCTCCTCTGTGCTGTTTTTCGGCGGTGAGTTGTGTCCATAATGTGATTGGGGCATCAGTGGCACCAGACATAAATATTTTTCCTTTATCAGTCCAACTTGGGTACCGTAAAAAGATGAGTTGAAATGAAAGTTTCGCCGCAAGAGTCATAAACATTGGTAACCGCGCCCTGCCGCGGGACTACTCCCGCGCCCCACAGAGCATCCCGCAGGACCCCACAGGATCCCGCAGGACCCCCGCAGGCGTTGTTCCAACTTTTCTCTCCGCGAAGCCGCGTGTGCGCCCGACGGCCCGAGAAAATATAAGAAAACCGATCGGGTTCGATACACCGGAAAAAAAAAAGATGAACGACGGCGGGTGGTATATTTCTAAACTTTTTTTTCTCCCTTTATTTGTTGACGGTTGATAAAACACAATACAACGTGGTATCCTCGCTTCTGTGTCTGCGCCTTCCGGATTCCCATACACCCTTATGCTTTCTACCTGCCAGTCGTGTGACGATGGCGACTTGAAACGGCAGCTGCTTTCAGGCATGATGGCTGAGCTGCAAAGGCTCGCTCGGCTCGGCTTGCAGCAACAGGCGAGATGGCCTCGCTCAACTTTTTAAGTCGGCCGTGCGGCTGAATGCATGAGGTTTAAGCCACTCTGTGGCGCTGCGCGCCCCGCGCGCCCCGCCCGTGGGTGCCCACCTGATAAGTATCCTTCAAGTCCACGAATCTGCCGGCCCGGGCCACAGTGAGTGTGGATTTAAACTTTCCTCGGATTTTCATCAATCTAAAGTTAGTCCAGGCGCTGTCTACTGGCCTGCTGCGCGAGGGAGGGCTGGTAGCAGAGCGAGGGCGGGAGAGACAGAGAGCCATAGAGAGAGGGAGGAAGAGAGAGAGCGTTGGTGGGTGTAGGTTGGGGGTGGCATACGTTAGTGAGAGGTGAATCAAAGGGTCCACTCCAATCCTGGAAGAGTGGAAATCCTGGAAAATACTGCTGAGGAAGAAAAAAAAAACAAGACGTTTGGTGCTTCGTTGTTCACTCATTATTACAGCAAAATGAACAACTAACTACACGCATTTTTTTCTGCTTCTCGAAATGTTATCTGTTTACTGGGCCCTCTTCTTTCCCCTCTAACGTTAAAAAAAAGGGCACACGATATCCTTTTTTAAGCGACGTAGGGAGAGAAGAGCAGAGTAAACGAGCGAAAATCAAGATTGGAGGGTCGGTTTAGAGGTAAATTAGGGGCCGCTGCCCAGACGGTTTTCTGTGCAGAAGATATACGGTTCTCCAACGTGAAAAATCATGTTGGGGATCTGCACGCCGTACAGGTCTCCAACGTCTTGATTTTGTTGAGAACACGCAAATGCGGACATAGTTTACGTTGGGGAACTGTTGAGAAACAGTACAGAATCGGTTGGGGACCCGTACGGCTGCAGGGAAAAAATGCGTTGGGGAACCGCCCAGAAGACGTTGAGAACATGTTGGGGAAGCGCACGGGCTCTGCATCGCTCCGCGTAGCGAGCCGTATAGTATGCGTTGGGGAACCGCACAGAAGACGTTGGGGAAGTGTACGCGCTCTGCGTCGCTCTCTCTCTCTCTCTCTCTCTCTCTCTCTCTCTCTCTCCCTCTCTCTCTCTCTCTCTCCTCTCTCTCTCTCCCTCCCTTTCTCTCTCTCCCACATTACTAAAATTTAAAAAATAAAACTTTTTCTCTCTCTCACTCTCCTCCTCTCTCCTACCTCCCCCTCTCTCCTACCTCCCCCTCTCTCCTACCTCCCCCTCTCAACTCCCCCTTTCCTCCTTCCAAGGCCCTGTGTTTAGCCGTTGAGTCCTACTGGCCGCGAGACACGCGTTTTGCTGACAGTGCCGGGATTCGAACCCACAGCCATGCCAACTCAGCGCTCACGCTTCGGTCGGAACCTACTGAGCTAAAGAGCCATATGCGGGCGAGATGGTCTCCGCCGCATCACATTCCAATGCTGCCTGGTGTCCTCCCCGGGCCAGCTGCTCTTTCCACTCCCCCCGCACCCTCCTTCTTCGAGCGGTGCAGTGCTGGGGGCTCCGCCCCGGCGGGGCGGCAGGCGCGCTCTGCGGGAGGACGAGTCATTGACACGACCCAACCGGAAAGACAATAGTCTGACCGGCAAACCCGAAGCCGGGTGGACCGGGCGGGCGGGATTGACGAGGGTATGACAGGCGACTAGCGACTTCAAGGCAGTTGACGAGATTTTACGAACCCGATCAAATAAATTAATAATTTTAACAATTGTCGAGACTATCATGTTGCTGATAACTTACTGATTCAAATGACATAAAACAGCACCAGTAATTCTTGCATCGCACTTATTATTAAGCGTCAAATAAGTTTTAGGCCGCAGGCTATGCCGAGCAATAATTCGTGTGAACACAAATATTATTTGAGTGCCACCTTTAACCCCGTACACTCTTCTTTCATGTTACGAAACTGCACAGTTTCCACACTGGCTGCGCGGTGCCTTCATGTTGGAGACGCGTATCCGATACGGGTCTCCAACATGTTCTTTTACGTTGGAGAGCTGCATATTTCCCGCACCGGCTGCGCGGTACCTTCACGTTGGAGACGCGTATCCGATACAGGTCTCCAACATGTTCTTTTACGTTGGGGAGCTGCAAAGTTTCCGCAGCGGCTGCCCGTGCCTTCACGTTGGGGACGCGCTCCGGATACAGGTCTCCAACATGTTCTTTTACGTTGGAGAGCTGCATATTTCCCGCGCCGGCTGCGCGGTGCCTTCACGTTGGAGACGCGTATCCGATACAGGTCTCCAACATGTTCTTTTACGTTGGGGAGCTGCAAAGTTTCCGCAGCGGCTGCGCCGTGCCTTCACGTTGGGGACGCGCTTCAGATACAGGTCTCCAACATGTTCTTTTACGTTGGAGCTGTGTTGGAGAACTGTAAGCGCCGACTGATACTTTTACGTTGAGGAGCTGTACGGCGAACAGCTCCCGTACATGTTTTTTCTGTTGGAGACGCGTTTTCTTTACGTTGAGGACACGTAAAGCGGCCCGTACAGGTCTCCAACGTGTTCCCAACGTCTTCTCAACGTGATAATTCTGTTGGCAGTTTCGTCTGGGTGGAGGCGGCTCAGCTCTCTCTCTCTCTCTGAGAGGCGGCCGGGCCGAGGCGCTGTGCGAGTAGGCGTGGGGTGCGTCGTGAGCGCGCCACGCAGCCTGAGGAGAGGTAGCCTCAGAGCAAGGAAGTATAATCGGATGGCTCGTGCGATTTCGCACCTTTTCTTTTCGCCCGCCTGCTTTCACTATGAACTCTGATTCAAAACTTGCCTGATGCACCTGATGCAAAAGCACGCCGTTATATACGCCGCCATTTTTTTTTTTTTAAGATTTTCATTTAATTACAGTAAGTCAATTTTATTAACTTAATTTTCATTAAATCAGTCAGTTAAACTTATTTGTGTGTGCTTGTGTGATGCAAGTACTTTGTAGCTATGTTTCAGTATATTTCAGAAAATTTACTTAAACTTACTCTTCTATTGAATGTAGAAAAACAAAACGACTAAAACCGCGTGCCATCAGAATGTAATGTTGGAGACTATTAAACATCTTTTTTGAAGAGAGCTCGAAGAAATAATTGTAAAGAAAAAAAAAACAATAATCGAGTTGGACGGGCGGGCGCAGGGCGTGGCGGGGCGTGGCGTGGCGTGCGACCGCAGCGTCGCAGCAATTACCCTAACAAGGGTAGTCTTGCAATTAGGCGCGCGGCCTCTCGGGGTGTCTTTTTTTCCCTCCCGCTCCTGTTTCTCACTTGGGGCCTCCATGAGCTGTGCTTTGTTTCTGTTTATTCACACATCTGCAGCGCATTCACTCTCCTCCGGGCAAGGCTCTTTCGCTGTCGCCTGAATATGTCGTCTGGCCTAACTGCGGGTTAAGTGATTTTTGGCGCGATGTGGAGACTGCTCGCTCTCCCTCTCTTTCATTTTTCCATCTCTCACTCCCACCGACACACACACACATACACACGTATGGGAGCGGCTATGGTTTTGTCCAGATTCGCGCGCTCTGTTTGGAAGGCCGCCGCTGGGCACAATACCGGCTTTGGTCTGTGTCCGCCCCCAGGCTGGCCAGCCAGGTCGGTGGAGACCCCCCGCCACGCCTCGCCACGCCCCGCCCCGCCACGCCACGCCCCGCCACGCCACGCCACGCCTCGGCCTGCCTGCCTGCCGGCGGGCCATTCAGCTCCAGCCGCCGGAGCGCGTCCGAGACGGAGCGAGGTGGGACTGGGGTCGGCGCGTGACCACATTGCGGACCGGATTGACGCCTCGGATACAGCCTTGTTTAGCGCCGCCGTGGCGCCTGCCCCGCCCCGCCCTGCCCTGCTCTGCCCTGCTCTGCCCTGCCCTGCCTGCCCTGCCCCGCCCCGCCCTGCCCTGCCCTGCCCTGCCCTGCCCCGCCCTGCCGCTCCGCTTTGTCGTGCAAAGCGCGTCCAGGCCGAGCCTAGCCGGGATGTCAGGAGGCACAGGCAGCCAAGAAGCCAAAGCAGGGGGAAGGGGAGCGACGGGGAGGAGGTTTTCCTTCTTTAAAGAGAAGAAAAAAATGTAGCGACTACATGCTTGTTGCTCGGTGGCAAGGTCCCTTCTCTTCTCTTTCTGTACGTTTTTTTGTGCATAGCTCCTTGAAAAGGAGGAGGTGAGGGAAGCAAAAAAGCGTTGGCGTACAGAGGTCCCCAAGGAGGAAGAAAAGAAATCCCCAAGGCACCAGGGCGGTTCGCCTTGCTTGGGTGAGGGCAGGGCAGGGAGGAACTTCAACGTGTTCGACATTATTTGTAATCTGTTGACTAATAGCGTGCTGCGGTGTCTTTGTTTTATGTGCTGTAGTTTTTCCTCGATATATTTTTCTTTTAAGCTCTTTCTTCTCGACCGATGACAACGCTTTGTATTTTCCTTGTTGTGTCTCACAGATCCCGCAAATCAGCTACGCCTCCACCAGCACGGAGTTGTCGGACAAGTCCCGCTTCGGCTACTTCTCGAGAGTGGTGCCGCCTGACAACTTCCAGGCACAGGCCATGGTCGACGTGGTGTCCAGCATGGGCTGGAAGTACGTGTCCACCGTGGCTGTCGAGGGCGACTACGGTGAGCGGGTGAGTACAGTGCGCGACTGTGAGTTTGTGCGTGTGTGAGAGAGAGAAAGACAGCGCGGCACCCGGAACGAGGGCTGGAGAGGAATAGGATGCGAACTCGCACGCCAGGAAGCGCCATTTCCCAATCTGAATTGCTTTTTCCGCGACCAAACGGGCTTGAAACATCGTTACAGTCTTTCTGTCCGGAGTGCCGCGCGGGGACTTTCTCATGTGTGTGACGCATGCAGGAAGGGCCGCGACAGCCGCAGGCCTCCTCCAGCAGACCGATTCCGCTGACGGTACTCGCTTCGCTCTGTCTCTCTCGCTCTCAAGGAGACTACCGAGGGGTGTGAGAATGCTGTCTCTCTCGCACTCGAGAAGAGTGCCGACGAGTCCCGGCAGCAGCGGAATCGCTCTGCAGCCGACGCCGCCGTGTCGCCCGCGGCGGAGCGCCTGCTGAGAGCAGGGTAGGCAACGTGCCCGACACCCGTGCTGCGCGTGAGTGACTGCAGCCTAACTCCAGGCGTTTGCCGCCGCGCGCAATTTAAACATTGTTTTCCTTTTGTTGAGAAAAGAACTTATTGCCCCTCCCCCCCCCCCCGCAAAATAACGCGCGTCACGGCACTGGAGGGGCTGAGGGAAAAAGGGGTGGGGGGAGGTGGCGGTGCCGAATAAGTTGCAAGTGCTGCATTTCGTCGCGCGCTGCGCTCGGATGCGCTCGTGTGCCTGCCTCATCAATTCTGCGGCTTTGCTGAGAGCGGCACGTCGTTCGTTCGTTCGGGGCGGGGTGAGGAGGGGTGGGGCCAGGCGGGGTGGGGCCAGGCGGGGTGGGGCCAGGCGGGGTGGGGCCAGGCGGGGCGGGGCGGGGGCGGCCGGACAGGTGCGCCAGTGCCGTGAGTAATTTGTGTCGCCGGTCCGCGCGTCTTCCGTAACACGTTGCGGAAAAACTTCGTCTCTTGGTTCAGGACGCCGCGCATCGGCGCCAGAGGCTCTATTCAGGAACTACCACTGAAAAATAAAATTAAAAAAGAAATTGTAAGTTCCTGGAATTTTTGGTGACTTGTGATTTATATACAAATACGATGTCGTAAATTTGCGTACAGTATAGTCGAATTCAAGTGTCTTTTCGATTTTAATTTTACCGTGCCAAACTAACGACATTTCTTTGCCGTATTTTTTCGTATTTTTTCAACAAACGTTACTCGCGGCGCTTCTGCTTTATTGTACATTTGGTGTGTAAATTTTGTGAGTCGTGTGTGTGTGTGTGTGTGTGTGTGTGTGTGGCTGTTTGTTTGTGTGTGTTACGCCTCTTCGCCATATCAAACGTGTAACGCGCGTGGTTGGTACGGAGGTTGCGGGCGGGTGCGGTGGCGGCGAGTTTCAGGTGCACAAGGCCTCGAGCGGTACTTTACATTCTCTGAGCTGCCGGGCCCCACTATCTCGCTACCGTCCATCACACCCCTCCACACCCCCGCCGCAATCGCCCCACCACGCCCCTCTCCGCCCACCACGCCCCTCTCCGCCCACCCCACCCCACCCCACCCCACCCCTACCAACGCACCTTGCCACGACCGAGCGTAACGCGGCGCTACACAAGTCTGCTGACGACACTAATGCGCTTGCGAACAAAGGCGTGCCGGCTCGCGTCCAAGGGACAGGTCGTGATTTAGTCATGAGACTCTGTGCGAGTGAGAGAGAGAGAGAGGGAGTGCGGGCGCGCAGTTTTCGCTACAACACACACGCCGCGGCAGGAATGAGGATGAGGGTCGCTGCCGCCGCACTGCCGCACCCTAAACACTTATGCGCGGCTGTTTTGCATAAGCCTTGCAGAATTTTCGAAAACCAGAGTGGTGTACGAAGTTTTCTGTACCGCGGAGTGCTCCCTTTTATTCCTTAAGTTTTCCGCGTACTCCGATATTACACACCGGCTGTACTCCGATGTACTTTAACTACGTTACTCCATCAGTATTCCATGATCCGAGTTACATACTATTGAGACTCGGCAATGCGTATGTTTTTATTTCTTTTTATTTCTGTTGTGTGGGGTGTGTGCATTGCTATGGTTGCATAAAATTCAGATTATTGGTGCCAAAATTGTGCAAAACGCGTTTGGGAATGACCACACCGTAAATGCAACGGCATCTTTGGATGCCAAACTTCGGCTTTTTCCATGAAAAATGTCTTAAATCGGCATTCAAAGATGCCGAAAATTGGCATTTCAGAAGAATGCCAAAATTTCGGCATGCAAAGAGGCCGTAGCATTTGAAGTGCAACTTGCTAGTCCGGCGCGTTGCGGCGAGACGTGAATCCATGGGACATAGCTATCACTGCAGCCCTGTGAGGTCTGACCCGACCCAACCCGACCTCGGCCTCTGCCTACCCTAGTCTCGTATACCTGCTGTCGTGCTAAAGCCCCCCTGTCTTACCCTATTCCTCAAGGGGAAAACAACTATGAAATTCTTGTACACCTTGTAATTCAGGAATATCCAGGGGAAAAAATCAGAAAAAATAATGTAACAAATAAGAAAAATCGACAAAAATTCACAAAGATTTCTTAAAATTCAGGAAAATTTACAAAAAAAATTATGTAGGTAAAGTTCGAGTAGAAATTTACTGAAATTCAGTAAAAATTTACAAAAATTCACCAAAAGTCACTAGTATTAACGAAAATTTTAAAAATGTGTGCAGCGAAAGTCAGACCTGTTTCACCTCGCTCTCCCCTACCTGTCTCGGGGGCCGCGTGTCCATGACGATGTGGCCGCGCGCGCTGCTGACATGGCGGTAGAAGCCTCCTCCTCGAGCAATATCGGGGCTGACCGCGCGCCGGGGCCGGGGGGGGAGAAACTCTGATGCTGCCGATCACAGCGCCGCTGCTCGCGCTCCGCTGGCCGCAGTGGCGAGAGGCGAGCGGAGCCAAGGGACACGGACATTCCAGGGCGCGGATTCCATCCCGGGCCTAGAGCGAGAGCAGGGGCGCGGCGGGGCGTGAAGTGGCGCGGCGCGCACGTGGACGCCGTATCGATAAATGCTATCCGGGCAGCAGTGTGCGGACGCGGCGGAGGGAGAAAGAGAGCGAGCGGGAGGGAGGGAGGGAGGAGCTCGAGGTGCTGTGTGCCTGCCTGCCTGCCTGCCTGCCTGCCTGCCTGCCTGCCTGCCTGCCTGCCTGCCTGCCTGCCTGCTGCTGTGTTCCGGGTAATTTCGTTGACCCCCACCCCAGCCGACCCTGCACGCCGTTTCCCACTGCCTCCACCCCCCACTCTGCGTTGAGGCATGAAACCCTCTCTCGCGCTTGTGGACACTGTGCCGACACCCCTGTAGTGGTAGTAGTGGTGGTGGTTGTGCGCGCAGGCGGTTGTGAACACTCACAATGTGCGTACGTGTGTGGCAGCAGGTGAGAGGGGCCGGGCTGGGAGGGCTGCTGCCGAGCCGACCGGAACCGGCATTGACACCAGCCGCGCCCCGCCACGCCCCGCCCCGCCACACCCCGCCACTCCCCGCCCGGCCCGGCCACCTTGCCCCTTAGAGGTGCGAGGTCCAGCCGGTCGGGCCCTGCGCCCCGTTAGCAGGAGGACGCGCAGGCCTGTTTTGCATTTCATGAGGGAGGGGCCCCATGGTCCGTGGTCGTGGCGCTGCGGGGCGTGGCGGGATGGGGTGAGGTGGGGTGGGGCGGGGCGAGGCGGGGCGAGGTGGGGCGCGGCGGGGGTGGCATGGGCCGGCATGACTAATGCCGACCAAGCTGTTAGTGAGAACACCTGTTCGCCTCGCCATTGCCGACACCACCACCTCCAGCAGGCCAACCAGCCAGCGTTCAGTCCGGTGGTGTTCGGCGTCCGGGCGGGGCGGGGTGGAGGCGGGCCACTTGCGTCGCAATCGAGGTCGTGTCCGCGCCTCGGGGAGGGGGATTGCGGGGGAAGGTGGGGGGATTTCCACTCATCAATTATTCAAGCCAAGCTGCGCTAGGGCAAGAATGCAGCTCTTTTTTTTTCGATCAGCCCCACAAAAAAGTTTTTATTTTTTATTTCTTTGGAGATATGACAAATTTACCCGATTTAGGCCGAGGAACGACAGCAGAACTGGATTAGAGGGGCCTTTTCTGTGACCATCATTGCGCTGCTGAGGAACTTCTGAAACTGAGCCCACTTTTAATAACGCGAAGGAAGTGTATTTGGGAAACGCGTGATTTGCATTGGGTCTCGCCCACAACCCCAACACCCTTACAAGAGTGTCTCTGTTTAAGTATACACGATATTGTCTCCACGTCATTACTTTGTCGGGGCGAGGTCCACTCCCGGTCCCCCCCGGCTCCGCTGCCCTATCTGATGACCTCCTTCTACACGAGGCGAGTGACTGCATATCCCTTATCACCACAGCGCTGCTGCTGCTGCTGTGTTGAGAAACTTGAAGGTGTTGGGTCCACTCCGCAGCCAACTCGGCTTGGCAGGCCCTCTCTGGTGTTGGTGGTGGTGGTGGTGGCGGCGGCATACCCCTCCCCTCCTCCCTATACACCCTAATCGCGCCAGCAGACCTCCCGGCCGCCGCCGCGACCGCCCCGCCACGCCCCGCCACGCCACGCCCCGAGGGCCCAACTTACTTGCGCGCCCGATAATTTTGCGGTGGGACGAGTCCGGCTCGGTGGGGTCGGTGGGATTCGCGGGGGGTCCGAGAGAGAGAGAGAGAGAGAGAGAGAGGGAGAGGGAGAGAGAGAGAGAGAGAGACGGTGATGCGCCGTCGAGCCGTGCCGCTAGGAGGAGGGTAGGGGTCGCAGGTGGATATGCACGCGTGCTCTGTATATAATCCGCAGCCATCTGGCAGTGCACGGGTTAGGTTAGGTGTCGTGCGGCCGGACCCTGCTTGGCTGCCACGCCACGCCACGCCACGCCACGCCCTGTTCAGGATGCGGTCGCATTACGGGGTATAAATCTCCAACTACTCTCTTGGTCCAACTACACTGCGAGCCGTAGTAGCGAGGTCCAGTGGAGGGGAGGGGGGGGGGGGGATAAGGCGGATTGGGGGGCGGGGATAGGGGAGGGGTTCAGGATTATGACCCTCCGGGCGGGACCGAGATAAAGGCTTGCCGGGACTGATTTGAGGCTGCACTGTCGTACGGCCGTGAGTCGTCCATCACCTCCGTCCCTCCCTGCCTCCCTCCCTCCCTCCCTCCCTCCCCGCCGCCCTTATCCCTTCATCCCCTGCTCATGTCACTCCGCCCTCCCCTTGCTAAACTCTCGTCATCCCGACAGGCCGCTCGCTCTGACCGCTACACTGGCGTGAGAGGCTCGCAAGAAGTGCTCGCTCCTCCGCACGCCCGTTTACATACACTGGTAAAACAAATGCGCAGCTTTGCACTCTGTGCTTTTTACAACTTTGAACATTACATGGTGTCGAGATTTACTAGGCATGACAATAATGTCTAAACTTTAAACTTCTGCTCGCAAGTGTCGAATGTTTGCATACTTGGACACATGCACCAGCTATTGGGAAGCCAACAGACGTCGAGTAACTGCTCACTAAATGTTTCGGAAGTGTCGATGTTTGCACATTTGGAACTAAACACCGTTGATGTATTAAAAGTAAACATTTGTTTTGTCAGTGTGTACCGGGTGTGCCGGCGAATACACGACAGTGTTGCGGGTCTGCCTACCCTAGGGGCCATGGCGCCTTACGACCAAAGTGAGTAGGCAGACCCGCAACACTCTCGTATATTCGCCCGGACACCCGGTATATATACACATACACTTATCGGTTATTCGAGTCGAGAGGCGGTTTAATGTATAGTGACTTATCCTTTTGATCATTATCTGTGCGATAAAATACGCAGTCAGCTGCGCGGGGTGGCTTTCATTGTATCCCGCTATGAGCATTTCTCCAACCGCACAATATCCCATTACAAACAACGTTCTTTATAAAGAAAAAAAAATGGTGGAGAAAAAAAGGGGTTTATCCTCTTTCCTCTCTTCCAGAGTGTTAAAGGTCACGGCAGAGAAAAGTTTTGAGCAAATCTCACCAATAGACGACGCCTTGGGCGACGCTCCCTCCGTCTTCCCACCTCCTCACCACCCTCCTCCCGCCGCCACTGCTGCATCAGACAACAGGAAGCTGATTTTCAGTGGTGCAGAAAAGGGAGGGCGGGGGTGGGAGGGATGGGCGATGAGAGGGATCGGGTGGAGGGGGGGGGGGGGGGGGTGGTAGGAGGGGCATCAAACTTGTCCCATCCATTTCAACTGTCCTCATCCCCCACTCCCCAACCCCGCCCGGTTCCCTTCGCGACACCGCTACTCTCCGCCACCTGTCGACCTTTATGGGCCAGTTGTGACCGTTGTGACGCAGGGAGAAGCTATCGGGGTCTTCGCCCGAAATAACTTGATTACCCGCAATCTACGGGATTACTTTTAGCTGGCCAGGTTTCGCCAATTTTCCTCCAGCTTGTTCCACCTAAATTATAGCACATGCCTTGATTTTTTTTTTCTTTTTGCAAGCTTGAATGTTTTCCGGGGCACTTGCCTCGTTTCTTTATAGGTGACTTGCTTGCCTAAAAGGTGTGCGAGCAGAAGAAAAACACTTTTCCCCACAGTGGTGTCTTCTGTTCGGCAAGGGTTGTTCGAGTGTGTCGTCCCTTTCTATATATACACAGGTAGGGGCGCGCGGGCCGGTCACCCTCAGTGGCGCCCTTAGTGGGAGAGTTTCTGAAGCGGAGAGCAAAGGTCGGCAGCCCAGTCTGGTCTGTGAGAGGCACACTGTCGCGCACATCTTGGACGGGGACAGTCCTTGTTGCGAAAATTTGGCAAAGTAACGTGAGCGTTATCACTGTAAACTGATTGGCGTCGAAAGACGCTACATCACTGTTATTCAATTACTGTGACGTCACATTCTTTTTCATGTGAAAACTGTCACATTCTTTTTAATATTAATGTCACATTCTTTTGAATGTGACAATAAAATTTAGTCCGCATATTCTTGCTGGCCGATTCACGTTGAAAAGAATGTGACATTACATTTTAAACAATGTGACACTTTTCACATGAAAAAGAACGTGACGTCACAGTAATTGAATAACAGTGATTTCTGGCGTTCATGAAAAGCGCCAAATACTGGCGTCGTTCGACGCCAAATATTGGCGTTATTCGGCTCAAAACGCCGAAATTCGGCGTTGAACGACGCTAGTATTTGGCGTTTTTCATGAACGCCAGAAATATATCGTCTTTCGACGCCAACCAGTTTACAGTGATTGCGCGCGGCGTGCGTGTACGCCGTGGACACTACTGCGGTAGCAGGCCGCAGAGCAGACACGGTCGAATTCAGATCGGATGATGCTTTCACAGGAACAGGTCCGCGCCGGGGGTTGGGGGGAGGGGGCGGGGTTGGAGAGCATTGTCAGGACCCTTAAGGCCGGTCAGTGGCAGACCGCCTCGCCCGCCCGGGCTGCCCAGGCCCGGGCCCGCTGCTCTGCGCTCTGCCTCTCTCTAGGGGGATGACGCCCGCGTACCTATCACTGCCTTCCCTCTCCCTTCCCTGCCCACAGCCAGCACCAGGCTATAGCGATGCGAGGGGGAACGACGCCTGCTTCCTCGCAGGAAAAGCGGAGGATGTGCCGCCGCCAGGAATATCTCCGGCGCACTGTAAGAAAAAAAATCTGTCTTGTGACAATTGTCATCCGGATAAATGAGGAACGTGGCAAACTTGTCATTTATCAGAGTCAAAACAAATTGTCAGCAGGAGCCGTAAAATAGGTCCAAGTATTGAAAAACCTCTCAGACTTCGCAAGTCACTGGTATTCAATTTATTCAAGTGCTCTACCTGCTCATGAGTGACAACATTTACTGTCAATAAATTAGTTGTAGTTGTAGACATTTTCGTTGATGAACTTTTTATGTCTGGCTGACAGAAAATTTGTTTATATTTGAACCCAAGTAGTTTGTCACAAAATATGTTTTTTAAATGACATAAACAAAATTACACTGTGCGACACTCATTTTCGTCCGAACGCTGCCGAACCATTGTGACCTTTTCGCCCGTCCAACATTCAATGCCGAGCAACCAAACTCTCGAGCTCTCCCATTATACATTGCCGCACGCTATTATTGCGCATTCTCGGTCCTGATTGCGGTACGTCACCGGAGAAATTACTTCGCAATGCTCAGGCGGACGGTCGAGGCATGTCTGGCATGACGTTCTGTCCATCATCGTTGCATTCGATTAAAGTGAAGTAGGTCATACGGCAGGCCGCATCTGACCCTGCTAGGCCCCGCAGGGGGTAGGGGGCAGGGGCTAAAGGGGCCCCCTGTGCCTCGCAGGAGGGGTGGGCTGCGTTTGTCAGAATGGAAGGGAGCCGCCTGATATGATGGAGAGGGGCGCGGGGGCGCAATGCATCTCGTCGAAAGCATTCAGCGGCAGTAACAGCTCAATTATTGCTGCTGCTGCAGCGAGAAAGTCCGCGGCGCGCGCGCGCGCTCGCGGAAACGATGAAAACATATGACCTGCGAGTATACGACGCGGCGCCTACGTGCAAAGGGCAAAATAAGTCCAAAAGCCTTTTTATAATTTCTCGTGGAATACATTTTTTTTCTTGTTTGTTGTGTGTCTATGTGCACGGGCGCTTTTTTTCTTTCTTTTTTAGTCGGTAAAGTGGAATATCACTTTGGACTGGGGTGCGGGGCGGGGCCGCGCGGGCTCGCGACATGCACGGGCCGGGCGCTATCTGCGATGCTAATCTCGGAGGACATACATACCCCGGCCCCGGCCCTGGCCCGGCCCGGCGGCGCCCACGCCCCGGGTGAGAGCTCCAGCGCGCTCTGCTCTCCTTCCTCTCCCACACCGTCCTGTCCGGCCCAGCAGCGCCGCGAAGCTCCGCGCGCCGCCAGGTACGCGTCGCCATCAGCGCCGCGCCGTATATAAACTTATTCCAACAAAAGAAAACAAACGCGAAGTCGCGCCGGGAAAATGTAAAGCACGTTGCGGGGGGGACTCATCGCGCGACTCTATGTCCCGCAGGACTTTTCGCACCAAGAGAACGAGCGTCCTGCTGGAATTTGCAATTATTATATTTTAGGTCATAATATTAAATTCAAATATGCACGTTGTGTGTTATGAATGAGACGCTGTTTTTGTGTAAGTTTTGTGTTAGGTCCTGGGAAATCTTTCAAATAATGTGAATGCTCCGATGTATTTATGTGTGTGTGTGTGTATGAATGTATGCATGTATACTTGCCTCTTGGTTTTCCAGAGTACATGACTCAGAAAGAGTCAAGCACATCGCCAAAAACGTCACGAAAATGACCCCCCTATAGCGATATCAGAGTCCGCGTCGATCTCCTGGGCACTTGAAAATTTGGTAAAGAAAACTCGCACTCCCAAAGGCGAGAAATTAGACTCCCTCCAACTACGTGTATTTCGTCAACCGTAAATTACGAAATATACCGTAAATCTACAGATATATTTTACTCAGAGAGTGTCCAAATTGTTTCCACGTCCGTCTCTCTGTTCATCGATGTGCTTAACATGGAGGGTGAGAGAGAGGGGGCCTGAAGGTGTCGCGCCTCCCTCTCCCACCCACACGGTCATCAGGAAGGCTGTGCGTGTTCCAGACTCATCCACACTCACGAGGAATCCCCCCTCCTCCCCCTCTGCCCCCCCCCCCCCCTTTTCCTACCTCCGCCCTCGCACTTCGGAGAACGAAGAAGAAAGGCAAGCGTAATGCCGGCCGCACGGGGGGTCCATGCGGGACGCGCGCTTAGCGATGCTCCATTTGCAGTCCCTTGAAAAAACATTTCAACCTAACGCAACAGATACTTCCTTTTTTCCTCTCTCTACTCTTACGACGTGCGGTGTGTACCACACTGCCTCTCGAGACTTCTTGCGAAACTTGCTTGAAAGCAAAACAATCGCTTCTCCTGACATGGTTCTTTTCTCTTTACCAGCTCGTGTGCTGTGTGTGTTTTTGCAGGGCATCCAGTCGTTCGTGCAGCTAGCGAGCCAGAACGGGATTTGCGTGGGCGTCTCGGAGCTGATCCACCGCAAGGCCATCCCCGAGGAGTACGACCGGGTGGTGCTGCGTCTCTCACAGCGTCCGAAGGCCAGGGTGGTGGTCATGTTCGTCGACGAGGACAACGTCAGGTGAGGAGGCGATCCATCGAGGTGCTTCTTTTAAAACATTATTGAAGCTCTCGGGACAATTGAAATAAGAAGTGCATAGAAATATACTCTAAAGGTCAGCACTGCCCAGAAGAAAAAAGAAAGAAAAAAAGGAACTTCTGCCGTACTTTAAAGGGGTTTTAAATCGCAAGATTTTCATGTTTATTTTTTTTTTACGAGTACATCATAAAAAAAAAATACATCTTTTGTACCAAGAAATTATTTTTTAGAAGGCAAAAATCGATCTCGAACACCGAAATTTCGCACTTCTTTTGGTGGCATGTAGGTCAAGCACGACGGCACTACTGGAAAAATCGCGCAGTATATTTTACTCAATCGCGTTAAAGTAAGTGTATATATCCTGTCTGCACACGATCGTCGAAATGCGCCAGGGCCGGGCGTTCCTTCAATGCCCCGTAAATCAGGCAAAGAGAGACTGGCGAGTGGCAGGGGTTGGGGGGGGGAGGGGGGGGAGGTAGACAGGGGAGTTATTTCTCTTTCCGCGGACAAAGAGGGCGCGGTCGTGTGGTGGTAGTTTGGCTTAACGAACAAGCAGGGGAGGAAAAAGCGTCCGGGAGGGAGGGGGAGGGGTAAGCAAGGGGAAAAAAATGCAGGACTGGTTGTACCTTATGCCTACGGAGAAGGCACGTATTACAGGTCCTTCCGTCCAACCAGCCGAAGCTCGGCCCCGCTCCTGCCCGCCCTGCCTCGTCTGCGGCGCTTGCCTACGACCCCATACCCCATACCAGATCCCCCCCAACTTTGGACTGGCCAGCATGCCTGGTCCGCTACTGGCCCAGGCCTAGCGGGATCCCCGCCCGACCCGCCAAAGTGGCGCAGGCCAAATTTTGTGCAGTAAGACTGTCGGGGTGGGGTAAAGAGGTGGAGGGGGGGGGGGGGAGGGAGTAGTAGCGCAAAGCCGGCTCCGTATCCACTTACACGTACGGTATGTCACGATACGAGCCTCAAATCTGCCCTGAAAGTTACTTCCCTTCCCCGTCTCATCTATCTCGCGCCCGAGATCTCCCACAATCTTCTCTGTCGCCCTCGTCTCTCTCACTCTCTATCCCCTTCGGCTCTCTACTTCCCCAACTCTCTCACCCCCCCCCCCCCCTCTCACCCCGCTCCTTTCTCCCCGACGCGGCGCGCGCCCTTTTCCTAGGCTTTGCGCGGTAACAGAAATAACCCTCCTGAAACTGAGCAAAAGCGGGACATCTGATCGTGTCGATAAAAAATAAGAAAGAGTTTAAGGTTTAATGCCCAGCTCTCGTTTCCTCTCTCTCTCTCTCTCTCTCTTGTTTCACCTCTCTCTCTCGGTCTCTCTCCCTCTCTCTTGGCATCTCTGCACAACTGTCCCACAGCTGTGCACTGTAATCGAATGGAAAGCTCGAGATGACTCCCCGACCCCAACCCCGCGGCGCTGGTCCTCCAGGCCGATTTGTATTCCCCCGCCCCTCCCCGCGCCCTGCCCCACCGCACTGCACCCCCCTGCGGGATGCCTGGCAGCAGTAAAGCCGCATTTAAATGGCAGCGGGCAACACGCGCCTCGAATAAAGTAAGGAAACATTTTGCCAATTTGCGTTAGAAGGGCAGCGTTTTGTTGCGGAGCGGCCTCGTACCATCCCAGTAGGAGGCGAGGTTGGTAGAGGGGGGTGGGCGGGGGTGGAAGGAGCACCTGGGCTTTCAGCTCGTTCCGCCGCCGCACGTCTGATGCGTCATGAATTGGGTATGCCGTGTAAATGGGACTGCGGTAATTTCAGCGCCACGCCACGCCACGCCACGCCACGCCGCCCCCCGATCGTCGCTCGCTTGCTGCCGGCCGGCACGACCCAGCTTTAAATCCCTGATGCGGGCAATTACTGTGGATTCGATTCTATTTTCCAGATGGACAATTTCCATTCCGGTTTCCATCTGGGATTCGGGACATTCTCTTCCGTATGGATTCCCCCGACCCCCCAATAAAAAGTAAATAAAAAAAAAAGATTAATTACTGCACAAAACTTCGAGTCGAAGTAGAAACTTGAGTTTTCTCTTAGAAAACTTAACCTTTGACAGGTTGTCCAAGAGAGGTTTTAGGCTAGGGCCGGCTGGGGCCGGCCGAGATCAACAGGGGAGGGGGGGGGGTGATTTTGTGATTTCTCGGTCAGAGCCGAAGCACCCCGATGCCTGAGGGTGGCCGGTCGGCGGGGGATGGGCTGGGAGGGAGGCCCTCCTCTAGTGAGGCGGCCGAACCGCTCCGTTTGCGCCATTCGGAACCGTGGCTGGAAAGTGACCGCGAGCGGGCACAACAACTCTCGCCCGCCGGCTCAGCGCGAGGCCTTTCTTCGGCCCGCGATGGGAATTCCCCTACAGCAAGTATGAAAGAGAGAATATGAAATGAGGGAGAGGAAGAGAGACCGGCCCGACGACCGTACAGTACACACAGTAAATGTTTGCAATAAAACCTTAAAAAAAGAAAATGCATGTTCGGGGACAAACTTTCGTTTTTTTCTATGGGCGAGAATTTTTTTGTTTTGTTTTAGATATATAATTTTTTTTCATATTCAGTAGTTTTGAGACAATAATTGCAAATAATTTTTCGCAGCACACTTTGCAATTAGGTTTAACAAAACAAAATTGTTTCCAGTTTTCAGAACTGTTTTTTGTCAGGCTTCCTTAAAGCACTTGTATTTTCTGCCCCCACCTCAGGAAGCTGCTGGCCGCCACGATCCGGGCCAATCTCACCAACCACTTTCTGTACGTGGCGTCCGACTCGTGGGGCGCCAAGAACTACCCGGTCAAGGGCCAGGAAAATGCGGCTGAGGGCGCCATCACCATCCTGCCCAAGAAGACCAACATTCTCGGTTAGTTCCCGCACTGCGTTGTTTCGCGCTCCCGCGCGTACCTGGCTGCTGCGCGGGCTTAAGGAGTAGTTTTTGCTCAGTGGTACACAGTTTTGTTGTGGCTTGCGACTCTTTTGCCGCCGCTGCGCTTCCGCGCCCGCAAAGTGCGCGCGGAGGGGGGGGGGGGGAGTTTTACGGAGTTGTTAATTAGGACCGTGTGACTACGTTTTTGTCGGAAGTTTAATTCTTTTTGTCAGCCTTTGCGTCCGGCTTAATCGTGCGTATGTGCGCTGTCTCTTTTTGCTGAAATATTTCATCAAACGCACGGGTGGCTTTCGACCCGCGAGTCTGTAGCCCTTTTTCATTTTTTTTTCATTTTAATATATTTATTTTAGTGTTTGTTTTCCTCTTTTTCTTCCCTTTTTTAAAATGGAAAACGGTACATAAAGTATCAGGCGTACTCTTTCATCTGGATAAAAGTGACATCACCGGTGGATCGGAGGTCAATAAAACGTAGAATTGAAAATGCAGTGAGCGTCCCACGCGGCCTGATGTTGTTCGAGTCGTTTTGTTTGGCTGGATTCGTTGAATGCTGCAGTAGCAAACCAATACCCCGAATAGACCGTATGGATATGCGAGTGAATAGCGGCCGGCCATCCGTCCGCTGCCGATCCGCAACCCGTGACTGATGAATGAATTCATGTCGTAATGGCTTGCTGGAATTTGTACGTGTACCGCTGCATTTGAGCCTCCCCCCTTGATACGGAAGTGCCCTCCGGAGGTGGTCTGTGTGTGGCGGTGTTGGGGGGAGGGGCGGAGAGAGCTAAGCGGTGCGGTGGGGGGGGGGGGGGGGCAGGGTTAAGGGAAAGGTGGGATTGCTTTGCCGCTCGGCTGCCCCGGACACGAGGACGCAGCGGGGATCAGGGGCTGGGATGGATTATAAGGCGATACTGCTGCTCGGAGTAATGCCCTGCAGGCAGGGCCCGGCGGCCCGGCGGCGGCGGCCGAGGTGAGATGCGGCTGGCAACTACGTGATGAGCGCTTCACACATGTGAAAGTACACATTCATGAGTGCTTCGCAGAGTGTATGCACAGAGCAAATAAGCTGAAACAGGGCTCATACCGGTCAGGGAAGTCAGGGAAAAGTCAGGGAGGAAAAAAAAAAAAAGTTTCTGGAAGTCATGGAAAAGTCAGGGAAATTTGTTTTGAGTGAGGGAAAAAAAGTAAGGTGAGAACAAATGCTGTCCATAGTTCCGTAGCCTCGGCAGATATTCTCTGGGTCACGCTGCAGCCACTGTTGTTTACTCAAATGAAGGTATATTGTGTTTTATTAATTGTAATTATCTCATTTTTGCGCCCTGGTTTTGCTATATTACGTAATGTACAATGAGCTTCTCAAAACTAGAAAGAAGTCAGCGAAAATTGCGATTTTTAGGTCTGGAAGTCCGGGTAAGGTCAGGGAAAACGGGAATTGGGATCTGGTATGAACCCTCTGTGATAAGATACACAGTCTCGCAGCGTGCCGTGGGCAAATCGAACCGAGCAAATAAGCTGAAAAGATACACTCTGCCAACCGCCACCCGCGTCCTACACGCGGGTCTCTGCGAGCGTGTCGTCGTCCCTTGTATTTGTCGGCCTTCCGGGTGTTGGTTTCGGGCCGCTTCCTCCCCGCAGCTTTCCCTGGGCCCTAGACCTGGCTCAAGCTGTTTCTAATTACGTCAGCAGTCTTTTTTTTCCCCTTCCCCTTAGATTCACTCTGCTCCTCGTTTCGTCCTGTCATGGCGTGCGCAGCAAGCTTTTCGTACCCGGTCCAGAAAACCCAATGTCTCTTTTCCGCGACCTGCTGTACACGACTTTCGATAAATTATTATTTCGCATGTGCTCTTGAAATGTAGTATCAAGAGGTGTGCGCAGCGAGGGAGAAACAACTCTGAATTCTTACACATTCTGTAAATTTTTGTAAATTTTGTGGGTAATTTTTGTGAAGTCTCGTAAATTTTTGTAAATTTTGTGGGTAATTTTTGTGGCTTCTTGTGAATTTTGCCTAAATTTTTGTGAATTTTTGTGAATTATTCTGAATTTTCCTTAGGTACGAGGTATGTACGAAAATTTGAGAGTTGTTTTCCCCCTCGGCGCACATAGTAACGTTCCGTATTCTAGCAGAGCATCTTTGCCAGCGTCCACCACAAAGGCCTCTCGCCCCCCCCCCCCCCTCGCATCCACCGCGCGCCACAGAGCAGCATCCTTGGAGACAGCGCGGCGCTTGGGGCGTTTGGTCCATTTCACTCGCAGACCCCCGCTGCTGCTGCGGCCGAATGATGCTTGCGTAAGATTTAACCTTTAACGCCGTTGTCACACTTGGGGCCGCCGCGCGACGGCGCGCCCACCCCCGTACCCCTCTCCTTCCCTCCTACCTCTCCCCCGGGGCCCCCGCCCGGCCGGAGCTTGCGTGTAATTAATTTACCCTGATAAAGAGGCGCTGGATCCCCCTACCTTCCCCACCCCCACCCCCACCACCCCTCCTCTCTCCTCACATTAGGTTTTGCAGCCTCGGCGGGGCGCGGCCGGGCTGGCGGCGGGACGGGTTGGGAAGGGAACCGGCGGCGCGATCCCGGGGGGACAGAAAAATAATTTGCTCTTCCGTTTTGTTTCGTCACGGGCACGGCTCGGCCTGCCCTGCCCTGCCCTGCCCTCACCCCGTGAGCAGAGGGGAGCAGAGAGGACCTGCCCTGCCCGGGACCCGGCCGTGTAAATGAGGTATTTCGCGCGCCGGGCCATCAACGACCATGTATTGTGTAGGACAATATACGAGCGTCAGGTATTTTTTTCCGGCACAGCGGTGGTGTCTTATTCTGCCTCTGCGCCTGCCATGAGACTAACGCGCCCCCCTTTTCTCCCGTGAGGAGCTGTGCTCATGACCTGCCCTAGGCCCTATGTAGGGTGATTCCACCAACAGCGGCGTTTGGTAGCGCGCTCTCTCTTGCTCCTTGTGGTCATGCCCCATGAGTCTGGCGAGGACAGAGGGACGAAACCGCACTGTTCGGAATCACCCCACTGTCCCTCAGTGTCCCAGGACACGCACACCGGGCGGGGACGCGACGGCTGCTGATACATTTTGTTGACACGGATGGGCTGGGCGGGGCGTGCCCGGCGTGCCGTGCTGATGTACACTCGCCCGGCCCGGGCCGGCCGGCCGGCTGCTCTGGGCTTGGCTGAGCCGGCCCGGGCCGGGGAGGACATTACCAAGTCTAATGGGGTTGATATTCGAAATTAAAATATTATCCCTAGCCGAGGTTCAGGCGGTGACAGCGCAGTGGGCCGTGCGGTGGCGTCCCTAAGCCCCTCGACAGGCGGCAGCAGCAGCTCCAAACACTACTGTATCCCCCCTCTATACGCTGTCGCAGGAAAGAATGAGAACGGAGTCAAACTGAGTTATTGTGCTTACGAAACAAGGTGAAAGGTTAATTTGCTCATCCTTTGTCAGCCCCCCCCCCCCCCAAAAAAAAAAAAAAAAAAAACTGAAATGTACTGTAATCGTACTGTAATCTTTGCTTATATAGCGTGATCTTACACGTACAGTTCCATTTGAAAATTTAAATGAACCTAAACGAACGCATAAAACTGTTACAATAATTAGGCTAATTTACTTCAATAAAACTTAGTACGGCAGTTGCATATTCGTCAGAAGAAGCAATCACTTAGAGCACTCTCACCAATTAACAGCACTGGCGCGTAATGTGAGTTACAAGTAGGTTGTAACCTTGGTTGTAACTTATCTTCAATTCCATCAGACGTTGTAAGATTTCAGTGATTTTTTTTCTTGACAGTGCACATGGTGGTACCAGGCTCGTGCCAGTACCAGCAGCTGTGCAGTTTTTGCATCATGGTCGCACTGAGGTGCTGGCCGCCGTGCTCTTCAAGGAAGCTCTTCTAGCCGTGCTCTTCACGGAAGCTTTAGCACCAGCACTCTCTCCACGCCACTTTGGCTCTCCCCCACCATATACCATTTTTCTCTTTGCCCCTTTTATGGAATTTTTGATTCACTGTGCTGACGCAGGTGATGTAGTAGATGAAAAATTCAGCCGTCGCAACACCATCTCTATCAAGAGCTTTTACCCCGCTCGGCTTTTCCTCGACGAATGTACCCCTCTCCCTTTGCAAGGCAGCCTGCTCTTAGGGCAGGGCGAGCAGAAGTACGCCATCATTTTAGTGTGGAAAAAGTCTTGCATTTTTCTTTCTATTCGTTATAGTAGTCGGCTTTCGTAGCACCACCTTCCTGTAGTTCAGCGCGTACATCGTCGTAAATTAAGAGCGGGGCGTCTTTTAAATTTCTGTGTCTCGTGTGGCACTAGGCTGCCTTTCTCATTTTTTTTTTCGTCATTTTCATTTCCCCACAGTACCCACGCTTATACTTCCTGATCTCTCTCTCCCCTTCCCCCACCCCTCTCCTGCCCTATGCCCCAGTCTTGTTTTACCGCCCTTTTCCTTTCCTTTTTTCTGTATTTCCATCAGACTCGAGCCAAACAATCAAATTACGATGACACTCCGCAAAATGGCGCGCCATCAGGGCTCCTTTTGTAGCGCGCATAGGACGAGATGTTTGTGCTTGATGCTGGCCTGCTCTAGAGAGCGAGGGGTGGGTGGTATTAGAGTGGTGGTGGGAGGGGGGGGGGCAAACGGTCACGGGTGCAGTGATGGAGGGAAATTTATGTTGGCCTTCTCTTCGCCGGTCATATTGCTGCGCAGCGCAAGGTTCACTGTCGTGTTATTTTTATCCTTTACGGTGACGGTTTTACGCACGCCTGACGCTCTTGCTGTCCCCCGTAGGCCTCTTCCGAGGTCGTAAGTAGAAGTGCAGTTTGCGTAACGTTTCTCTGTTTTTTTTTCTGTTTTCCCCCTTTTTTTCCATTGGTGAGCGATGTGATGATACAATTTCCGTCACTTTGCATATTTCTCACGCCATTTTTAAATGTTTCCACCCCTTTAAGTCGAAATTAAAAGACCGCAGCCCGTCTCCATGGAGAGTTCGCTTGCTCTGCAAAGAGAGGAGAAAGGGCGGAGTCCCTCGAATTTCCCGCCTTCTTTTCTTCTTGCCATCTCGGTGGGCGCATTCCTGGGTAATGGAATTGGTATTGGTGGTGAGGCTCCTCGGCATCCTCGTGCTCTGATCAACACGCGATGGTATTTTTGTTTTCTCCCTATCTCTTTCTGCTCCAAATTGTGAGTTCAACCCTCACTGTAAACGCTTCCGGACCTCCCGAACAACAACCCACGCACACTCTCCAGATCAAGTATGCAGTGTGTATGTAGTGTTTTTGTTTTTAAATATTTCTTTCGTTTTAAAGTAATTTTGAGATAACATGGAGACCATGTCAGAATAAGGTTAGCGCAACTGTATAATGCACAACTTCTAAAGTAGGTGCTGTATATTTGATTTTCTTTTTTCTTTTGTGAAACCACGTGTCTCGTCGCACTCCGTTGCTGGCAACTTAGCCGAGCGACACGCTGGGAAGAGAGAGAGATCCGGACCGAGAGCGTCCAAGAGAAACTCCCAAAGAACCTCCCATCGATCCTCCCAAAGAACCGGCAGCGTTACCGAGGGACCTGACACCAGCGCTCAGGGCGTTGCCGAACATACCAGATCCCGCCTGAAAGGCGTCAGCGACGGCTGTTCCCACCAGGTCGCCGGCAGCATTGGCAACGTCTTCCAGAAGGGCGCCCTCATTGGCATTGAAGAAGTCGAGGCCGACGCGGCGTCTGCGGGGGTTTACGGCGCCGGCGCCGGCAGCACCAGCGGCCTCGAGAGCGGCCTTGGCAGCGTTTCCGGCAACATCGGCGGCGGCGCCCAGGAGGGCGCCCTCCACTGCCATCTTGGCGTTGAAGAGGTCGAGACCGGTGCGGGCAGCGGCGCCGAGAACCTTGGAGCCAGCGTCCATGGCGTTGGCGGCGACGTTTGCGGCGGCGGCGCCGGCGGCACCGGCAGCCTCGAGACCGGCCTTGGCAGCGTTTCCGGCAACATCGGCGGCGGCGCCCAGGAGGGCGCCCTCCACGGCCATCTTGGCGTTGAAGAGGTCGAGACCGGTGCGTGCAGCGGCGCCGAAAACCTTGGAGCCAGCGTCCACAGCGTTTGCGGCGACGCCACCGGCGACTTCGAGTGCCTGTTCGGCGGCGGCCTTGAGATCGGCTTCAGCGGCGGCACTAACAGCAGCGTCTCGAAGGGCATCGGCGGCGACCTCGGCGGCGGCGCCTACCGCGGCATCAACGGCGCCCTCAACAGCTTTAGCGGCGTCGGTGTCACCGGAGACGTCGACGGACAGGGTGACATCGCGGGTCACCCTGCTAAGTGTTGCGGCGTTCGCCTTAAGTCAGGAGCAAAGAGTTAGGGTATATACTTGCTATGCCTCTGCTACCTTTTTGATTCTGAGTTCTGTTCAGATGTATTGATTTTTTAAAAAAAATAAAAAATGGTGACTTACCACGGCGCACAGGGCGAGGAGGCACAGGAACTTGGTCATTGTTCGTTCTTGGTCGGAGACTTAAGAGACGAAGCGTCTAGACGACCCTGGCGTTTTATAGAGCGGGCTATGCACTTTGACACCGAACGAGACGAGCCATGTCAACAGAACTGTACTATTTGCTATAACAGGTGGCGCGCTCGCCTGTTTAGCCATGTGCATCGCGCCTGATAGATTTCGCAGTGCTAAGTATACTGGATGTGAAAGACGTACAGTATCCCGTCCTATGTTCTGGACGTGTTACCTCATGCCTTTTTTCAGGGCAGCACCTATCGCAGTGATTAGCTCTTCTCTTGCGCAAATATACCGACTCTGGCATGGTGACGGAACCGGGGTGTTGACGCAACCACGTTTACCTAAGCCATGCAGTTGGAAATTGGAATTACCTGCAGGCTTCGTACACCTGAAAGGAGACTTCTCTGGCGCACTCTATGGTGAATTCGGTGCTTTGTCTACTGAGCGAGTATTCGCGAGTATTTCCTCATTTCCCGTCTATGTCCTTCTGGAAAACCAGCAATCATTGTTTTCCCTGCGCACTCTACCCTGTATTAGCGCGCTCAATGCACACAATCCTGATGCGTGAACCTCGTGACACCGCACCCTCATTATCCCACCTTGCTGTGGGGCTTAAAACAGCACGGCTCTCTTTCTCCATTAATTACCACCCCCTCTATACCCCTCTTTATTGTTCGACGCGGGGCACCGCGGCCGTGCCCCATCCCCCTCCAGGCCAGCCCCCCGCGTATACATAAATCAATTTATTTAGCCAGTCAATGATTTTCTGTCTCACTCCCTCAGCCAGCTCCCACCTTTCTCTGTCTCTTTCAGCCCTTTTCTGGCTCCCACCGGCCTGCTGGTGAATGGGAAGGGTAACCGCCGCCGACCCTTGACCGTTTTTCCCTCGGACTGTCGGAGGTTGTGAAGAGAGAAAAGAAGAAGAAAAAAGCCCGTATATTTTGTGGACTCTGGACGGGCGTCTCGTGGACCAAGAGCGGCCAGAGTAGCGACGGCGTGCACGTCGAACGTACGTGACGCCGTCCAAGTTTAGTGGGATGTTCCCGCCCAATCACTGCCTGCCGCTCTGGCCCGCCTCAACCCAACTGAGTTGGGGCCAACCCCCCCAGTGTCCCTAATTGCCGCGAGGGGCTGGTCTCTATCGCATTTTACCAAATTGGATCTTTTCTCCAGAAGGTGTGAAAATCATTCAGTTTGACTTGCAAGTTGTCGGAAAGACTGATGAATACAATCACTACTTCTCGTAACGTTTCCCAAATCCCAAACGAGAGGTCGCTAACTCCTTTTCGACGATTACGGAGAAGGATTTCATGTGACTGATTTATATTGGTAATTTTAAAGCAAATTGCGTGTGTTGACATTGCTTATTACGAAAGATGTGTACTATTTTTACAGTAATACATGTCATATTCATATAACATTTGAGGCATCACATACGAAGAAAAATCGAGGTTGCCCCTAAATGGTCTCTCAGCCTCAGTCGTGTTGGCCTCGGTCTCGCGGTGGGGCAGGGGGGGGGGGGGCTGGGCGAGGCCTCTCGCACTCAGCCTCATTAGTGGATGGGGTGCGGAGGGGAGGGGGGGGGTGGACGTGTCGGAGAATGGAACGTGACATGTGATCTGCAGACCTGCAGCCCATCCCCCTGTGCCTGCCAGTGAGCGCGCGCAGCATGGCCCCGCCCGCGCCCCGCGCTGCACCGCCTGCGCGCGTCCAGTTCCCATGAGGAAGGCACTGCCGCCGGACTCCACCTCCTCTGGGCAACCGCAACCGCAGCCTGCCTGCCTGCAGGAATACCGGCTCTGTCTCGGAGAACGCGCCGCATCACAGCAGTGCAGGTCTGCTTACCCACCCAAGGGACCGGACGCCACGCGGCGCCTCACGGGGCTGAACCGGGTGACTGAACCCGCATACTATGTTTGGTGTCCTATTCGACATATTGCCAGTGGCAGAGCAAATAGTGACACTTTTGCGAGGGAGAAACAACTTTTAATTTTTGTGCACAAATTTTGTAAATTTTTGTGAAATTTTATTGAATGTTTGCTTGAATTTTGCCTATTTTTATGTGTAAATTTTCCTTGATTTTTTATAAATTTTTGTGAATTTGTCTTAATTTTCCGGAATTTTTGAGGCTTTTCTTAATTTTCCTGAATTACGAGGTGTACCAAAAATATAACAGTTGTTTTCCTCTCGAACTTTTCCTATCTGTTCGGGCGAGCCCGCAATAACATCGCGCAGTCGTTAACAACAGTTGTTTTTTTTTTTAATTTTTTATTTTTTAATCGTTTCCGCATTTACCGTCCGCATCTTTTTTAGCACCTCCGAAGAAACCTTATTTATTCGCGCTCCGTCTTGCTACTCCAGAGCCATCAGCGACACTCAGACACTCACGCTCACACAAACTACACCGCTACGTCAGCACTTCGGCCCGGCTAGCCGCGCGGCTCTGCAACAACAACCACTTTTCTACCGCAGCATCCCGCCCGCCGCGATACAAGCCAGCATACTTTGTGCGTCCCAGGCCAGCCAGCCACTCCGCGGCCGCCGCCCTAGCGCCGCCCCAGCGCCGCCGTCAGCCGCGGGGGGGGATTCGTCACGTCTTTATGGCCCGGCCCGCGCTCCCTCTTTGGAGTGTTTCGGCGCGCCTGGGCTGGGCTGGGCTCGGGACGGGATCCGGAAGGAGGGTAAACTGACCGCAAAGCGCGTGGCGGGGGGCTGCGCCGGGCTCTGGCCATACTGTTGACGCTTCCCACACCATGAAGATACACACTTCCTGCTCGGACAGAGTAAATCTTGTCGACACACTACACCGGTCCTCCTCTATTTTACTAGGACTAGGTCTGTTTGCTGCCTTTTGAAAACTTGCTGGTTTTCTTCCTTTTTTTTCGCACCTCATGCCTTTACTCCGGTAATCCTGAAAGCAAACGGCGTTAGACTGACAGGGGTCCAAGTACATTGTCTTCTGGTAATTGTACCGATTCCTGATTTCGATAGAGAAGGTTAAAGAGGCTCGGCTCTCCCATTTTCCTACCTTGTTGAAGTACTCAGCTAAATAAGCACTTTTTTCGGTCTCAGGAGGGAAGAAGCGCCCAGGAACAGCGCAGGGAAGAGACTGGCGAGCGCGCCAGGAAATCTCTCTCTCCCCGTCCTCGCTCCTCCCCTCTGACCGACACCCGACGCAATATATCTGGGGATAGGAATGGTTAAGTCCTGTGACAGTTCTGGACCGGGCTGGGCTGCTGATGCCAGGCTCGCGGGGGGGCGGGCGTCCATCTATCCCCCGCTATTCTTAGGAACGGTCATAAAAGGGAATCGGAACGTCCCCGCCCCGCCGCAGACTTCTCATGGGATCATCGACAGGTCTATCGGGGCTGCAGGCAGGAGGCAGGACACACGGAGCGGGGATAGGGGAGGGGCAGCAGAAGGATGGAGGACTCCATTAACAAGCAGTCGCCCTCGTAGCAGCACATCATGGAAGTGCTAGACGACAGAAACGTAAAATAATTATTTATAATAGTAATAACAATAATAATAATATTTGCAATTCTATGTTTCCCATCCCATCAGTGGGGGGTGGCGGATCATCCTGTTTTGGATTCCATTAGATGCCGTTGGATTATCACGTGGTTTATGCATGCACAAACTTTGAGTGCCAAGCTCACTTAATAGGACTCTCTCTCTCTCTCCCCCTCCCTCTCCCGCATTATTTTCACTTTGTCTGCCGCGCCAGCTGGTCGAGGGGTCATAAGGTCTTCGTGACCCGTGCCTAGTTTCGCGTATACTTGGCCTCAACCGAGGCGTACTCTGCATCGTGCAATAGTTTTTTTCTTTTTTAATTTTTATTTTATTCCTAAGGGATGAGATGTGAGTCTAACTGGTAGAGCGGGTAGGCGGTCGGCCCCGGGTGTCGGGGCACTCATCCTTTTTTTCCTTCTTTTTTTTTCGTTTGGTAGGAGGAAACAACAAAAGCCTCCCCCTCTTTCTGGACCAACTTTTTCCTTGCTCCATGCAGCGCCGTGCCCCAGCCCTGATCCTCTGCCTCCCCCTTATTGCCGCAGCTGGCGCTAAATGACAAGGATTTTTTTTTCCCCGGATTTTTTCACCCTGGGTGCTATTTTTTCTTTTTTTTTAGTTCTGGCAGCCAACGCGCCCCTTGAATGCGAGTGCGTGAGTGCAGTGTGTGCAGTGGGAAGTCGCGCGCTGCGTCCATGTGCAATCGGCCTCTCTAACGCAGAGCAACCTGCGCTCTGTTTGCCTCCGCGTGTTTTATTAATACGGACTTCATGACGCCTGCTGCCACGGAAAATCGGGATGCAAAACCCAAGAAGTGACTTGGCCCGTCCCGCCGGAGGCAGCTGCGCGTTGCGCCATGCCGGCCCCGCCCGCCCGCACCAGCTGTTTGTCCTTTCCGCTAAAATACCACGGTGGTCAGGATTTGTTTCGAATATCGAGCGTCGCTGAGGGGAGAGAGGAGGGTGGGGGTCATGCGGGTCTCTCTCTCTCTCTCTCTCTCTCTCTCTCTCTCTCTCTCTCTCTCGCTCTCTCTGCCCGAGCAGCATGCACGCTGCTGCACAACTTGTTTTGTGGCGTTTTAATCCCGACCAACTGAACCGCCACAGATCGCTGACCGCTGAGCATTTCCATTTGCTTTTGTGCTGCTTGTCACACAGAGGTCCCAGCGCGACATTTAGTTTGCCACATCTTGCACAGAGAGCAGCGTGAGCCCCGCGCTCAAAAGTCTGGCGGAGCCAGTCTGTCGTTGTTGTGACCCAGGATCAACCTTTTATTTTTTTGTTTCTGTCACGAGAATCATTTTATAATACACTGTGAAAAATATTCGTAAGGGTTACGGGAAACTTTGCCATGATAAATGTCGTAAAGTTATAACTTCCAGTTGGATTGTTGCAATCATTTTTTCACACCATGTGTGGACTTAGTTTTCCTTGACTAGAAAGAATTTACTGTCGTAAATTTACTACTGCGCTCGTAAATTTACAACTCCGTGTCGTTATCACAAATTACGGAAAAAGTCGTAAATTGACGAATATTTTCTTCATAGTGCAATGGATTTGCGGAGAAAGTTTTGTGCGAATTGGAGCAGATCCTCTGTTTTCATACCCACCACTTGATGGTCTCTCTCTCTCTCTCTCTCTCTCTCTCTCTCTCTCTCTCTCTCTCTCTCTCTCTCTCTCTGTATTTCGGCTAATTCGACCTGCTTTTCCCCTCCCACACAGAGTTCGACACGTACTACAAGTCGCTGCGGCCCAACGTGACGGAGTGCCGGTCGCTCCGACGCAACGAGCTGCACCCGGAAGACCCGTCGCTGCGAGTCAACTGCCGCAACATCTGGTTCCGGGAGTTCTGGGAGCAGCACCACAGCTGCACGTTCGACCCGAGCCGCGCGCAGCCCGGCAGGAGGCTGTGCACCGGCAAGGAGACGCTGCGCGCCTACGAGCAGGAGGGCCTCGTGCCCTTTGTAGGTAAGTCTGCGCGGAAGCGCCCCCCCGGTGGGAGCTCTCTCGGCATACGAAGCAACGCTGCCTTACGCCTGGTCGAGCGTAGGACTGGAAGCAGTGCAAAACTTTCGGACGAATCTCTTTCTTTTTTTTAACAGTAAATTTTCTATTAATTTACTAGCCCCTGAAAATTTAGAAACTTTAGGAATATTTGTGATTTTACTTATCTGTATAGACATTACAACAATTCCGTGGTCCGATGTCATTTGCAGAGATTTTCTTCTTGACGCCCTCTGTTTTGGGAGATTTTTCCTTTTTTTTCTCTTTTCGCTTTCTACTTCTGCAAATTTTTATTTAAAAAATCTTTGAAAACTTCCGGAAAATTGTCAACCCAAGCCGGATGTATGTTTTCTGTCCCACCTAAAACTGTCCCACCTATATTTTTTTTACTAAAAAATATAATAAAAAAAAATATTCGAGTAAAAAAAATATACTAAAAAAAATATTCGAGTAAAAAAAATATACTAAAAAATATATTCGAATAAAAAAAAATATTGTAAAAAAAATATTCGAGTAAAAAAAAATATAATAAAAAAAAATATTCGAGTAAAAAAAATATACTAAAAAATATATTCGAATAAAAAAAATATAATAAAAAAAATATTCGAGTAAAAAAAATATAATAAAAAAAATATTCGAATAAAAAAAATATAATAAAAAAAAATATTCGAGTAAAAAAAATATAATAAAAAAAATATTCCAGTAAAAAAAATACATTACAATACAATGCCCTTCCCCGATGCCCCGAGGGGTTATGGCGCCGTACGGGCGAGCGGGTAGGCAATCCCGCGACTCTTGTGTGTACAGGACATGACACACGGTATAACATACCCAGAAGCGGGTGAAGACTGATGCTATAGAAGGGCAGGGCACTCCTTTTTGCCTATTTTTACGTGCCAGGCCGCGGCCCGCTCTCTTCTCCACAATTGATTCGATCCCTCTCACTTTTACCCTCCGAGACTCTCTGTAAAGCACTTTCCATACCCTCTGTGCTTGCGTGGCAATACATTTTACCCATGGAAAAGGTAACGCCGGGTGCAGCCCGCCTCACGCGAAACCAGGTCCTATAGGACTCTGATGACGCACATCACCGAGCAAAGTAGACTATGTGTATGGTAAGTGCTGGGTATTCCGACCCGTCGTCACACGGCCGGCCCGGAACACCGCGCCAGAAGGGCGTACGTGCAATCGTTGTCAAGTCAACTTCAACCGCTTCGCTCATGTCGGTATTGGCGCCCCCACAATGGCTTTTACCGGGGCGGAGCGCCTGCGACAAATTGGATACGCCAACCCGCCAGGCACTCGTGTGGAGGTATCGGCCTACCCGGAGAGCACAAGCGCAGGAGCGCAGTGGGGAGCAGAAATTAAATTCCTAGTACCCAAAATTTCGTACCGTCACCTCCCGCTGAGTTCGTTGTGGGGGCACCGTATGAAGCTCTTGTGGTTGCGGAGGTGATGAGAGATTGTTATAATGGGCACCTTTGGATACGCTCAGCGATAGGTCGCAAAAGAATTGGGTATGCGACTGTGTGATTAGATTAGTGAAATGTGAAGCGATTGTAACCGGTGGTAGGCAGCCCCACAATACATTGTTGTGAAAATACACAGGTTCATGCAATCTAGAGCGATTTTACGCTTTCGCAAGCGATGTCGGGTGGGTGGGTGGGTGGGTGGGTGGTTGAGCGACTTGCCTCTTATTTTGACAGCCTCCTGCTGTCGCGCCCGCTAGGTCCGCCGTGCCGTTAGGCCACCACTTCGGCACGCAACAATGTCACCCGCTTCTGGGTATGTTATACCGTGTGTCATGTCTTGTACACACAAGAGTCGCGGGATTGCCTACCCGCTCGCCCGTACGGCGCCATAACCCCTCGGGGCATCGGGGAAGGGCATTGTATTGTAATGTATTTTTTTTACTGGAATATTTTTTTTTATTATATTTTTTTTACTCGAATATTTTTTTATTATATTTTTTTTTATTCGAATATTTTTTTTATTATATTTTTTTTACTCGAATATTTTTTTTATTATATTTTTTTTATTCGAATATATTTTTTAGTATATTTTTTTTACTCGAATATTTTTTTTATTATATTTTTTTTACTCGAATATTTTTTTTACAATATTTTTTTTTATTCGAATATATTTTTTAGTATATTTTTTTTACTCGAATATTTTTTTTAGTATATTTTTTTTACTCGAATATTTTTTTTATTATATTTTTTAGTAAAAAAAAATATAGGTGGGACAGTTTTAGGTGGGACAGAAAATGCCCACCCCCCAAGCCTTGTACCGAACAAAGTCCAAACATTTCCTCCGACGGTAAAATTTTGGGTGCGGTGTTTCTTTGCTCGCCGTAAGCACTTTCTACGCATTTTACCAGCGGCAAAATGACCTTGCTGCCCTCATTTGTTTCTCTCGAGCGTTTAATTTAGGTCTATGGTAAGAGATAAACATAAGCGAGGTTGGCCCGGCCAGGCCTCATCACATTGTCCCGACTCGCCCCGCCCGGCGCTCTGGACGCCCCCGGGGCGGCGGGACTAGCCGACTTATTCCGAAGAGCGCTCTCCGCGCTCTGTCTCTCTCTCTCTCCCACCTGTACGGCGAAGACTATGAGTGCGAGAGAGACAGGGCGAGGAGAGCGCTCTTCGGAATAAGTCGGCAGGCGGCTCGGGCCGGCACCTCACGATGTTATCAGCGAAGCGTACCGTGATTTTCTCAAAGCGTCGCCGCCGGGGCGGTCCGCGCCACAGTGAAGGGAAAAAGGCGGGGAAAGGAGTGGCGGGAGTATAAGAGGACGAGTCGTTAGTGAAATCGAGCCTAAACCAGTTGCATCGAGGAGAGGAAAGGAACACTCAGCGATACAACACAATTGGCGCGAGAGTTTGTTTTGCGCGCTTCCGCCGCACCGCGCCCCCCACCTCCCCGAGCCTCTGGGAAAGACACTCAGGAAGACAGGGAGAGAGAGGGTGAGAGGGAAAGAGAGAGTAAGTGAGATAGAGAGAAAATGAGAGAGAGAGAGAGAGAGAGAGAGAGAGAGAGAGAGAGAGAGAGAGAGAGAGGACGCATCCCGCAGGTCGGTCCGCCACCATTAAAACTTATCGGCGCCGGCTCCAGTCGGCGCTGCTCGGAAGGGAGCGCTGCTGCGCCGCTCGAAAAGACGGAAGTAACCCTTAACTGCTACAGTTTCCCTTTCTCCCTCCCCTCCTCCCGCGCACATGGTACTTTTAAGACTTTCCTTTCGTTTGCCTTTCGGTCTAATCCTTATTTTCTTTTGTTTTGTTACTCGCGCGCGCGCGCCGCCTGCGCCGGTCCCGCTCGAGGCGTCGCCTTATGGTGCGGCATTTGTCCCAATCCTCAATGGCTGGCCCCCTTCTTATTGTCATGGCAGGGGCGGGGTGGGACGGGGCGGGCAGGTGGCGCACCAGCAGGAAAAATGGCTTCTTTTGTTTATTGAGACATATAGTTTATACCTGCGCTCCGCTGTATGGTCTTCATTGGCGTATATTTATTTATATGTGCAGGCTGCGGTGGTTTATGTGGAGGAATGCTGTATCTATGCATGTGTGCGTGTGTGTGTGTGTGTGTGTGTGTGTGATAGAGAGAAAGAGCGAGTAAAAGGGAGAGAGATAGAGGGGGAGGTAGTGTATGTTTGTGTTTGCGTCCCATCCCTTTGTGCATGCCAACCTGCCCATCCGCCTCCATATGCCACTTCCAAACCATCCCTCACTCCTCTCTCTCTCTCTCTCTCTCTCTCTCTCTCTCTCTCTCTCTCTCTCTCTCTCTCTCTCTCTCTCTCTCTCTCTCTCACTCTTCCGCTCTCGTCTCGCTACGCACCTCACTCCAGAGCATGATGGGTTTATGAGCCCCTCTCTCCCCCTTCCCCTCTCTCCCATTGTGCCGCTATGCACTCGCACCACCGCGCCGCACGTCGAATCCACACATTTGTTTTCGGTTCCCAGTCTTATCGGTGATCGCCTCCCGCCCGGGCCGGCGGCCCAATGGGTCAGAAAACGACGTGAGCTGGCAGAGACGGGTGCAGGGGGCGGGGGAGGGGGGGGGGGGGCTAGTCCACTCGCGGAACTCAAGGCGGGAGATGGGTAAAGTGGGGCGGGAGGGGGCTCTTCCTTCATAGTAAGGAAACCCCTCTTCTTAGACCCAAAAGGCCAAAGTCTGTTTTAGTTCAAAATCCAAAATGTGTCTTAAATCGGGTCAGAACAGAGACTAAAGATCCAGAAACCATTTAACGGTCAAATCGCTGCGGAATCCTAAATCTGGAATTCCGTACATATTTCGGCTGCGCCAACCAAGTTTCAATCCGATGACACGCTTGCGTAAACTGGAAATCCAAGTTTACGAATGACGCACACTTGTATAGGTGTGTGAATGTTCATTCGCACACTTGGGATTGCAACTTTTTGCCTTTCACTTAAAATATAGCTTTTGAGGTCAGCATCATCTCTGTCGGAAAATTTCCTTTCAAACGAGCTCGCATATGATAGGGTTGCGATTTATATTAGGGTGGGTATGTTCATCAAATCAAATGTCTGAAGTTGTATTTAAGGGCGTGTCCATGGTAAAGTAACAATCTCAACCCTATCACATGCGAGCTCGTTTGAAAGTAAATTTTACGCCGGAGATGATGCTGACCTCAGAAGTTATATTTTAAGTGGTAGTCAAAAAGTTGCACCCCCAAGTGTTCGACATTCGCACAGTGTATGCACATTTTACACCCATCCCCTACCATGTGATGACGCGCCTGACTTGTTCCATTTGAGTAAATTTATTTAAGAAAGACAGGGATTGTACATCACCATCTCCGATCTGGATGATATTTATTTTGTGGATACCTTACTTCTTAAAACTAAGAACACTATATTTGGTTTGGGCGAAAAAAAATTTGTTTGGGAGTTATGGGCAACTTTGTTGATTTTGGTCGTTTTTGCAGACATTTTGGGTATTTTGGATTACGGCCGCACTTTTCATCCTAGGTCGGTATCCTGGTGATATTCTGGGGGAGAATTTCATAAGAAACGAGAATATGGCCTCGGAATTGCTCTACGACACCTAGTTTTCGTGATATTGCCTAAAATGTCTCAAAATTTTCAAAAAAATGCAAATTTTTTGGGGAAAACGGGAAAATGATAATTTTTGTTGTATATTATAGTATATTCCGATGGAAAAAGACCCGCTGAATTTAATGAGCAGCCGCCCAGATTTTTAGGACGAACCGTTTGGAAGCTGTGGAACTTTAAAGTTTGGTAATTTTTCATTTTTTCTTAAAAACTATGTTTTTTAGCAAGTTATTCCACCTCATGACAATAGGATGAGGATTTTACATAAGTTTCTTGTTCAGGGTCACTAAAAGACCCTACAGAACGAATATAAGCACTTTGGCACAAATAGTAGGAAAGTTAGCGGAGAAAAGTTGTTAAATGCTTTGTTGCAGGTCTAACTTTTTTACCAAGCATCTCATAGGCATGAGCTACATCTCAATGAATAGAACTTTTTTTCCTGATTCAGAATATGGTATCACATGCCACATTGCAGCTCATAAAAGTTTTGCCTCTAGATACCAACTTTATATGCAAATCTTAACGGCACAGTTTGTGTTTAATGGCAAAATTTTTATGAGCTGCAATGAGGCATGTGATACCATATTCTGAATCAGGAAAAAAAGTTCTATTCATTGAGATGTAGCTCATGCCTATGAGATGCTTGGTAAAAAAGTTAGACCTGCAACAAAGCATTTAACAACTTTTCTCCGCTAACTTTCCTACTATTTGTGCCAAAGTGCTTATATTCGTTCTGTAGGGTCTTTTAGTGACCCTGAACAAGAAACTTATGTAAAATCCTCATCCTATTGTCATGAGGTGGAATAACTTGCTAAAAAACATAGTTATTAAGAAAAAATCAAAAATTACCAAACTTTAAAGTTCCACAGCTTCCAAACGGTTCGTCCTAAAAATCTGGGCGGGTGCTCATTAAATTCAGCGGGTCTTTTTCCATCGGAATATACCATAATATACAACAAAAATTATCATTTTCCCGTTTTCCCCAAAAAATTTGCATTTTTTTGAAAATTTTGAGACATTTTAGGCAATATCACGAAAACTAGGTGTCGTAGAGCAATTCCGAGGCCATATTCTCGTTTCTTATGAAATTCTCCCCCAGCATATCACCAGGATACCGACCTAGGATGAAAAGTGCGGCCGTAATCCAAAATACCCAAAATGTCTGCAAAAACGACCAAAATCAACAAAGTTGCCCATAACTCCCAAACAAATTTTTTTTCGCCCAAACCAAATATGGTGTTCTTAGTTTTAAGAAGTAAGGTATCCACAAAAAAAATATCATCCAGATCGGAGATGGTGATGTACAATCCCTGTCTTTCTTAAATAAATTTACTCTTTCTGGAACACGCCGCGTAGAAAAGGAAATTATCTCAAAAAAAAAGGGGGAGTTTTTTTTGTCATTTTACAAAATAAGGACGAATTTTGGTAGTGAGGTGGGTTTAAAGTTTGGAGAGGGGTGTGTATGGGTAAGCAGTGAATCCACTCTGTGTCCGCTGGTACCGACGGGGAAACAACCGCTGAATTAGGTGTACACATTTCGTGAATTGGATGTGAATTGCCTTGAATTGGCTGTGAATTGGCTTGAATTGACTGTGAATTGGCTTGAATTGCCTATGAATTGGACTGAATTAGTGTGTGAATTGGCTTGAATTGGCTTGAATTGAATTGAAATTAGATTTGAATTAGGTTGAATTGGATTGAATTTGTTTGAATTGGACTGAATTTGTTGAATTAGTGGTGTACACTAAAGTCCGAGGTTATTTCCCCCTCGGCTGGTACCTTATAACAGCGCGTGTGTGTATGTGTGAGTGTTAGTGTTAGTGTGGGTGTGTGCGTGCGTGTAGGTGAGCGTAGAGACAGTGTGTCACGGTGAGCGATGGTGCGCGTCGTGTCATCCATCATTACGACACACCTGCGTGTACAGAATTAGTTGTTGTTGTTGGTAGTGGTGGTGGTGGCATCGACAGCCGATGCCCTGCCCCCCAGTGTCTATGTAGAGTACGGCCACAGTTGATGTTTTCGGCCCTATTGTCATGTCCGATATGATGTAATGTATAAAATACACATTTCAGCAAAGGGCAGAATAAGAACCAGATTTTGTCTTATACACCGTAAAAAAAAAAATAAAAAATAAAAAAAAACATACCGTAAATTAACAGGAAATACAGTATATGTGAATTTTTTTAAACGACCCGACCCTGAATTCACTTTTCATTCAAGTTCATTTACAAAAGAATTCTGTAAATCTGCAAAATTATTCCGTAACTTTATAAACTTCATCTGTTGTTTCGCGAATTTTCTTGTTAACCTGCTAAATTTTTCATCAAACTGCAGGAAAATTCTGTTTCTCGATTTAACAGCGCGAAACCTGTAAATTTATTTCTCGAGTTTTTAAAAGAAATTTTAACGGTGTATTTCGCGTGGGTAGTAGCAGGTCAGCAAACTGCCCCGTCAAATGCTGCGCCAATCACAATTTGGTCGTTTGTCGTTGAAGTAACCGTGGCAAGGTTGTCTGAACTTTTTACTATTCTGGGGGGCGAGGACCTCTTGCTCATAGCCCTTTCGGCCGTAGAACAGCAGCCGCAATCAAATATCAGCGTTTTATATGGGCGCCGCAGCGCGGCATGAGTCAAAGCGGCGCCGAGCCCGGCCGAGCGAGAGGTGGAGCTGTTCCCAAGAAACGCCCACGCGACGCCAGAGACGTTTTCTTGATTTAAATGAAAAAGAAGTTGCAGAAAAAAAAACGCCGTATCGGAAAGCTACAATAGAATACACTTGGAATCGAAAAATAAACTTTGACATCGTAAAACAATGTTAAAAGAATGAAAAAACAATTTGAAATGTAATAATGAAAAAACAAGAAGTAAAATGTAATAATGAAAAAACAATGTAAAGAAAAAACTAATATTTTTGTTTGGAAGCTTAAAAAATTTTGGTTAGGGTGAAGATCAACGCATTTTTTTTTTCCTAATTTTGCCAACAGTGCACCGTGTTCCTCTCCATCTCCCCCGCGTCCGGAATGAATCATCATCTCTTCGGCTGCGCGGTGCTGCGCGGGGCTGCGCGGTGCTGCGCGGCGCAGGTGGTCTGCCTCATCTTCATTAACGGGCTGTCACTGTCTTGTGCCGCAGTGGACGCCGTGTACGCCATGGCGCGCGCCGTGCACGAGCTGGTGGTGGCGCGCTGCGGCCGCCCCTTCCACCTGTGCAAGCACGTGCAGCCCGCGCCGCCCGGCGTCGAGCTGCTCGAGTACATCCGGAACCTCACGTTCAAAGGTTAGTCACTGCGGCGGCGCGCTCTGCACCGCGTGGGGTCCTTCACTATGATTTGAAGCGTACACTGCAAACCGAAGTGTGTACTTAGTACACACATGTTTGTGTGTACTTGCAAGCACACACGTATAGGTGTGTACTTGTCATAGTACACACACTTATTTGCCGTGTACTTGCCATAGTACCTGGCATAGTACACACCTACAGGTGTGTACTTGCCATAGTACACACGTATAGGTGTGTACTTAGGACACACGTATAGGTGTGTACTTAGGACACACCTATACGTGTGTACTATGGCAGGTGCACACCTATACGTGTGTACTATGGCAAGTACACAACTGTAGGTGTGTGCTTGCAAGTACACACAAATATGTGTCTGCTAAGTACACACTTCGGTTTGCAGTGTAAGGCGATATTTTTCTGGTTTTTCTTCAGTTTCACTGATTTTTTGACGTTTTTTTCTCTCGATTTTCTTCTGAATTTTTTCTTAGTTTTCTTCTTCTGATTTCTCACTGATGCTGTTTTAGGGTGTATACCCTTATTTTTTTTAAGTGAAGGACCACTCGCTCTGCACCTGCGAAATGAGCGAATAAATTATTAAATTTTCAATTGAGCGACTTTCGTATACGCTTGAAATTCCAGTTTAACTGTGGAGGAAAAATTTCGGCTAGATTTTGGCCGGGAAAGAAACAGAAACAAAATGTTTGTATGGCACCAAACTCGCATCTTCGCACCTTTTTCGCAGGTGCTATCACTTCTTTCCCTGCTTTTGATTTCTCTTTTTCGGTTTGCATACGATGAAATCGGGCGCGCGAGGCCTTAATGGAGCCAGTGTCTTTCTTTCTGCGCCAGAGCTGCCTCCTCGCATAGCTCCACCCCCGCCCCATAACCTACCCCATCAACCCTCACCCACCCCCTCCCGCTCGCATCCGGCAACAACGTCTTGTCTGTCAGGCGTCTTGTCTCCTCGCACACTCTGAGCGTCTCGTTCCGGCGCGGCGGGGCGAGGCGGGGAGGCGAGGCCTCGCTACTATCTAAAGCGTTCACCTCATCGCGCAGGAGCGCTGCTGTACCTTGCGATCTGCATGGCGCCTCATCACTCGGCACAGATCCCTCCCCCACCTCTTTCGTGCCCCACGACACCACCTTTTCTCCCGAGGGGGAAACAACTCTGAAATGTTTGTACACCTTGTAATTCTGGAAAAATTCAGGAAAAATTAAGGCAAATTTAAGGAAAATTAGGAAAATTTACGTAAAATAAAAGGGAAAATTTACGAAAATCCACGAAAATTCACACAAATTTACAAAATGTGTCCCTCGAAATCTAGACTTGTTCTCCCCTCGACTCTTCCTCACCACAATCTTCCTTCTTGCTGTCTCGACCGAACCAAGACGCTCTCTCCCTTCGTCTTAAGCCCTTCCTCCGCGCTGCAAACCCCTTCCGCGGGGCTCGCGCGGGGCTCGCGCTCCCTCATGAGATATATCGCGTCGAGTCGTAAAAGAGCGACTAGTGCGGTGGTAATCTCCTTTTATTCTCCGGTTGTAAAGTCGCACCAGCGCGGCGGCCTGGTCGCGGCCGACAATGTCTGGCCGCTCCTGCTGCATGGGCTGTGCAGCTCACGCGGCGGGGGCGAATCAGATTAGCGATCAGATTAGCCCGGGAGGTCGGCTGCGGCTGCGCAGGCAGGCAGGAAAGCGCGGCTAGCCCGCGGCCACCACGCCCCAGCCAGCAGCAGGCCCTGGACTGGAAGCGCGCGACCCGCCGTGCGACCAGCAGCGCGTCTCACTACACAGAAAAAAAAAGGTAGTTGTTGCTCGGACCGGAAGTTTAGCTAATAATAGAAAAAAAAGGTCTTTATTTTTTTTTTTTTTTTTTTTTTTTTGGTTCCGAACACCGATGCTTTAGCGATCAGAAACAAATGTTTGTCACCAGAAATATAATATCGTCGTTGAAATTAACGTGCTAGTAACAGGAGTAAAACCAACACGAACAAAAAAATTTCATTTGTTTTCAGCCTTGTAACCAACACGCTTATTTCAGCGACCAAATTATAGTGACAAAAAATTGGTTCTAACCAGTAAAGCGTCGGTATTTGGGACCAAAAAATAGTTGCTGTCTTAAAACTGACTAAAATTTTGATCCGAGGAACCAATTCAAATTTTGATCGGGCGAACCAACTTCTTTTCTGCGTGTACTGGCGACGCCGTTCTTGGAACAATACTTTATACTTTCCTCGCGACACACGTCAGGTGTTTTTGGCTGTGTATTAGCCTGGAGCGTGAATGATAGCGGGTAGGTTGCTCGTGCCCACCTGCCTGGGCCCGGCCCGGCCCGGCCCGGCCCGGGCGCGTTTGCTGGGTCAGCCCAACTCGGCGGGTCGGCTCGGCTCGGCTCGGCTCGGGCCGGCGCCCCGCTCTGCATGCTGGCAGGCCGCCAGTTGGCCGCGTGTATTGACTACCTTGGCAGCGCTAGTCAGTCCGCCGGACCAGACCGGAGGGACCGGAGTCACATGTTTTTCAATTTGCCTCCCCCAGGCCAGCGGGCCGGGCTCATGGAGGAGAGGGGAGGACGCTCAACTCTATGTTCCCACCTGCAGGCTCAGCATATTATCACGTTTTTCGCCCCCCGTTTATTCACTGTAGGAAATGTTGCTGGAAAGTTGTTATGCCAAATTGTTAAGTTACAAAATGTTAATTATACTCGGTATGTCATAGCTATAGCTATAGTCATAGCTATGACTGTAGTCATAGCTATGGCTATCTCGGTAAACACAAAGTCTGATTTTTTTTTTAGGAAAAAGGGAAAACTTTGAGGATCCTAATTTATTTGAATAAAACTCATATTTTAAGGAAGTCCGCTCAAAAATTGAGATAAGTCTCTTCAAAAAATGAGGAAACTTCCCTCAATTTTTGAGTAGACTTCCCCAAAATATGAGGAGTTTTCCTCAATAAATAAATGGGGATCCTTTAAAGTTTTCCCTTTTCCCTCAAAAAATCAGAAATTGTTTTTACCGTGATAGTCATGCTTTATGTAGCTGTAGTCATAGCTATAGTTATGACCGTGCTCACACAGCAGCTACCAAGCCCCCAGAGCTATCGAGGCAACTGGAACATGAGGCTTCCTAAGTTCTATTTGTCTTGCTGGCAGCAGCCCTGGTCGCCAAACTGAACGAGCTCTAAGAAGCTTTCTGATCGTAAACTTACAACAGAATTTTATTCATCACAAATTCCGAAAAACTTTGCAAATTTTTAAAGATAATTCTATTGGCGTTCCACGTTTGCCAAGGTGTGGTGTAAAAACGCCATATATATATATATATATATATATATATATATATATATATATATATATAATATATATATATATATATATATATATATATATATATATATATATATATATATATTAATTTAAAGGAGCCCACTCATTTTTCTCAACTAAGCCTGCTTGTAGTTCATTTTTTTTCTCTATTTCCGAAAACTTAGCGATTTCTAATCAGATCGCGCTCCAGCATGAAGGAAAACTCCGGCCGCGACCTGAGCAGCCGGCGCGGTGCGGCGCGGTGCGGCGAGGCGCCCGGGACCACGCCGTCGCACGCGCAACAGCGATTAGTTATAGCCTTTTCCCAATTTCTGCTGACGCCGCCGTCACTTAATGAACTTGCCCTGCGAGCAAGCGCGGCCGCCTAGACCCACCCCGCGCGGCTGGAGAGTTATGGTGGGGGGCGGGGCGCCGCGCCGCGCCACGCCACGCCACGCCACGCCACGCCACGCCACGCTGCTCAGCACCAGCCCGCGCGCTCTCGTGCTGAAACATTTTGAATGATTTAAAGGAAACGCGCGCACGTTAGCGCGGCTGTAATCAAACTGCCGCATGTAGGGGCTGAAAAGGGGGGGGGGGGCCTCAGTAAATTTATAACGTCACCTCATCAACCTCCTGATCAGAGCAAAATAAATAATAAATAAAGATGTAACTATGTTTCAAGAATCCGATTTCACGCGCGGTGGTTCATCTTTCTGCAGGGTAGAGAGGGAAGGTACGCGAAACCGACAGGCAAGCCTCTTAAAATAAAGTTTACGAAACAAGGGGGAATCTCTGATGAAAAGTGGTGCGCTACGGCGCTTTCCAGTGCGGTGCGAAAACTTGCACCTCACCTTCTTCTCACTCTCCCCTGCTCCTCCCCGAATCTCCCCCCCTCCCCCCCCCCTTTTTCACATACACTTCCAACTTTGCCGGCGCCGCGCCTCGCGGAAAGGATCGAGTAGTTGTTGGCCTCGCGCAGCCTCGCGCCGGGGCGGCGGGGGGTTACCGGTTGCGAGCTTCGACTTCCCGCCCACTATCCGGATGTCTGCAGCCCGCGGGCCTGGCGGGCTTTCTGCTGCTGCTCAGGGCCCTATCACTTCGAGATCGTGGGTGTCCGCTTTTTGCGCTATCTCTGTCTCTCTCTACCCATTATAAGGCAGGTGGTGCGAGAGAGACAAAAGCATTACCCCCACCAGCAGGCCCTGCTGCTGCTGGGCTGAGCTGGCGGTGCTCTCGCGGCTCGCATGAAGTCTGCTAGTATCGCGCGGCCCGCCACGAGATGGCCGCCGAAATTAAGGTTAATGCTCCAGGCTCCTTTCGTTTGTCGACTTTACGATTGCCGTAAAAGTGCAATAATGCGGAGCCGGCCGGCCGGCCGGGCCGGGCTGGGCCGGGCCATGCGGCGAGGCATCCCATTTGATTTCCTTCCTGGAAAGCAGCGCGCCAAGTCCAAACACCGGAGGGGTCAGCCGACTGAGCCCCAGCGCCCCACAGCCAACCATCACAGCAGCGAATCTAGCGGGTTAGAGCTATTCATTCTCGTCTTTAAAAAGGGGGGACGGAAAAAAAAGGAGGAACTTTTTTATCCTCCTCCCTTGCGCCCGCCCCAACCACCCCGCGGCTGCTTTGAAAGCTAAGGGAGGGGCAGGGGACAAAGCGACGCCCTGGGAACCCCGGGACAAGCGTGGCACTGCGTGGGGCTGAGGTGGGGTGGGATGGGGTTGGACGTGACGGGGGCGGCGGGGGCAGGGCTGTGTCCGTGCAGTGCGACGGGGGTAATTATTATGTCTGTAAACGCCTGGGCGTGTTTATGCTGCTGTATCCATTGCGACTGCGGTCGGGTAGGGGGGGGGGGCGGGGCGTGGCGAGGTGGGTGTGGTACCCGCGCTGTAGCCCTAAGTGCAATTCAGACGTCTTTGATCTGGAGTCCGCGCAAACGTTTGGCGCTCTCCCAAAAGACCTTTGCAAAGTGGTCCGTGCGCCCGCCCGCCACGCGCCTCCCCCCACCCCCTCCCCCACACAATAGGAGTGACTCTTGACCGCGCGAGGGGGGAGGGAGGGGATGGGCTGCTGGTGCGGCCCCCGGGTTCACCCCCTGCCCCGCGGCCCGCCCCCTTGCGCGGGGGTAAGGGTCCCGCACGGGTTCGAATAGCACACCTCTTGACTCCTTTGTGTCCCTGTCTGTGTGTCTGGATGCGGCCTGTTCTAACCCCGCCGCCCCGCCGAACTTGGCCGCGTGCTGCACTGCTGCAGCCCCCAGATTCAGAAGATCGCGAGGGGCCCACAACTCCGAAAAATTTTGTACACCTGATTTCCGGATTTCAAAGATTTCACATGATTTCAGGTGATTTCAACGAATTTCAAAGATTTCAAGTGAATTCACTGATTTCGCGAGATTTCACATGATTTCAAGTGATTTCCATTGATTTCACATAATTTTCATTGATTTCAGTGAAATGTCTACCGAATTCATATGATTTCCACTGATATTCGTGAGATTTCCAACGAATTCAAGTATTTTTGGGACGGCCTCAGAAAATACACGCACAGCTGATCCAAATTATTCTCTCAATTACATGATTAAATAGTATTTACCTAAATTATTGTGAATTATTTCGATTTATTCCAAATTATTGGAAATTAACTTGCAACTGCGCAAAATAATCACAATTATTTTAATTATTTTTTTATAAAAATCAGAAGCAAATTTTGCTCTGCAATTGAAAGGGTGGCGTGAAAACATAGAAAATTTTTGCGGCAGTAAACCTCCCGAAGGAGGTTGCGGTTCCCGCCAGGCACAGGGCTTTTACCCCCTGTGGCAGCCAACTGCTTCGGTGTTCCATGGGAACCGGCGCTTTGCTGACTGCGATCCTATCGCGCAATTCGACAGATTTGATCCCCGTACCACCATTGGCCTACCCCTAGAGGTACGAGCGGTGTCAAGAGCGTTAGACTTCCTGATCCCAGTTTCAGAGGCCTTACCTCAGAGGGGTACGCGGGATTCGAACCCACAACCCCGAGTGCCGACACGTAGCCAGAACAGGAAGCGACCCAACGCCCAGAGCCACCGAGCCAACGGCGGTGAGACGTGTTTAACTTCTATTTGACCTGCCATCCAGCTGCGGCCAAAGGGAATGTCAAGCGCGAAAAACACTTTCCCGAGTGGGAGTCGAACTTGGGACCACTCAGTTTGGTGATGCGCGCTCTACCAACTGAGACACGACGCCACGATGACTGTACAGTGCGACGGGTTCGAGCCGTATTTGCCGCGTATCCTGCAGCCTCCAGCCAGGAGGACAGGGCAAATACAACTCGGACCCGTCGCACTGTACAGTCATCGTGGCGTCGTGGCTCAGTTGGTAGAGCGCGCAACACCAAACTGAGTGGTCTGAAGTTCGACTCCCACTCGGGAAAGTGTTTTTCGCGCTTGACATTCCCTTTGGCCGCAGCTGGATGGCAGGTCAAATAGAAGTTAAACACGTCTCACCGCCGTTGGCTCGGTGGCTCTGGGCGTTGGGTCGCTTCCTGTTCTGGCTACGTGTCGGCACTCGGGGTTGTGGGTTCGAATCCCGCGTACCCCTCTGAGGTAAGGCCTCTGAAACTGGGATCAGGAAGTCTAACGCTCTTGACACCGCTCGTACCTCTAGGGGTAGGCCAATGGTGGTACGGGGATCAAATCTGTCGAATTGCGCGATAGGATCGCAGTCAGCAAAGCGCCGGTTCCCATGGAACACCGAAGCAGTTGGCTGCCACAGGGGGTAAAAGCCCTGTGCCTGGCGGGAACCGCAACCTCCTTCGGGAGGTTTACTGCCGCAAAAATTTTCTATGTTTTCACGCCACCCTTTCAATTGCAGAGCAAAATTTGCTTCTGATTTTTATAAAAAATTAATTAAAATAATTGTGATTATTTTGCGCAGTTGCAAGTTAATTTCCAATAATTTGGAATAAATCGAAATAATTCACAATAATTGAGTAAAAATCCTATTTAATCATGTAATTGAGAGAATAATTTGGATCAGCTGTGCGTGTATTTTCTGGGGAATCCCCGTATTTTTTGCACGATTTTGAGAATTTCACTTCAACTGTGCCGTAACAAGAAGGTATTTTAAAGAATCTTAGTCGTCTAGCACTTTCACTATGTTTTATTGCTCCAGTTAATAAATTAATATTCCCTTACAAACCAGATTTGTGGAAGTGGATTTGCGTAGGACTATTATTTATTCCTCCAATGGCAAAAATTTAAACAAAAAGAAATTGTTTATACATTGAGTACTTTTATTGAAATGGCACTAAGCTTTAAGAATAAATAGGAATCTCAATCTGTTATGAAAGTATCTAAAAATCTTAAAATATCTCGAATTCGCCGAACAGCTGTTAGTGCACATCGCCCCCCTCCTCTCCCCACACCGATTTGAGTGAGTTTCCCGAGACGCTTTTTAAATGTGATTTCATGTGAATTGAATGTGATTTTATGTGAATTCAATGTGATTTCACGTGAATTTAAAGTGATTTCAACAGATTTCAAGTGATTTCAACGGAATTTGTGTGAATTCAAGAGAATTCAACTGATTTCAATGATTTCTCTGATTTCAATGAGATTTCAATATGATTTCCAAAGATTTCGGTGGGCTTGTACACCTGAATTCCAGAGTTGTGGGCCCCTCGGAAGATCGTTTTGTAGTGCCCTCTCACTCACTCCTGATGGCCGAGACCCATGCCTGTGACAAGGACAGAGATACGAAAGCGCTCTTCTGAATCTGACGGTTGGTCACTCTGCCGAGCCTGCTGCCCAGGGCGTGACTGCCGGGTCCGGTCTCCCCCGGTCCCCGGGCGCCCCGAAGCTCAGCTCCGCGCCGCTCACCGCTCCCGCGAGGCAGCCGGCGCAGCAGGCAACCAATCTTCCCCCCGGAGAGCAGCAACAGAGAAGGGCGAGAAGGCGGGGAGGGAGTGGAGAATGAAAGATAAAGACCACGTACCAATATAACGCGCGGGGCACACATCTACTCCCCTCTCTGCGTCGCTTCTTCTTCTCTCTCTCTCTCTCTCTCTCTCTCTCTCTCTCTCTCTCTCTCTCTCTCTCTCTCTCTCTCTCTCTCTCTCTCTCTCACACACACGTTCGCTCGCACGCACACTCATTTGATGAAGAGGAGGGGGGGGGGAGAGGAGGGGCATTGCGAACATTTTGGTAGCCAGCAGCAGCGTATTCGCAGAGATGTGTGGAGAGGCCTGAGCGGGGATGCGCGGTGCTCGCGGAGGAGAGACAAAGCAGGGCGGGGGGGGGGGGGAGGGGGAGGGGGCGACGGAGGGATCATGGGGGATTAGTTCGACACTCGTCACTCGCAGGTGTGGTGTGTGTGTGTGTGTGTGTGTGTGTGTGTTGCGTTAGGCGCATGACGCAGCCCCGTCCGTACACCAGCAGGGTGGTGATGGGCACGTGGGGGAGGGGAGTGTTTTGAGCTGTTGTTGCTGCTGCGGTGGCGGCGACGGCGCGGGCGCGCGCGCGCGCCCAGACTCGCGGAGAGAACCGGAAATGGCCGAAATATGCTATGTGCGATTTCTCGTACTTGCCACCGCTTGCGCCTTCCCGTCGCGAAAGGGTCAGCCTCGTCAGCCGCCTCCACGCTTGAGTCGATCGGGAAGATTTTAATTAATTATTTTAGTGTACAAAACTACCCCTCCCCTCCCACTCACTGGAAAAACTAACGTGACATGTGTCACATGGAGATGTGTGACCAGTGTAGGCCCCACCACGTAATGTGACCATATTTTTGGTCTCGTTTTGTAATGTGACATCCTTAACGTTATTGTTATAGGCATAACATAAAGGATGGCTCTGGGTGTCACACGACAAACGTGACCAAGAATTTGGTCACATTTTGTAATGTGACATAAACTGGTCACATCAATCGACGTGACTCCTGTCACATTAGTTTTGCCAGTGCTTCCCAATCTCCCCTTCCTCCTCCTCCTCCTCCTCCTCCGCTTCTTCGTCTTCCTCCTCTTCATCCTCTCTCCATCTCCCGTCCCCCTCCTTCCCAGTCCCCCTGCTGCTGAGATTACATTGACGCTCCAGGATCTGCATCTGAAATGCACCGCGGGCCGCCGCATAGCAGCCCCTGCAGCCTGCAGGCGGCAGCACTGGCAGTATAGCTAGCTGCTGCCGCTGAGAGCCTGCCTAACCCTCTCTCTCTCTCTACCCCTCCCCTGGGCCGCGCTTCTCGGGGGGCTTGTTTGGGGTCGGTCTGGGCTTGGCGGCCTTGTGCCTGCCCCACCAGCCTGGCTAAGTATCCCCTGCCCGTCTCCGCCACGCCACGCCACGCCGCAACGGTAACATCGGAGTCAGGCAGGACAGCTATGCGAGGCCGAGCAGCTAGGCCAGAGGCCAAAGCAGCGTGGACTGCTGCTTGCGCTTGACGACGTCGAGGAGGAGGTGGACGTGAAATGTGTTGTCGGCAAACGAGCCGGGGATGTGCATGCTCGTTCGTCGTCGGGATGAGGGTGCCCGCCCCGCCCCGCCGCTGGCACAGGCCTGACGACCGCCGCTTTACAGGCACTTGCGTCCACGACGCACTCTTGAGGAGATGGACCCGCGTTTCCGTTATTTGCCTCTTTTGCCAGAAGAGGATTCCGCTCCCGCCGCGCTCCTCGTAGTATATTCTGCACGAGCACGTACTCATGAACGCGCGTGCGTACAGTGGCGAAATGCCTTGCAATGCCTAAATGGTCGTGTTGCCGCGCTTTTGCTGTGCTTTTAATTTTTGGCCAGAAGAGATTGTGACTAGTCGGTTTGGATGAAGGTATGGTGGTTATTCAGTCACAACTCTGCGAGCGGCCGCACACGCAGGATCGTCTCTCGTCTCCCTGGCAGGGTGGTGGCTCGCGCTGTATAGCTCAGAACTTACGCCCATCGTTTCCGTGCCGCTATCCCTCCCTCCTCCCCTTACTCCCATACACCCTCCCCTCTCTCTCTCTCTCTCTCTCTCTCTCTCTCTCTCTCTCTCTCTCTCTCTCTCTCTCTCTCTCTCTCTCTCTCTCCTGCCCTGACTCCCGCACGCTCTGCCCGCCGTCTGTCGTCCACCCCGCCCGAGCGAGCACCCCGGCGCGATGGAACTTGGGGTGGGGAGGAGGAGAAACGAGGCGCGGAGGATAAGAAAGATGCCAAAGGACGACGTCGTTGTCGTCGGGAAAAGTAGAGCGAGTGACCTCCCCGGGGCGACCGTTGAAATAATTCCGCCATCGCTCATCAGCGTAATGCTCCGAGCCGGGGCGGGCGGCCCCAGCCGCTGGTAGCCGCTGTTTCACACATAAACCGTAATGAGTGTCAGCCCGGCCGGAGCTTTGGAGCCCCTAAAGCGGCCCTGGGCGCTGCTGCGGAGCTCTGCCCAAAGTCCGCGACCTTTTCAAGGCGCGCGCGCGCGCGCGGCCCCTCGGCGGGGTAAACTTCGCTTTTAATAATTTACAGGTGATGATGGTGCCAAGCGGGGAGGGAGGGAAGGGGGCGGATGGCCCCAGGTCCCTCCGGGCCCTCTGGCACCTCCGGCCCGCCAAGCGTGGTTCCGAGTGAGTGCTTTGGTAGTCATATCGGTGTAGGGGAGGAGGGGGGGGGGGGGGGGGCGCCCAAGGGGACCACAAGGCGCGATCATCCACGTTTCATGCTACCGCGCTTTTTCCTCTTCCCTCTTTTGGTCGCATATATGCTTCTCAATATTTTATCCGTTAGGTTTTGCCCTGCATCCACGGAAAAAAATTGCTGCTCAGCTGAAATTAGATGTGAAAAATTAGCACGACGGCTATAAACTGCACTCAGTGGAAAAATAAATAGCAGGGTACCTAGAAAAAAAAGCACGGCAGCGTTAAAATTAGCTGCGCCTATGCAGCTAAAAAATTAGTCCACCTGGTATTTTATTTCATTTGATTTATTTGTATTTATTTTTTGTTTAGACGCGAATTATTTTTTGGCGTGTCTCTCTTTTTGTCTTCCAAAGGTTACGAGGCCACAGTTTTACACGCATAGGTTTTACGAAGTAATAAATGCGGACGTCTCGCAGACAGGTATTTTATAGACGTCCGTCCAGCGGATGTGAAGATGCGCGTTTGGCTCGCAGGAGTATGAAGCGCCTCTCTGTTTCGTTCGACGGGAGGCAATATAGGAGTGACAGGAAAGAGGGCCGAGTTGATGGAGGTGCGGAGACGCGCCGCCGGGCCTCGCAGGGCCGCTGGTGTGCGCAGGTGCCCATATCGTCGGTGTCGCCTTTATTCAGGGGTGAGCACTGACACACTATCGCAACACTTTCGTCAAAACAGCACAAATGGTCTGCTAGTTATTATTAGATGAGTTAGATGTTATTATTATTATTAGATGATTCTTTGTCTGATTTTCTTGAGCTCATACCTCCAAACCTACCTTGTAATCTTTTCGTTTTAATGGAATATTGTATTCTTAAATAAGTCGAAACGTAAGTCAATTGTTTAAAATTGCCCCTTATATGGGGGGATAAAAGCCCAAGGGTTTTTTTTTTTTTCATGTGTTGCCACCAGTGAAAGCACAAAAGTCCAAGCCTGCTGAGCAAGTTCTATTTGTGAAAAATGAATTCGAAGGTTTCGAATGTTTTCCGTACTTTGTGATTTATAAGTAGTGTTTTCAGTTTACGATCGGCATTGTAAATATGCGAAAGCCTTAAATTCGTTTATGTCGACACCAAATGTCTTATTTGAAATTTGGCAACTTTAAAATCCGATGTGGTAACTTCACAACATATCTCTTAAAAAATTTTCTTGCAACTCCTACTAAACACATCTAAAAGTGTCCGAACCTGGCGCCGCGCTTCTCGCGGGTCTGGTCTGGTCGGCGGAGCAGGGCGGAGTGGGTGGGGTGTGCTGGGGTGGGGTGGGGTGGGGTGGGGTGGGGTGGGGTGGGACAGGGCGGGGCGGGGCGGGGCGTGGCGTGGCGGCGTGGTCGAGGCACGCGCTGCTCAGATTACGTAAAAGTTTGACTCTCTCAGAAACCGCTCCGCTCCGGCCCGCCTCAGCCCTCTGCGCCACCAGCCTCACCCGATGTCCTCTTCTCACCTCGGCTGTCGTTCGCCCCCCTCCCCCCCTCCCCTCCCCGCCGCCTGCGCACCCCACTCCCCCCCCCCAATCCCTTGGCCTGCCTCTGGCCTTGTGTGAGGGACGTTTTCCATCTTTTATGGCGACTGCCTCTCAAAGGTGTGCGAGGAGGCGGCCGGGCGCGTCTCGCGATGCGCCCCTCCCCTCCCTTCCGTCTCCCATTACCTTTCTCTACCCTCCTCCCCCCACCACCACCCTCCCGTACCGTTCGTCTCTCTGTATTTTTTTCTTCTTCTCCCCCCCCCCTCTTTGTTTCTTTTATACCGAGCCATCATTTCATATCTGTCCGTCCCCCTCTCACACCCGGCCTTCGCGTCCGAAGAGTTATCGGACATCTTGCGTTTATCGTTTTGCAGGTCGGCAGGGCTCCGAGATTCGCTTCAACAAGGACGGCGACGCGTACGGCAGCTACCACGTGTACCAGTACCAGCGCAACGGCTCCAAGTTCGACTACAACCGGGTGGGGTCGTGGGAGAAGAGGTGAGTTTGTGAATGAGCGCAGACAGCGGAGTGCGATATAATTTAACAACACGCAAAGCGTTTATTCAGAGCAATTTTCACCCGTCGCTCTGAGTATGATGAGCACGAGCAGTGCGTAATAGAATACAGAGACACTATGTTATTGTTTCTGATAATAAATGGGAAAACCGAATGGAATCGAATTGCGCGCACTTGTGTGTGTGTGTGTATGTGTGTGTGTGTATGTGTGTGTGTGCGCGCGCGTTCGTGCGTGAGGTCATTGCCGCCCGTCCGTTAACTTCGCGAGGGCAGAATATATTGTAAGGCCGTCCTTCTTTATGGCTTCGCGGCGTGGGGCTTGGCGTGGCGCGCGGGGCCTGTTTGTTTACGGCCGGCGGCTAAGGGCTGGACCCGCTCTGGGGACAGGCGTGGCTAACTGCTCAGGAGTGGTAACCCTTGCATGCCGCCGACCCCGCCGGCCCGGGGTCACCGTACTTGTAAAGACGCATTACCTCGAATGTACTCCACAATTAACTAGCGCGCGCGGCGCCCCGGGTGTTTCGGAAAACACGAAACAGTATGGGTTATATGTATGTATAGTATATTTATTCCCCACGGCGCGCGCGCCGCTTCGCAAACTGAGAAGTTTGAAGTAAAGATAATTTGGTTGGCGCGGCAGAAGTCCCGCGCCGCGGTCGCCCCGGCGGCGCCTGTACGTTAGGCCCCTGCTCGCGCCTGGGGAGGAAGGGGGTGTATGACGTGAGCACTCGGGGGGAGGAGGAGGAGGCGGGAAGCCCCTTGGGGGATGAGGAAGGTGAGAGCGCGCCGGCCCCGCCGGCCCCGCCAGCCACGGCAGGGCAGCAGTGGGGGCTCCTGCGGCCCCCTGCGGGCCGGGTACGGGGCCCGGGCCCCCGTCTCTGCTGCCCCGCCCGGCGCGCCCGGCGCAGCCTTTAACTCTGTATCCAGCCGCTGAGCCGGGGGACGTGGTGTAAGGACCTCGCTGCGACACGGAATATGTTTGCCGAGAGTACCTCTCCCTCCCACTCACCTCCTCCCCCATACACCACCTCACGCACTTACGCGGGGGCCGTATGGTGAGAGCAGGGGACCGGGCCGGAGGTGGGGCATGAGGCTGTCAGAGCCGCAGCGACCACTCCCGGCCCGGGCGCCGCAGTAAAGAAGGACCCCCTCAGCCAGCGCGCTTCTGCCTGGCCCTGCCCCGGCCCCGCCCGGCCCCGCCCGGCCCCGCCCGGCCTGCGGGAGATAAAAAAGAAGGGAAGAGTCGCGGCGTAGGGTCATGGTGGGGCAGCACGTCATGCGCGCTGCGGGCAGCAGGCGGGGGCGGGGATGGATCCAGGCAGGCGAGGTCGCCCGGCGCCGGGGCGCCTTTTCAGCGCGCAGCGAACGCCTGTGGTGCGTAGGGTAGGCAGACCCGCCGAGCACGGCGAGCGAGCGCGCTGCCTAAGCAGAAGCCCCTGTGGACCCGTGGGTAGGCAGACCCCCGGTTCCGCCGGGCGAGCACCTGGTCCACCTCGCCGGCGCGTGCCCCCACCCCACTTGCCTGGTCTGGTCTCTTTGCAGTATGAATGACCCGCAGCGATGCTTGGCAGGGGAGGTCTCTCCGAAGGCCCTCGGGGCCCTGCCTGTCCGCCTCAGCCCGCCTCACCCCACTCCCCGCCACGCCTGGCACCGCCGCTGATGCTGCTGAATCAGGCATGTCCCCCATCCTCTTGTCCTGGCCCGGCCGCGGGCGCGCGGCGCTGCGCGGCTCTACTCCCCTGGCCCTCTGCCCCGCGCGGCCCCTGCCCCTACCCTGCCCCTGCCCTGCGCCTGCCCCTGCCCTGCCCCGCCCTGCTGGAGGTATGGAGGGTGGGCCAGATTCCTCACAGCAGCCTCCGTCCCTCATATCATTTCCTGGTCCCGCCAGAGTGCCTGCTAATTCCCCCCCCCCTCCCACGTCGGCCGGCCCGCCTCGGCTCGGCTCTCTCCGGCCCCAGCGCGCCCACCCCTCTCTAAGATATGGAGATGTGGCTTGCATAACAACAGAGCTCGTGTCACGGGCGTTGTGCGCAGGGGAGTGGGTAACTGAACCACCCCTCGTTACCTCCCCCGGGGTATGCCCAGCCTAGCTAACGTGGCGCGGCCGCGATTCCCCGCTCCCCTCCTCATACCGTCGCCCTTTTGTTCATTTGCAAGTCTTTTTCACGGAACGCACTCAGTAAATTTCTCGAGTCGGCACTGTCTGCAATTTGGATGTGTGAAATGCTCAGGAGGGGTGCGGAAAATATTGTGTGGAGGGTTTACGTACACGGTAGAAACGAGTCCTGGGATTCCCAGGAGAGTTGGAATCCCAGTGGATGTCCTGATGAAAAACAGCTTTTCTCAGGATTTTTTTCCTGGAAAATCCAGGACTTCCCCTGGGAAAGATGATACCTACTGGGAATTTGAAAATTCCCCTGGGAAACCCAGGACTCGTTGTAGTCGTGTACACACTGAGGGGCTGTGTAGTTTTTTGTACATAACTACGTAAGATTTCGTGCGTAGCTTATGTATGTATTTCAGCATACGTAACTATGTATAAAAAAGTCTGTAACTTATGAACAATTTGAAATACGTAGCTTATGTACAATATTTTTGAATTTCTTACATATTGTACGTGGCAATAGCGTTTACAGCTTTTGAACTCTTTGGCATTTTTACGTAGCTTATGTACATTTGTGTCCTTTCAGAGCACTTCCATTTCTTAACTGTACTTAAGACAGATACCGCTCACGGAGGGCTACTTTCTCTTTTGTACATAACTATGTACTTTTTTTACGTAAGGCTTATGTACATTTTTTCTTACGTAGGTGTGTACAATTTTATGCGTAATTATGCACAATCCCAAATGTCCACAAGTTACGTACAAAAAAAAGTACATAGCCCAGCAGTGTGTACTTACGATGCGTCGTGCAACACTGTGAAAAATAGTCGTAGCGGTGATGGAAAAAATTTCCACGACAGTTGTTGTACTTTTACGAGTCACGTTAAAAAATCACACAAAAATCTCAAATTCATCCATCAAGGACTTACGAAATTTCTCGTAAATTTACGAAATTTCTCGTAAATTTAAGAAATTTCTCGTAAATTTACGAAATTTCTCGTAAATTTACGAAATTTCTCGTAAATTTACGAAATTTCTCTTAAATTTACGACATTTCTCGTAACTTTACGATGTTTCCTGTAAGTTTACGACATTTCTCGTAAGTTTATTGAAATTGTCGTATTCTTACGGAGGTAACTCTACGATAAAATTCGTACTTTTCTGAAAAATGTCACAACTTACAAACAAATCTCGTAAATGGTTTGTTTTTATTCGATTCGTAATCTTATTACTTCTGTTGTTGCGTTACGGAAAATGTTGTAATCTTACAACAAAAAATCATGAAAAGAATTTATAAAATTTGTTGTAAATTTACTTATCATAATTCGTCACTTTACAAATCAATATCGTAATTAAAAATTTCATAATTTGTCGTAAATTTAAGAGTATTTATCCCACAGTGAAGGGGAGATTAACTTACATCGCACTCTTTCGTCTGCTCTCCAGCCTTGACTTCGACAAGAACAAGACTTTCTGGGGTCGGTACGCGACGGGCGGGCAGCTCGCCACCACCCCGCCCGTGTCCGTCTGCAGCGACGAGTGCCCCAAAGGTCACATCCGAAACTACCAGGTAAGTCGAGCGCAGAATATCTTTGATTCTGAAAAAAAATTGTGAGTAGGATTATGCTTGTTTCGAAACAAAAACATCTCTCATTGATATGTGCCACGCAATGACGTATGTTGGAATCGGAGAGAAGCAACTCCGAAAATGTTGTACGCCTCCGAATTCAGAAAAAAAAGAAAAATTCACACACAAAAAAATAACAAAAATTCAGGAAAAATTCAGGAAAATTCATAAATATTTTCAAAAGTTTAGGTAAAATTTTCAAAAATCACAAAAATTCACGAAAATTTACAAAATGTGTTGACCAAAATTCAGAGTTGTTCCCCCCTCGGTTGAAATGCACAGTATTGCACATATTTGCTTTCTCGCAGCTTTGCTGTGTTCAGTGTTAGCAGTGTTGGCTTAGCTATCCTCCCGAAGGCCTAGATGCCCCAACTACCTCGCCCCGCCCCACCAGTGACCTTCCCCCTTGCAATGCGAGTCTGGCGCCGGGACTAGTTCGCTCCTGGATTACAAACTCTCCCACACCACCCCGCTCCCTGCCCCGAGGTGAGCACTGGCGGGTACCCGCCTGCACCATTCGCACGAGGCGCTGTTATAAAGCAATTTAGCGAAACGCGGTAAAGTTGCTTCTTTCGGCAGCAAAAGACTTCTCCGCTCCTATTGCCCAGCTCGCTGAAAGTAACATAAGACGCAAAAGTGAATCCTTCGCACCTTCATACGGCATCTAGGAAACTCCACAGCCGACAGTCGGACAACGTGAGCAAGGAAGAATTCATATCTTGCACGGAATCTTACAGCTAGATGGTCTATGTGCACTGTCGTATTTAACTTTGGCAGTTGGACCATATTTTTCGCAAAAATTTAGGGTACTTTACAGTTTCTCCCCACTCAAAACTAAAGTTGTGCTGGTTAAAATCCCTTTTGAGTCAGTTTTAAGTAAAGGGTAGCGGAACGCACCACCTGGTACCTTAGGATCAATTTTAACCGGAATCGCTTGAGATTCGGGCCTTGTTTTCCGCAAAAACTGCGGGTAATTTTCTTTTTTTTCCTCACCCGACAACATAGTTTTACTGGTTAAAATGCCTTCTATGGGCCCAGTTCAAGTAAAAGCTAGCACAACGCACCACCTGGCACCTTGTGATCAATTTTAACCTGCTGATCTTAAATAATTTTGCTCAATGACTTTCATGGATGAGGGCGAGAGGCATGAGTTTCAAGCTGCAATCCACTGGCTCGCAACAATATTCCAGAAAACCTGAAAACCGTGATTCACGAGGAATAAATTTCTTTTAAAGTTCTTTTGGGAGGGCCAGATTGTGGTCAATATGGACTGGGGTCAATTGTCAAAGTGGTCACCTGCCCGTGGTAATAATATAAACATGGTCGGTCAGAGAGTGGTCCGTCGTCCTAGAGCCGTGCCAGTGGCGGCCAACCACTCGGATCCCACCGCGTACAGCGGTTTGTTGGCTCCCTGGGGCTGGACCGGGCCGGGCCGGGCCGGGGGTGGCAGCACGGGGGCAGAGGGGGCGGGGGCGGGGGCAGCCGGGGGCGGGGCGGGGGCGTGCGACGCACCTCTCCGTCCGCGCAGGTCCCTCACCCCTGCGGAGGACGACGGATAGCGCGTCCCGGGTCGGGCTGGCGGGGCCCCACAAGTCACTTGAAGGGGCGGGGGTGTGAGGGGGTTGGGGGAAGGTCTCTGGACGTGACTGTCCGGGCGGGGCCTGGGCCGGGGCCGGGGGCGACGGGGAGCCTGCCTGCCCCATATGGGCACGGGGAATGGGGTAACGGGTGGCGAGGGTAAAGGGTTACGAGAGGGGCGGCGGGGCGGGGCGGAGTGTATAAGTGGGATGGGGTAACAGCCGGGCCGGGGCGCTTGGAGGAGTCATCCGTCCTTGTCGCGGGTCCCGCCGGCGTTCGCTGCCCAGTGCCACACCGGCGGTGTCCCGCCCCACCCCACCCCACCACACCCCACCCCACCCCGCCCCGCCCCACCCCACCCATGGCAGCTCCCCGCCGACCCTTCTCCCCACACCACCACCCGCTGCGAGCCTCGGCCCGGACCTGCTGGCACGGCTGCTGGCACGGCTGCTGGCTGTGCGCACCCCTCCTCCCTGCTCGCGCAGGTGAGCCAGCTCTCAGAGACCAAATTATTGTACGCGTCCATATTGTCAGTCGAGTGGTGGAAACCAAGAGGCGGGACAGAACGCGCTCTCACTCACGCACTGTATACCCTCTGCCCCCGCCCCGGGCCGGGGCGAGTCTCCGCTAGCCTATGTATAGGACGGCCACGCGCTACGCCGGCTTGACAAATGACGGAGGCGGAGGGACGGGGCTAGGCGGGGCCAGGCCGGACGGATACTGTACTGGCACAGGCACGGCCAAACGGGATCAGCCAAGCACGATGACGCGACCGCGGAGCAGTTTGCGGCCCTGCGGCCCTGCCTCGCCGCGCGCTGCAGCGGGTCTTGATGAGGGAGGAGCCGTCGGCCTGGGCAGAGAGCGGGGCGGGGCGGGGCGGGGCGGGGCAGGGCAGGGCAGTGGAGGTGGCGGAGATTAAGCAGCGAGAGAGTCACAGTCGCGACATCCTGACGGACAGGCAGGCAGGCAGGCAGGCCGACGGCACGGTCAGAATGAACCGTGATTAATTCTTAAGGCTGCTAGTCGCGGAGTGGCGGGGCGGGGCTGGTGTGGTGTTTATAGTAGCTCTCTCTCACTCGCGCCGGGGAAACGTAATTAAAGCCAGGAGATAGCGGCGCGGCGAGCGATAGGCGCAGCAGCGCAGCGCAGAGGCTGTGCGGAGCAATGAACTGCTGACGGACGGAGACGAATGCATCTCCGCTCGCCTGTCCGCGCGTCCGCCTGGCTGCTGTTCGTCCGTCGAGCTGTCCGCCCCACCGTGAAAACCAAGTCTGATTTTTTGAGGGAAATGGGGAAACGTTGAGGAGCTCCCTAAATTTCCTCAGATTTTGGGAATGTCCTCTTCAAAAATGTGGAAATTTTCCTCACATTTTAAGGAAGCATCCTCCATATCTCAAGAGTTATCCTCAGGGAGTTCCTCATAGTTTTTCCCTAAAATTTGACCGTGTCCGTTCGTCCGTCCGTCCGTCCAGTTGTCCGTCCGTCCCGTCCTCCAGTTGTCGGGCGAGCTATTTCCTGCTCTCTTAGCGAGATAAGCGTGCCGTTTCGCTCCTGCCTGACCTGCTTGCAGTAGCCTGCTGCAGGATCCTAGTCCAAATCCCGCCGCCGCACCGGAGGAGTGCAACTTTCACGGATAGGCTTACACGGAACACCGCGCCGCGCCCCGCGCCCCACCCCGCTCCGGTGGTTGCGGGATACAAGACAGCAGAGGAGATAGAGAAACGAGAGCCCACCGCGCCGCCCTGGGCTGAGGCTGAGCCTGCGGTCTGCGCAGCTGGTCCTGGAACTGTAATATACCTCCTGCAGTTCCTCGGGGCGGGGCGGGGCGGGGCGCAGCAAAAACTCACAAAAATGCATTAAAAATTTAAGAAAATTTACACAAATTTGTGAACTTATTTACATATCAAAATTAACAGTAGTTTTCTCCTTGGGTCAGGCTGCCGAAGGCAAAGGGAGGGGGAGGGGGCACTCCAACCTACTATACTCGCCGATTCTTTGCCTTACGCTAGCATAAAGGTGTCCTCCTCTAGCGATGTGGCTCATAGGCCCGGCGGGCTGGTGGTGGCATACTCAGTGTGCTCTGCGGTAGTTCGCCCGCGAAGGTCACCTCACCTGCCTGTCATAGAAAGTCAGGGGCAACTTGGTAACACCTCAGCTGGCCTCGCGGTAGTATATTCCGTATTGTCTCGCGCACTATGGTCTCTCCCCACCGTCGCGAACAATTTTTTCCTTGTTGGCGCGCGCCCACGCTGCTGCTGAAAGGAACGGTTCTCTTTCCCTAGGTGTCGTAGATGAGCGGCGCTCTGGCAGGAGTAGCCGCACGCTGGGTTTTGTAGTTTTAACCCGCGTGCGCTCGGCTGGGTGCGAATAAAGCCCTCTTTTCTCCTTTGGTGGAGCCTCCCGTCTGCAACCCCTGCCACCCCCAACCTCAGGCCCACCCCCTGGTCCCACTACCACCCTGTCTCACCGGCTGGGCAGCACCCCCCCCCCCTCCCCCGGGGCGCACCCTCTCCACCACCTCATCCTCACCCTGCCCTTGGCTGGGGGCCGGGCGTTGCGTTTGCCGGAGTGTGCAATAGTATTATTATCCCTGATTTCACGCATGCATAACAACTGCTTATTTGGCAAGAATGCGGTTCCGGCCGGATGGGCCAGGACGGGCCGGGCCGGGCCGGGGCTCTTCCGCCTTGAAGCCTCCCAGCTCCGCGTGCCTTGCGCTCCAGGCGCTCCAGGCGGCTCCGGCTATATATTTAACAGTGTGCCGGAAACGGATCCTGTCAGCATTCCGAGAAGTCTTAAGGATCACGGGGGCAACCGCGCGCGATCCGCGATCTCTGTTCTTCTCACCCCCCAGCCCCCAGCCCCACTCTCTTTTTCTCCTGTCTGCCTTTCTCTCGCTCGCCCTCCATATCTGTCGCTCTCTATCCCCTTCGTCCTTATGCCATTACCCTAACGCGCTACGCTCACTCGTCGTTGCCAAGGTTGTTGCTGTTCGCCGGCGATGGTGAAGTTGGCAGAGCTGCTTCGCAGTACGGTTATCTTTTTATTTATCCGGTTTTTCTTTCAATTAGCACACACATAAGTCGATCCTGGCAGAATACCTTATAAAATAGTGTTTGTCATCCATCGGTCTGTAAGGGTTTCTAGGAATTTTCCGTTTACTGTCCTTTTTTGCGGAACAACGTTGTTTCCAAACGAAGGCGACGCGTCTGTTTTTTTCTTATTCGACATCTTTCTTTGCCACCAATTATGAAAGCGTCTCTTACTTTTGGTGGTGACTCAAGTATATGTCACCAAAGCCGCAAAACACGAAATGTCGTCACATCAAATCTGTCAACCTATACTTCTGGGCCTTATTTTGCCGTGTTTTTTGTTTAGTGGCAGATTGGAAATCTCCACCTATAAAGTGACACAGTGCCGTCTACGAGTTAACCATGTGATCCTGAAAATAGAACGCAACTTTGATCGTATTCACCTGCTGGCTTCTTGTCAGTGTTGTCAGTGATTTTGTTTAAAGCGGCTAAATCTCTGCGGCTCTGGCCGAGGGGTACTTGACTGTAAATTCAAGCGTACACCGATTTCTCTGATTTTTCTGTTTTTGTGATTTTTCTTGATTTTATTTACTGATTTTGTATTAGGGTGTACACTGTTTTTTTTTGAGTGAAGGACCCGACCCCTCGCCCTCGGGTGTGGCCTGCCACGGGCGGGGCGGGGCGGGGCGGGGCGGACGCACGCTGCTCGCCCACGTCCACCCGGACCCACCCGGACCCCACCTCAATGGCTTCCATTCAGTCCCCCATGTCCTGGCCGTCAATGCCACAAATGCACTCCAGTGCAGCAGGCTGCGCGGCGGGTTGGGCGGGGCAGGGCGAGGCCGGACAGGACTAGGTGCGGCATTGCGGGAGCAACCCCTTCAGAGGGAGAGAGAGAGAGGGAGAGAGAGAGAGAGAGGCAACCCTTACTCGCTCCCCATGTCTCGCGCGGTTTGCGTCCATCTCTCTCACACTCACACACAGCAGTATTTCAGTGTTGGGGTCTCCTTGCCTCTAACATCCACGCCGTCATTAAGAACGGAAGTAGTATGAAAAAAAAAAAACGAACAGCGTGCGACGTTCTGAAGTTGACCCGCAGAGGTGGAAAAAAAAACAAGTGTATGCACACGAGTTTTTTTTTTGTTTTGTTGTTGTCGTTTTTACTTTTAAATTTATTTTATTTTTTTATACCGAAAGACGGTTACATAGCATCCTTCTACACGCTGTAATGTTGCCTCCTTTGGCCTCACGTGGTGTTTGCGTGGGACGAGTGTGCGGTGGCGGTGAGCGGCAAGGACTTAAAAAAAAAGAGGGGGTGGGGAAAGAAGGCGCTTGGGATTTGAGCGCTTCTGAACGTAGCCCGTCGGGGAAGGAGGAGCGAAGCTCGGAGATGTAAAAGAGTGGCAAGATGAGCCATATAAACAGGAAGGGAAGACATCCATACGAAGACCTACACGGTGCTGCTACTACGGCTCGGGACGCCTGAGGGGTTGGGGTTAGGGGAATGGGGTTGGTCTCGAGGGGGATGGGCTAGAGAGAGTGAGTGAGTGAGAGAGAGAAAGAGAGAGGGAGAAAGTGACACGGGGCGAGCAGAGGGAGGGAGAGCGCGAGCAGGAAAAAGTTAGAGGAGGGCCGGAGAGGGGAATGGCGGCGACTTTGATGGCCTCGCTGAAAAATGTGTGTCGACCTTTAAGGTGGCGCGTGGTGTCCAATAGGGGATCAGGCGAAAAGGATGAGTGTGCCCCCCGTGTAGAGTGGGGAGGGGAGGGCGTAAGGCAATATAGCATGGGGCCAACAGTGAGGATGGACGTTCACACACTTGCTCTCTCTCTCTCTCTCTCTCTCTCTCTCTCTCTCTCTCTCTCTCTCTCTCTTTCTTTCTTTCTCTCTCTCTCTCTCGCTCTCTCTCTCTCGCTCTCTCTCTCTCGCTCTCTCCCCTCACACACTCGCACACGTACGCGGGCTAGCTCGTCTCGTCGTGCAGCGAGTTTCTTATCTCCAGCAGACGTGCTTCGGTGCGCAGTAACACACGCGTTGCGATCTCTGTGTCTGCCCAGTCCACCCGCGCCCCTCATCGCCCCACCCCACCCCACCCCACCCCACCCCACCCTGCCCCGTCGCCATACAATGCCGTCCTCTACGGGCTCCGCGCGCGGAGTCCTTACATCGTACCATCATGCGGTCCCGCACCGCCGCTGTGCGTGGTGTCAAAACAGACTCCATGTGCGTCACATGTAAAACATAAAAATCTCACGGGAATGAGCAATAGGCACCCCTCACCACGGGAGCCTAAAAAAAAAAAAAAAAAAAAAAAAAAAAAAAAAGAAGATAGGATTTATTGTTGGCGGCTTTTGAGAGGCTGGCACCGGTAAAGAAATAAGGCAAATTTTTTAGCCACCGCCGCCCTACACCATAGGCCTCTGTCGAGGGGAAAACAACCTTGGTATTTTTGTACACCTCGTAATTCATAAAAGTTCGGAAAAAGTCAAAGGCGAATTCAAGAAAATTCACAAAAAATCACAAAAATGTCGATAACATTCATTTTTAAATTCACTGAAATTCGACAAAAGCTCACAAAAATTCACAAAACCCAAATTGAGAGTTGTTCTCCCGTCGGCCTCTGTGCTGCGCCCACGTCGTCCACACACACACCGCCCCCGGGCCCCAGGGGCGTGATGCGACGCGGGTGGGGTTGGAGGCGGGGTGGGGGCGGGGTAGGGGCGGTGCTGCGCTGCGGACGGGTGTCCCGATGCTTTTTCATGTCACGGGGTATTTCTCCACGGCGCATCACTCGGGAGGGGGAAGGGGTTGGGGTAGCGCTGGGGTTGGTAGGGGAGGCAGGGAGGGGCGGGGAAGTCCCGTGGGAGGGCCTATTTGTCGGGGGAATGCGCACCAACGTTTTCATGGACTTCTCTCTTTCCAGTCTCATCCCCCAACACCATCCCTACACTGAGAGAAATGTTTCATTGCAGCCATAAAAAATTGTTCGATCGATTCCGTTTGGTCATGGGCATCAAATTTTTAATCACAGCAACTAAACCTTTGGTTAGAGCAACCAAAATTTCGGTTACAGCAACTAAAATTTTGATGCCTATTACTAACCGGGACCGACCGAACAAAATAATTTGATTATGGGTTTCAAAATTTTGATGGCTGCAACGAAACATTTCTCTCAGTGTACCCTCTCCGGCCGCCTGTCGCCACGCTATGATGCTTTTGAATCCCTTCTTTCCTATGTCTTTGCATGATAAAGAAATATATAAATTACAATATATTTTCTTTGAAAAAAAAAATTGTTATTACTTATGGTGAGAAATCTTACCCATGGAAGTCCTAGGAGGCATGCACTCGCGTATTAGTCGGTTCACTCTATCCGTAATAAAGGCGTAAGAGTGTACGTAATAGAAGTTGTGTTATGGCCAAAATTCACCACATTTTACTCATTTTTGGGTCGTTTTAGGCTGTTTTTGCCAGTTGTTGCCTGACTTTGGCCAAATCTGTAAATTTTCGGAGCGTAATACAGCGGAATAGACGTAGTAGTCGCGGGTCACAGATTTCAAGAAAGAATGCCCCCGTGGAAGTCTCTCATCTCACCAGCAGTGCTGTGGATGCGACTGGATGCCTAAGCAGTAAATTTTATTTTTGGTTTTGTTAATACGAATTTTTGGTCACGTTTGCCGCAGGACAACTGCTGCTGGAGCTGCGTGCCGTGCGCGCCCAACGCTTACGTCAACAACGACTCGTGCTTCTCGTGCGCGGTGGGGTGGGCGCCCACGCCGGACCGAGCCGACTGCTACAAGGTACGCTGCTCAGACTAACTCAAACCAAATCTGTCTCAAACCCCTCTGCAAAACACGTTAGAAAATAAAATTTTCTTCTTCTTTTAGGTAAAAAAAGAAAACTTTGTGCAACTTTGTGAAACTTCCTGATTTTGAAGAAAACTTCTCAGATGTTTCTAAAAAAAATGTGGGATTTTTTTCCCTTTTCTTCTTTTGGAAACATCCTTGAAATCTGAAAAATGTTACTCAAAATCTGAGAAATTGTACTCAATGTCAGGGAGATTCTCATTTTTAAAAAATATTTTAAATCAGATAATTATTTTTACCGTAAAGCAAAGCATATATGTCTCGCGACCCTGACATAACGCGTGTTCCTCCAGATCAAGCCCACGGTGCTGGAGTGGAGCTCGCCGTGGGCCTTCGTGCCGCTGCTGTACACCATCGGGATGGTGGTGTGGACCGTGATGACGGTCACGGTGTTCGTGCGCTACAACGCGACGCCCGTGATCATGGCCTCGGGCCGCGAGCTGTGCTACGTGCTGCTGCTCGGCTGCACGCTGTGCTTCTGCACGCCCGTCGTGCTGCTCTCCCGGCCGTGCCTCGAGACGTGCTTCGTGTCCCGGATCATGCCGGGGCTCGCGCTCTCCATCTGCTACTCGGCCATCCTCACCAAGACGAACCGGATCTCGAGGATCTTCAACCAGGGCGCGCGCAGCATCCGCCGGCCGGCGTGCACCTCGCCCCGGTCCCAGGTCGCCATCTGCTCCGGTAGGTGTGCTGGCGTGCTCGCGTCATGTCCGAGAGGGGGATCACTTCGAAAAGTCATCGTGCGGCCCCAAAAGAATCGTTTTGGAAAACGTAAACAACAATTAAAAGAAATCAAAAGTCAATAACGGAAAAAGATTAGAGACAAATCCGTAGAATCGAGAAATAAAGAACAAATAAGAAACTAGAAACAATCAAAAAAGTCAGAAAAGAAAGTGATTTACACGTGGAAATCTCGTGGAAAAAGGTCTCAAATCAACGTGGATGCGCCGTTGATCTTCCACGTTGATACACTTCACAGATCCACGTGGAATCGACGCGGAGGGTCTTTAACTTTAGGATTTCGTGTACACCGAATACTTGAATATGGTTGAATATTGATGAATATCGGTGAAATATTCGTAAATTCGAGTTAAGTTTGTCTAAATTTGGGTGAAATATTAGTTAGTGCTACAATATCGTTAGATTTGTGTGAAATACTGCTGAAAATGGGTGAATTTGGTTGAATATTGAACTGATGACCGCAAGCCTGTTCACTGAAAATGCCAAGTTGTTGACCCCTCGAATCCGCGTTTCTTTCACCAAAATTCCTCTTTGGGTGAGGAGCTCGAGTTATTGCAGTTACCCCTCCGAGAACCGCGCGCCGGGTAGTCATTCTGCGGGCGTCCTGCGCCAGGCCCGGCAAGGACTGGGCGGGGCGGGGTGATGCGGGGCGGGGCGGGGTGATGCGGGGCGGGGCCGCGGCCCGGGGGGCCTGCTCGGGGGCCTACGCCGCCTGTACCGAGCCGGGGGTCCGGGGGCCAATAATTAATACCCGCTAATGACCTGGTTAACACGGCGCGGCGGTGCGGGGCGAGGCGAGGCGGAACTCGAAACGGACTCTGAAGGGATCCCAAAGGAAGCCCTCGGGGCAGGGGCAGGGGCAGGGGAGAGGCACCCCGTGCACCGGCGAGCGCGCGCGCCTTCCATTAGCCCAGAGACTTTTCCCTGTTTTATTCGCTTGTCGACATTCGCCTGTCGTTTGTCAACCTCGCCAGTCGTCGTGAACTCAGGAAGAAGGGCTGGGCGGGGCGGGGCGAGGCGGGGCGGGGCGGGGCGGGGCGGGGCGGGGCGGGGCGGGGCGGGGCGGGGCGGGGCGGGGCGGGGCGGGGCCTCAGAAACCAAGAGAGACGAGGCGGGTGTGGCATTTCCAAACCCTATTAGAGGAGTTAGAGAACAGTTGATTACACCGGCGGCGCGCAGCAGGCCGCCCCGCCCCGCCCCGCCCCGCCCCGCCCCGCCCCGCCCCGCCCCGCCCCGCCCCGCCCCGCCCCGCCCGCTCCCGCTGCCTCCGCCGCGGCCGCCGCGGGAAACTGTCGCGGAATTAAAATCCGAGTTAGGCGACCCAAAGATTGTTGTTTGTGGCGGAGAAGGAAGTCAGGCTCCCCGGCTCCCCTTTCGCTCTCCCCGACCGGCCCATCCTCTCTCTCTCCCTCTCTCTCTAAACGGAATCCAGCTACGACACGACAGCAGCAGGTGTGGGTTTTTTTTATTTTTGTGATTTGTTATTAAATTATTACACGATTTTTGGCAAATCCTTCTTTAATTAATTGTCCCGTGTTCGACATGATGGTTGCTATACAACTTCCCTCATTTTCCGGGTGAAGCGCCAAGAAGGAAACGTACACATTTTATTATTTTTGGTGTGTCGGTTCTGCAAACGGAAATAAAAGTCAGACCTTTTTGGCGATAAGCCAATCTCATTGCTTCCCCAGCGGCTACGAGTCTGTTTTATTGCCAACCAACCAAATGACATTGTCAATTTCCGTAAAGAAAAATATGAAATTCATGCCCAAATATTTGGCTTCATTTTCATTCCGAAAACGTGGAGATCACGATGTACTGAACTTCAGTACATCGTGGTGGAGATGCTTTGATTACCACTGAATTTGGCAATGAATGGGCAATCAAAAGAAAAAAGTCGCCGCCAAATATTTGCCGATACATTCATGACCTATTTTTCCATTCATCGCCATCGAAGGTATCGAACATTGGATTTGGCAACCAACCGAATCATTGCCACCCGAGGGGCACTGAGCCGGGTCATTGCCGCTGGGTGGAAGTGGAAAGGCAATGAGCCGGCTCATTGCCGCTGGGTGGAGAGGCAATGAAAATGGCTTATCGCCTCAATGAAGGCCATCGACAGCCAGTCAGAGCGGCGAAACGAGCGAACGCAAATGCTCGCGTGCGTCCGAAATTGGGAGGTCTGAGTGAGAGGGAGCTATGTTCTAGTTTGAACGTCTCACTCTCACCTGTCGTTTTCGGAGGCATACGAGCATGTGCGCTCGTTCGTTTCGGTGCTCTGCAGATAGGGGCTTTCATTGCCGCAAAAGCAAATAAATGATCACTACCGAAAACTAGTGTTTATATAGCGTAATATTTGAATCGCCGCTGTGCCAACTGTGTCCTGAACTCACCGTATTCTCTGGCCCCCGCAGCTCTGGTGATGATCCAGGTGGTGGTGTCGGGCGTCTGGATCTACTACGAGCCACCCGCCACGCACGAGCTCCACACGGACCTGCACACCGTCATGCTGACGTGCGCCGAGTCCACCGAGTCGCTCATGACGTCGCTGCTCTTCAACTTCCTCCTCATCGCGCTCTGCACGCTGTACGCCTTCAAGACGCGCAAGATCCCCGAGAACTTCAACGAGGCCAAGTACATCAGCTTCACCATGTACAGCACGTGCATCGTGTGGCTGGCCTTCATCCCCATCTACTTTGGCACCACGGACCACAAGGTGAGTGGCAGACGCCACCCGGTCGCATGCTTTCGTTGGCACATTATTATAGAACTCTTCAAGCGGGTTTGATTTTGCTGCTTGTTTTCGATGCGCGGATTTCGTTTTTCTTCTTCTTTTTATCCCTGTAGTGTTCAAAGAAGGATGACTGTGAGTCCTCTCGAGTTACGGCGCGAAGTTCTGCAACCTGAAACCCCATTACTGCAATAAGGTAGAACGCTGCGGTTGTCGCCGCGACTGCGCACTGCTCGCTTTGGCTGGGTCTGCGTTCGAGTTGTAGGTCACAGTGCGGGAGGGGCTGGCTTCCGGACCAGAGGGCTGGACCTTCTGGCGCACCCTCTGGCTCACCTTCTGGCGCACCTGCTGTTGGCTGACTCCGCACACTGGTTTCGTATCTCTGTCCTTGTCGCTCTCATGTGGCAGGGCAATAAGGAGCAAGCGAGAGGACACTACTAAACACTGTTCGGGATCAGCCCGCCGGCGCACGCCCGTGCGCAATTAATTACTGGCGCACCTTAAAGTAGCGTTCACAGCGAGCCTTTACTCGGCCCATTTCAGCACAGCTGTACCCCGAGTGTTTCAGAGAGGACGCTGGTTCTGGTGGGTTTGCCTACCCAAGGAAGGGGCAATGGTTGCCTTGCGGGCGAAACGAGTAGGCAAACCTTGCGGATCTTTGTCCTCTTTTAAGCTCCTGGTATGCATGCACGTTACCTATAGTGGTGCAGGAGGGGACACAACCCTGAAATCTGTGTACACCTTATTGTAATTCAGAGAGGTGGTGGTAAAGAACGCGTAAAAATCACGAAATTCGTAAACGAAAATTCAGAGTTGTTTCCCCCTCGGTGGTGCAGGTTGCGGGGACTGATCCTGTTAAAGGTGTCAGTGCAGCGCGCGCCGTACCCCCAACTTGGGCCGTTCGTTGCGGCCACAGTCCCCCTTCCTCAAACTCATTGAGCCTTGTTGGTGATCGCATCGCCGCCTGCCCTGCCGCCTGCTCCGGCGAGAAACTTGACGATGAGGCATTGCAGGGAGGAGGGCTAGCCCGGGGTGGTGGGGAGAGGAGTGTGGCGGGGCCCGGCGGGAAGAGCCCAGGCCACCAGCCACCTTCCTCTATGCAAATAGGCCGAAAGACCTCTGGCGCCACGGCGCGGGGGCGTCCCCTGAGCTTTTAGCTAAAGTTTGTGCCCTCCCGCCTCTCCTCTGCTCATTGGGGCGTGGCGGGGCGGGGCGGCTGGGTCGAGGTGAGGTGGGGCGGTGCGGGGCGGGGCGGGGCGAGGTGGGTGGAGTAGGGGGCCTGGTCCCCGTGGCCGTGGCCCAGGGTGGTCCGGGCCGGGGCCGGGCCCGGTCCAGGGCGGCCAGCCACAGGTTTGACCAAAGCAGGGCGCGACCGCTCGCCCTCGGCTCGCCCCTTCTGCCTTCTCTCCAGGCGGGGGCGAGGTATAGGGTGAGGAGGGCGGCGCGTCGAGGTCGAGGGTGTCCAGCCGGCGCTGGCCGCCCCGCCCCGCCCCGCCCCGCCCCGCCCCGCCCCGCCCCGGCCCGGCCCCCAGCACGCGCTCAAGAGCGAGAGCCGCGACGGTGGCGTTGCCGCGGTGCCGTGCTGGACCCATATCACGCGGGGAAACGTCAGAAATTAGCATTGCTGGTGGTGAACCGGTTTGCTGCTTGCGCCGAGGCCGGTGGCGGTGGTGGCGGCTGGCGGCCCCGGCCAGAGGAGAATTTGGGCCTCTCTTAATTTTCATGCAATATTGTGTGCGGCGGCTGGCGGCGGGGCGCGGTGGCGCGGCCAAGGCAGGCAGGCAGGCATCCCTCTAGGGGAGCGGGCCCCCGGGGGCCCCGGGCCCGGGACCACCCTGCTTCGCCCCACCCTGCCCTGCTTGCCTGCTTGCCTCCCCGCCTGCCCGCCGCCTCGCCTGCCTTCCATACTTTGTAGGGGCAACAATTATTAAAATTGCAAGAAAGAGAGAGAGGCAGGACCCACAAGAGGCGAGAAAGAGAGGGGGGGGGCGCAGGCCGCTGGAGCGACTCCGCTGCCGTCCCCGCCCCGCCCCGCCCCGCTCCGCCCCGCCCCGCCCCGCCCCGCCCCGCCCCGCCCCGCCCCGCCCCGCCCCGCCCCGCCCCGCCCCGCCCCGCCCCGCCCCGCCCCGCCCCGCCCCGCCCCTCCCCGCGCGCGTCACGTCCTTTGCAAACCGAGCACAGTTGACATGTAAGCTGTCCGACCTTCGCTTCGCTTCGGCCTCGCGCAGCAGCCCGCTGCCCGCGCCCTGTGGGTAGGCCACCCATCGTGCCTGCTCGCCCCGCGTGCTGCCTGCTATACTGATCGTTCCCTTGCTTCATTGCCGCTTACATTAGTCATCATTTATTTTACCGGCTAACGCGCGATATCCTTTTCCCTTCAAGATTTTTCGCGCATTTTTTTATTTTTTGCTATTTTATTTGAAGTTTTACTTCTGATTTTCTGCAAATTAGATGGTAGGACTTATTTTACGTTTTTCTTTTGATTTGTTTATTGACTGCATCTTATTTCGATCTGCGATTTTTCAGGCGTTTGAAAAAGTCTTTGTGTTTCAGGTCCGGACGGCTGCAATGTGCATGTGCGTGGAAATCAGTGCCACGGTGGTGCTGGGGTGCTTGTTCGTGCCCAAGGTCTACCTGGTCCTCTTCCAGCCCTACAAGAACGTGCGACAAAACCACATCCAGGTAAATAATACAAACAGTCGCGGTGCATAAGATGATTTACTTCACTGGAAAAACAAAGGTGCTATATAGCACCCTTTTTGGGGTCCTATTGAATTTTATGGGGTGATACTGCACTAATGCCTTTGGAAAGGCACGAATAGGGCCAAAAGTAGCACCTTCGGGAGGCGATAGCGCCTTTGTAAAGGCACTATTTCACTAACGCCTTTCAAAGGCATTAGATAGCACCTTTGTTTTTCCAGTGTTGCTGCGAGTTGAAAATTATGCTTATTGGTCGCTGGAGGCCGCGGGCGGTCACACCTAGGGCCGTTTCTCTTTACTCCAATTCTGACTTTCTGTGAGCAGAACGGAGTAGTGTGGGGTGGGTCGGACCGGGGCTGGCTGTGGCGGGGCTACAGCAGGGGATGGGGTTGGGCCGGGCGGAGCTAGAATGCATGATCTGTGAGCGCAGCAGGCTGATCCCAATGACGTATGTGGAGTAGAAAGGAGCGAGACTGGCTCAGCAGTATTGGTGCGTAGGAGCGGAGCTGGCTTGCGGGCGGCGGGCCGAGCAGGGAGAGAAAGCTCGAGAAAAGGTATTCCGCCATTTTACTTTGATGCAAGGGTGGGTCGTGGGTCTTGTGGGAATCTCTCCTGCATTGCAAAGTGAGGGGGTTTGGGGAGGGGGGGGGGAATTCGGACGCACAGAACAGGCTTTGGCCGTCAGTAGCCCCACCCCGCCGCCTCCGCCCCTAAGTAGTAGCTGTGTAGCTCAGGCGCCTTGCAGAGCTGAACCGAATGAGACAGCAGCGGTATGGCACAGTTAGAAAAACCCACTGCAATCGCCTACGATCCACTCCGTAAATTTGTTGCCTGGTCCAGTGCTGCCAGGAGAAAAGGCAATAAATCGCCCAAATACAGTGGAGTAAAGCGGGCTGGATATGCGCCTGCCTACTAGGCAACACCTTAACAGAGGTACGTCTGTGTTGCCTAGTAGGCAGGCGCGGATGCAGCCCGCTTTACTCCACTGTGTTTGGGTGACTTATTGCATACTTTTCTGGCAACACTGGCCTGATCTGGAACGTAATTTTTGCTTACGTTGTGTCTCGTACGGTACGCACCGTAATTTTTGCAAACATGTTGGGGGGGGGGGGGCGGGGCTCACAACAACTAAAACCCGCCGTGATCCTATGCACCTTGACGGTCTACAAAGGGGTCTTCCACTCAAAAAAAAAAAAAAATCAGCGTACGCCCTAAAACAAAATCAGGAAAAAATCAGAGAGAAAAAACTGCAACTAGAAAAAATCAGAAATCACAATAAAAAATCAGGGAAAAAAACATAAAGAAAAAATCAGTAAAAATCAAGAAAAGTCACGAAAAACCAGCAAAATCTGGAAAATCGGTGTGTGCTTGAATTTAAAGTGAAGGACCCCTCGACGGTTCAGCCGTATATGAAAAACTGGCATATGGGCTGTGGGCAAACGCTAAAAACCTGCGGTATTTTCTACAACGGTGACGCTACGCTCTCAGAGGAACTGAAGGGACTTGGTGTGATTTCTTTCCAGTCGGGTCGCGGGATGAAGTTCGCCGGCGGCCCCAGCCGCAGCGAGCGCGCGCAGACCACCGGGCTGCAGTCGTCGCAGCTGCAGCAGTCGCAGATCTCCTCCGTGACGCCGTCCGGCGGGGGCCAGCCTCCGGCCTCGGCCTCGTCGGCGACCCTGTCCGCGCAGCCGCCGTCCACCCCGCAGCAGCTGCAGGTGCCCCCGCCGCAGCAGGTGCAAGTGCCTCCGCAGCAGCTGCAGGTGCCTCCGCAACAGCAGCAGCAGCCGCCAACGCCGCAGGTGAAACAAGCGACGCCGCCACCACCGCCGCGGCAGCAGCACAAGTCCCCCGCGAAGGAGGAGCTGGTGCTGAGCGCCAACAACCTCGCCCAGGCCGGCGCGGCCGCGGCCTCGGCTCCGGCGTCCGTCCCCGCTCACCCCCAGGACAAGCTCCGGGCGCCGACGACACCGCCGCTACAGCTCCGGGACGCCGAGGCGGCGGCCTCCCCGGAGCCGCGTAAGCCAGAGGACGGGGCGGAGGTCCCCAGCGGGGCCGCCCCTCCCTCGGCCTCGGCCTCGGCCGCGGGCGAGGCCGCCTGCCCCACCCCCGCCCCCGTGCCCCACCAGCCCCAGTACAACCACCACGCGCTGGCGGGGAGGGAGTCCCTGGAGGGCCAGGAGGACCTACCCTGCTGCCGGGCGACCATGGACCTGTTCCCCGGGGGCATGGCCGAGGAGTCGAGCAACCTCTAGCAGTATTATAGCCTTTTCTGCGGAAAAGGAAAAGAATTGTGTAAACACTGAGCACAGAGCGGGGGCGCATAGTAGAGGCGAACCGCTCTGACAAAGTGGCCAGACTTTTATTTTGTAGTAATGCATTTAAATTAAGTTCTTACTGCCGGGCGGTGTGTATAGACGACTTGCCGCAGGCTGCTGTAGTTGCTGGTCGTCACTTCAATGGGTTTCTCTCGGAAACCGACCTTTCGGAAGTTTTTAAACTGCCCTGCTTTGTTTCAGATGAAATGGAACTTCTGCTGTTTGTAAAACATAGAACTTGCTAATGATAATCAGTTTTCTTACATTTGCAATATAGTTAAAACAAAAAACAAACAAACAAAAAAAAAACAATAAGGGCGGCTGTTTCAAGTGTTATGAAATTTAGATCCGTTTGAAAAGTATATTATTTGGTTGTAGTCTCACTGTCTTGCCAACTTTGTTTGGCAGTTGCCTTTGATATATATAACCCTCACTACCACCATGAACTGTTAAAATGACTAAATATAAAATTGTTATTAATGCTAGTGCATCTGGCCACTGCATGTATTAGATATGAAGATATTCACACCCAAATGTTCTTTTATTTTCATCTCTTTCATTTACTTTCCTTGACTTGTTAAGAAAAATAGTTTATCAATTGTTGCCAAAAGTGCTTTTTTGCTTGTTGTGTACATTATGTAATTAGCTGAGGATCCATCTCACTGTTGTTGTATTTGTGGTAGACTATCTGGTATAGATGTTATGTCTTGATGACTAGTTTATAGATTCTTTAAAATTCTTAAATTGTGTTGATTCTAAATAAAACTAAATGTGATATACAGTATTTGGACGGATAAATGAAAGATTTAAGTTCAGACTAAATAATTAGGTTTGTTCATGTTTTACTTTAAGAATGCTTTTTTTAATATCTAGCCCTGATCTTATCAGGAAACAATTGAAATTGTTCCTACTGCAAAGTTTAGAAATTCAAGAGATTTTAAGATACATGTTGATAATGTGATTGTGTTTTTAAACGAAGTTTGCTATTTACCGTGAAACGAATGTTGTGTTTTCCTTAACAAGAGAGAGAAATCATGGAGCTGCAATGAAATTACTCTTTCTCAATTTCCTTAATAGGTAAAGTGTTCAAATTTTTGCAATGCACGTTTTTCATAAGATATGTGGAAGAAGTTCATTCGTCAAGCTCTTATGTTGTTGAAGTTTTCTTTGTATTTCAAATTTTCTGCTTCTCCCTGGTGGCTTCATTACTTCTATTTCCTGTTAACATTCTCTTGATGTTTAGAAAGCTCAACTTCCTAGTGTGTATTTTTATAAACTTGTGATTTTATCATATTACAAGATGACTGTGTTTTAGTTTTAAGCTATTGTTTTATGTATAACTAAAACTTGTTTAACTACTGTTATTAGTAGGATGTACTGAATTGCGCTCAGAGATCAATTGAATGAAATTTGCAGAATATCTTTCAAATGCTATGCTGATCTAGTATCAAACTGATTTGCCAAGTTTCTCCTCTTGGTATTACTTTTCATGTGTTATTTCTTAATCATGTCACGATAACATCACTTTGACAATTTTGACCTGTGGTCAGTGCATGTCTTAAGTAATATCTTATCTTTGAGCATGTGCTATAGTACTCATTAGTTCATTGACTAAGCAATACCTAACAATCTTTGGTTATTGTTATTGTATAGTTCTTGTGTATGTTTCTTTTTCAAAAGACTTTAAGAGACTTTGTTTCTGTGGTATTAGTACCTCTGTCCGTGGTTGAGCCCCGCGAACTGCATTTACTAAGAACTAATTGCTTAGTTTGTCATTTAACAGTTAAGGTGCTTCTTGTATACATTTGCAACTGAAAAAATATTCTAAACCCATAAGACTGAGCCACGGACTCCCATGTTTTGGGGACAGAATTCAATTTCAAATGGTATGCTAAGAACCTGAGAGGCTATTAAGCCTGGAAATAAATACTTCGGTTCGAGATTCTGTTTAGTTGAGGAATCAACATTGCTTGAGTCAATCATGAAAAATCGGACGCAGTAATGTTTGATAGCGAAACTGTCACTTGTAATCTCTGAACTGCGGAGCCCAGCTCACAGATTTCAATGTGACTTAACATTTTCTATTTTCTTTTATTGCATCAAAACTCTGACAATCGTAATTTCTATAAATTTTATTTTTTGTTTTAAATTACAAACGTTCAATCCCATGTATTAATTCACTTGTCTTTTATTTTTTCCTAAATAACGGCGCGAGGAACTACGGCGTTTACGAATTTTCGTGCACATTCGTACGCCAAAAGAGCCTCTGCCGTAAAAAAAAAAAAAAAAATACAGAAAGTAAAAGAATCTCGTACCGAATGTGTCTTGTGCCATCCCCCACGTTGAACCCTCCCCTGCCCTCCAGGCCAGGCCATGCGTGTTTTCTAATCGATGCCCTCCCATCCACGTGGCGACCACGTGTCTTCCGTGCGGCAGGCCGTAGGTGTGCCGCCCCGCGTCATGACCCTGCAGGCCGTGCTGGCCAGGCCTGCCGTGTGCCGCCCTCTTCCCGTGCGGCGCGCCGCATCGCATAGACTTTAAGGTTATCGTTAAAAAAGAAAATGATGAACGGGGTTCCGTAAGTTACATATATATATATATATATATCACTAAATACTTGTTTTCGCGTGGTAAACAAAAATAGAAGCAAAACAAAAATAATAATGTCGTTGCGGCCGTCTGTCCGCCGCAGGGGCAAGCGTCCTGATGTCTGTTTAAGTTTGTCGACTCTGCTGTGCATTGGAGAAAATTAGGAACGCTAGGAAGAAAATGTAATAATGTGTAAGTGTTGTGAATAAAATTTTGAGTTCGATTATGCCCCAGTGTTCTTATTATTAGTCTTTTGCTGTTCATGCCTGACTCTAGTTTTCCCCAAATGGTGTACGAACGAGTACTAGAGCTGGCGAGTATTGATTTTGGTATCTGCAGAGCAGTGTTGCCAGATAAGTAGGCAAAAATGCGGATGAATACACCTGTGTGAGGCAGACGGGTATTTCCGCCTGCCTACTAGACATTTTTGCCTACTTATCTGACAAGACTGCTGCAGAGAATGCACATCAATTTTCTGAGTGTTTTACTACTAGTTTTGCATGCAAATCCACTAGTATTTTGTTTTCTTTTTCTTATCTTGTGTCGGGCCACTCGGTAGGAAGATATGGGGAGTGCGGAAGGGTCACGAGAAATAACAGACAGACACCACCCACTATGAAAGCGAAGAGAGAGGTAGAAAGACAGAGAGGGAGAATTGGGAAAGGAAGGGGAGGGTGAGGGGGGGGAGAAACAGGTTCGCAGCGTTAGCCGCAGGATACACGTTATCACACAGGATGCGTCCAATTTATAGTAGATTGCGCTCAGAGGCGCGGCGGCAGCAACGGCCCTAGAGCCCTGCCCTATGCCGGGTCTACCGCGCCGGCCCGGCCCCGCCCGGCCCTGCCCGTGGACCCCACCCCGGCCCGCCCCGCCCCGCCCCGCCCCGCCCTGGATCAGCCTCAGATCACTAGCGCCCACGCTACGCCACGCCACGCGACCCCGCACACATATAGCGTTCCTCGCGCGTTGTGATTTGCTCCAGCGGCCAGGCCCGGCCAGCTTAATAGTCTGGAGCGGGGAGGGTCGTCGCGGGTCGAGTCGGGGGGGGCAGCGTATATATGTTTTAGAGGACCGTGACTCACGACGGCCTGCGAGGTTCAGCATTTTGTGCATTTGCTTGGTGTATGCTTCATGACTTTGATGTGGAACTTTGTCGCGCCACGAGGATTGCCCACTTTGCCACCATGATGCGAGCTTGCGGCGGCGCGGCGCGGCGCGGCGGCGGCTCTTCACGACCACGGCACCCATGATGTGCTTGATTGCCGGCCCGGCCCGGCCCGGCCCCTCCAGCTGACAGTAGATGGATAAGCTAAGCCCGCTTTGTGGAGCGGCCGCCCGGCCCGCGGCCCGGCCCAGCGCCATTTCTGCTATTCTTAGACACAAGAGCGCCCGGCCCAGGCTCGCCTATCCTCTCTATCCTCGCCCCGCGCCGCCCCGCGCCGCCCCGCGCCGCCCCGCGCCGCCCCGGGCGCGTCTAGTAGTCATTAGCAGGCCGTTATCGCCCGGCCCGGCCCGGCACCGCTGCTCCATCTCCCAAGGAAGAGCCATTTATGCTGACCCTCCCGCTTGCAAAACACAGGGCACGATTTTTTTGCTCCGAAATTCCTAAACATAAATGTTTCTGGTGCCTCTCCTTCCTTATCCATTTCGGCTCTTCGTACGATATTAAAATGGCAAAACCGTCGTCGTATTCTGTAAAGCGTGGTGCTCACAGCTCAGCGCAGCGCACGCGCGCGCACCGGCGGCAGTCTGCCTGCAACAGGTCCTCCTGCTAGTGCAAGCAGGGAAAGCGAGGGGGGATTTAGGGACCTCGCGAAGGGAAATACCTCTGCCATCGGCTGCTGCCGTGCGATTCCGAAGATCGCTTTCATACCTCTGTCCTCGTCGCACTCATGGAGCACTACCATGGCCAGCATGGAGAACCGCTGAAGGTGCAACAAGGATGGAGGGATGAGAGCGATCTTCTGAATCAGTCGGCTGGCAGGCCGGCGCGGTGCTGCGTTACGCTGGCAGACGATTCTAGCGGATCAGGGCGTATACCCCACGTGCCCGCCGAGCGGGGAGTCACTTCGAAAAATCATTGTACGCCCCCGCCCCCTCCCCCCCCCAAAAAAAGGTCAAAATACGATTTTAAAAAAATCAAATTAAAATCAAGAAGAAAGATACAGAAAAATTCGAAAACTCGAGAGCAGATGAACAAAAAACTGAAATATAAATTGGAAAAGGTCAGTCATAGGTGGGAAAAATATACAAATTTATCAAAAAAGGAAATTTTCGCTGAAAAAAATCAACAGAGAAATAAACGAGAGATGGAGCCACTAGCGCACCTAGCGACTTTAACTATTTATTTTGGCTGAACGAAATGTTAGGCAGCCGAAATGAATGTGAAAATAGCAGTTTCAGACCTGCGGAAATCGTTTTGCAAAGTTTCACGGAGGTTCAATCCGTAGGAACAAAAGTGATTTACGAAAAAGATATACGTAAATGTACACCTGTTCAAGAATTCTGCTCATCAGATTGAAGTCAAACTTACCAAACCGTTTTCTGCAGGTATAAAACTACCATTTCCGCATTCAGTTCACTTTGTCAACGTTTCGATAATTTTATACGATGATTTAAAGTCGCGCGGTGGGAGCCTCAGCCCCGGCCGTGGCGGCCATGGTTGAAAGAAGGCCGGCGACACGGCGCACGCAAACAAACCTTGTTAACAGAACATGCCAACCTACTAAACACGAAAAGGATCACTAATCCCCCTACGTTACTATTTGAAATTATTATCTGAGGTTGGCAGAAGTGCGATGCAGTCGTCTTTTTTTTTTCGGTAAAAATAAAGTAGGTTTCGAAAGGGTGGTATGGTAGTCACGTGTGAATTTTAGTGGTGTCATCCGGTGTCATCTCTTTCTTGAGCGTTTCTCTGAAGCAGAGCTTTGTTTGAACGCAGACTTCAGAGGTTTCTCTTTCGCTCCCGCCTACCCCCACCACGAAAATCTATCCCCCTCTCCTGGTGATTTCAGCTGACAAGTCGAGCATTAACCATAGCAACTGAAATTTCTATTCAAATTTACAGAAAATCTGTAGTTTAAATTTCTATTAAACTTTAAGAGTGAGTGTACAAGTTTACATACTATAACTGTATATAATATTATAAATATCCTTGGAGCGGATTTTTTCATCACGTAAGGGGCCATATAAAACAATTGACATACGTTAACGTTTGAAATTTCAAATCGATTCTAGAAGGCAACTCCCTTGCCCAAAAATAAAATAAAAATCATAGTATACACGTTCTGTATGAGTTATACCTCCCGCTGAAGCCGCCCGAGTCTACATCGGTTGTCCGACCTCTTTTTGTCCGACCTCGGGATTTTTGCGGCCGCCACCGTCACACGTTTCTTTTTGTCCGTCCTCATTTTGTCCGACCTGGCAGTCGGGGTGTAATAGTGATTTTTCTGTCCGACCTCGTTTTGTCCGACCCCAACGAACCGTTAGAGTCGCCTGCTATCCTCTGCGATGCAGCTCGATTGCCCGACCTGATGATTTCCTCAGAATCCAAAAAAGTGCCTTGCTTTTTTCTGACCTTGTTTACACGGGTGAAGTGGAGAAGGAATGGGTATCATGGTCGGAGCACACCTCAAATTCATTTTTAATTTTATTTAAAAGAGCTATTTTAAAAAAATTGAAAAATTGGTAGGCCCCTACCTAACTCGCAACCTGCGAGCCCCGCCTGCTTAACTTCGGAGTTCTGATGGGATCCGGTGTGTTCCAGGCGACCGCCACCCCGCGGGCACGAGAAGTCCTCTCCACTTCGGGGAGAGTCCCCGCTTAAGGCTGGCGGCCTATCAGGCCCGCCGTACTACCCTATTTAAACAGCGCCTTGAAGCCGTAGGTAGCATTTCGGACCAACGACTGGGCACCACCGGACCGCATGACCGGTCAGTGGGAGGTAGAGGCAAGGCAGGACGATAGAGGGGGAGAAAAGCAGAAAGAGAAGTTTTTGCGGAAGAGTAAGCGTACGGTTGGTTAGACCTGTACTGACCCGCTCCCGCACAGGTCATGGAAAAGCTGTTTACTAAGGAGCCAGATTCATAGGCCTTACTTCCCCACGAGGGACCACCCCCCGTGGCATGGGACGGAACTCCCTGACAACTCGCTTTCGCTGCCAGTGAAGAACCTACCTGGGAATTGAACCCAGGCCCCAAGTGCCGAGTCTCATGACACCCCGCGGCTTTCGTGGTACTAAGACCACTAGACCGTCGGCGATTCCACGAGGGAGCTCCGTTGAAATGGGGGGTTTGAATTCCACTCCAGGCTGCTGTCCTCGGAAAAATTTATATTTTATTGCAAGATTTGAACCCTGGTTCTGCGGCCCCCGGAACATCACTATGCCGGCACGGCTACGACGCCACGGTACGAGTCGGCTTTCCACTAGGGGTGACGCTGCGAAGAGCCGTAGTCGCCGACGAACCTGTACCGGTGGCGTCATCAGTACGCCTGCTCTCCTTCTTGGGACAGACCAGCCGCGTGGCGACTCTGGTATCCGCATCGGCACCGTTAGAAGTACTGTGTGGGCACAGGTTCGAATATCGATCACAATATTTTTTTTTCGAAGTATCTTTGTCTCTTTACGTTGCCCGAGGCACAAGGACAGTGGATAAAAAGGATTAAGTAGGTAAAAAAATAAATCAAAACAAATCCGCACTCGACATTGAGGTCGTCGCTGGTGAAAGCACAAGTTGGACAGAGATTCTAATGCCACCCATATCTGTAACTTCTTTTTCTTTTATTTTTTTCTTCTTTTTTAAGTTGGTAGCTTTGCTACGCGGTGAACTTTTTTCTTGAAAACACCAAAAAAAAACATATTTTTTAGTGCCTCGGACAACTACAAAAAGGCAAAACTACCTACTGATAAAAAGAAATAAAAGAACACTCTCAGCCCACTTACGTACATTTTGTGAGTAACCACCAAAATGTTGTGCAGCTGTAATACTTGGGAAATTACTAAGTAAAAAGCACAATTTCTTAGTTATTTATTTAGCAATTACTAATAATATTAACTATTTAATTACTTAGAAAAAAAGTTCGTAAAATACTTAAGAATTTCTAAGGAATACTTAGAAATTACTAAATATTTTCCAAAGTTTAAATAAGCTTGAATAAGTTAGAATAGTTAAGTTAGAATAAGTTTGAATTAGCTTTCACCGGCGACCACCTCAATGTCGAGTGCGGATTTGTTTTGATTTATTTTTTACCTACTTAATCCTTTTTATCCACTGTCCTTGTGCCTCGGGCAACGTAAAGAGACAAAGACACTTCGAAAAAAGAATATTGTGATCGATATTCGAACCTGTGCCCACACAGTACTTCTAACGGTGCCGATGCGGATACCAGAGTCGCCACGCGGCTGGTCTGTCCTGTCCCAAGAAGGAGAGCAGGCGTACTGATGACGCCACCGGTACAGGTTCGTCGGCGACTACGGCTCTTCGCAGCGTCACCCCTAGTGGAAAGCCGACTCGTACCGTGGCGTCGTAGCCGTGCCGGCATAGTGATGTTCCGGGGGCCGCAGAACCAGGGTTCAAATCTTGCAATAAAATATAAATTTTTCCGAGGACAGCAGCCTGGAGTGGAATTCAAACCCCCCATTTCAACGGAGCTCCCTCGTGGAATCGCCGACGGTCTAGTGGTCTTAGTACCACGAAAGCCGCGGGGTGTCATGAGACTCGGCACTTGGGGCCTGGGTTCAATTCCCAGGTAGGTTCTTCACTGGCAGCGAAAGCGAGTTGTCAGGGAGTTCCGTCCCATGCCACGGGGGGTGGTCCCTCGTGGGGAAGTAAGGCCTATGAATCTGGCTCCTTAGTAAACAGCTTTTCCATGACCTGTGCGGGAGCGGGTCAGTACAGGTCTAACCAACCGTACGCTTACTCTTCCGCAAAAACTTCTCTTTCTGCTTTTCTCCCCCTCTATCGTCCTGCCTTGCCTCTACCTCCCACTGACCGGTCATGCGGTCCGGTGGTGCCCAGTCGTTGGTCCGAAATGCTACCTACGGCTTCAAGGCGCTGTTTAAATAGGGTAGTACGGCGGGCTTGACAGGCCGCCAGCCTTAAGCGGGGACTCTCCCCGAAGTGGAGAGGACTTCTCGTGCCCGCGGGGTGGCGGTCGCCTGGAACACACCGGATCCCATCAGAACTCCGAAGTTAAGCAGACGGGGCTCGCAGGTTGCGAGTTAGGTAGGGGCCTACCAATTTTTCAATTTTTTTAAAATAGCTCTTTTAAATAAAATTAAAAATGAATTTGAGGTGTGCTCCGACCATGATACCCATTCCTTCTCCACTTCACCCGTGTAAACAAGGTCAGAAAAAAGCAAGGCACTTTTTTGGATTCTGAGGAAATCATCAGGTCGGGCAATCGAGCTGCATCGCAGAGGATAGCAGGCGACTCTAACGGTTCGTTGGGGTCGGACAAAACGAGGTCGGACAGAAAAATCACTATTACACCCCGACTGCCAGGTCGGACAAAATGAGGACGGACGAAAAGAAACGTGTGACGGTGGCGGCCGCAAAAATCCCGAGGTCGGACAAAAAGAGGTCGGACAACCGATGTGCTCCGCGCCGCCCTGCCGCACTGTCGCCGCTCGCCAGCGATATAGAATCCATAGAGAGTAAATTTATTTAAGAAAGACAGGGATTGTACATCACCATCTCCGATCTGGATGATATTTTTTTTGTAGATACCTTACTTCTTAAAACTAAGAACACCATATTTGGTTTGGGCGAAAAAAATTTTGTTTGGGAGTTATGGGCAACTTTGTTGATTTTGGTCGTTTTTGCAGACATTTTGGGTATTTTGGATTACGGCCGCACTTTTCATCCTAGGTCGGTATCCTGATGATATTCTGGGGGAGAATTTCATAAGAAACGAGAATTTGGCCTCGGAATTGCTCTACGACACCTAGTTTTCGTGATATTGCCTAAAATGTCTCAAAATTTTCAAAAAAATTCAAATTTTTTGGGGAAAACGGGAAAATGATAATTTTTGTTGTATATTATAGTATAGTCCGATGGAAAAAGACCCGCTGAATTTAATGAGCACCCGCCCAGATTTTTAGGACGAACCGTTTGGAAGCTGTGGAACTTTAAAGTTTGGTAATTTTTCATTTTTTCTTAAAAACTATGTTTTTTAGCAAGTTATTCCACCTCATGACAAAAGGATGAGGATTTTACATAAGTTTCTTGTTCAGGGTCACTAAAAGACCCTACAGAACGAATATAAGCACTTTGGCACAAATAGTAGGAAAGTTAGCGGAGAAAAGTTGTTAAATGCTTTGTTGCAGGGCTAACTTTTTTACCTAGCATCTCATAGGCATGAGCTACATCTCAATGAATAGAACTTTTTTTCCTGATTCAGAATATGGTATCACATGCCACATTGCAGCTCATAAAAGTTTTGCCTCTAGATACCAACTTTATTTGCAAATCTTAACGGCACAGTTTGTGTTTAATGGCAAAACTTTTATGAGCTGCAATGAGGCATGTGATACCATATTCTGAATCAGGAAAAAAAGTTCTATTCATTGAGATGTAGCTCATGCCCATGAGATGCTTGGCAAAAAAGTTAGACCTGCAACAAAGCATTTAACAACTTTTCTCCGCTAACTTTCCTACTATTTGTGCCAAAGTGCTTATATTCGTTCTGTAGGGTCTTTTAGTGACCCTGAACAAGAAACTTATGTAAAATCCTCATCCTATTGTCATGAGGTGGAATAACTTGCTAAAAAACATAGTTTTTAAGAAAAAATGAAAAATTACCAAACTTTAAAGTTCCACAGCTTCCAAACGGTTCGTCCTAAAAATCTGGGCGGGTGCTCATTAAATTCAGCGGGTCTTTTTCCATCGGACTATACTATAATATACAACAAAAATTATCATTTTCCCGTTTTCCCCCCAAAATTTGAATTTTTTTGAAAATTTTGAGACATTTTAGGCAATATTACGAAAACTAGGTGTCGTAGAGCAATTCCGAGGCCATATTCTCGTATCTTATGAAATTCTCCCCCAGAATATCATCAGGATACCGACCTAGGATGAAAAGTGCGGCCGTAATCCAAAATACCCAAAATGTCTGCAAAAACGACCAAAATTAACAAAGTTGCCCATAACTCCCAAACAAAATTTTTTTCGCCCAAACCAAATATGGTGTTCTTAGTTTTAAGAAGTAAGGTATCCACAAAAAAAATATCATCCAGATCGGAGATGGTGATGTACAATCCCTGTCTTTCTTAAATAAATTTACTCAGAAATATGTCCGGGCCGAGCCGTCAACGTCCTGGCTGGCTGTCCTGCGGAGCGATTCCGCGCGGTGCCGCGCCCGCGCCACTCGTCACTCGTCGTCGGTGCCCTCCCTGAGTGCGAGAGAGACAGAGGGTTCTTCTCGTGCACCCTACACGGTAGACGCTCCTTGAGAGAGAGAGAGAGAGAGAGAGAGAGAGAGAGAGAGAGAGAGAGAGAGAGAGAGAGAGAGAGAGAGAGAAGTTATGCGGCAGTGGAATCGGTCTTCTGGGAACGTCAGTCAAGACCACGACGTGTCCACCCCACCCCTCCCGGCGTCCGACCCGGCCTTAGGCCCGGTGTGATCTGTGGTTTTCGGCTGGAGACAAGGAGGCACGGATTTCGACAAATGGACATCGGGCATTCGAAACCCGGCGAGACTAGGGATATACCTCTTTTGTTTTATCGCCGGGAAAAAAATATATCTTCGGATTAATTTACCATTTTTTTTTTATTTTTTTTTAAATTTTTGTTAAATGGTTGTCCATTCTTACCCGTCAGTAAATTCCATGTCAAAGCCTCGTAACAAAATGTATCAGTTTGAATTGTAATTTTACCTCAGGCTTCACGGAAAAATTTCCGGTCGATCTATGACTATTAATCAAAATGATATTTGCAGAACACACGTGAGCTCGGCGCCTGCCGGACTCTGAGTAGGCCACCCCGCACTGTTTAAGTGCACTGTGTAAAGAGTTTGCCTACCCACCCGGCGCTAGAGCTTGAAGTTTCGACCGTTAGCAGGGGTACTTCCCCAAGAATCCTCTTGACTTTTTTTTCCCTCCAATCTCTTAACCTTCGGCCACGTGACCGTTTTGGCTGGCCGGGTCGGGGGTTGGGCCGCCCGCACCCTCGCCACGACGCCTTTTGCGGCTGGAATTTCCGTCAAGTTGAGCGGATGACGCGGTGCGGGTTGGGGCTGGGTGGGGTACGGCTGGATGGGGTGAGATGGGGCGGGGTAGGGGAGGCCCAGGCTCAGCCCAGGGGAGTGCTCCCTTTTATCACTCGCCACCCTTTCCCTTTACTTGGCCGCCCGCCTGCCAGCCTGCCTGCCTCCCGCTTTTGTGGCCATGCGCTTCTCAAGCACCGCAAGGCCGCCGCACCGCTGCAAGATCATGGGGCGGGGCGGGGCGGGGCGGGGCGGGGCGGGGCGGGGCGGGGCGGGGCGGGGCGGGGCGGGGCGGGGCGGGGCGGGGCGGGGCGGGGCGGGGCGCTGGGCACGGTGGGACGTTGCTGGGACATTGCTTGCATATTTTCCTCGTGCCCCGCCCCGCCCCGCTGCCCCCGCCCCCTCTCCCGTTCTCGGTCTCTCTGTTGTCCGCTGCCCCTCTGGCGTACGATCCCCGGAATAGTTGTCACTAGTCCTAGCCCCACCACTCACCTTTCCCCTCTTTCCCTTTCCCGCTTCTCTGCCCCCCCCCCCCTCTTTCGTCATTTCTTTTCCCCAATCCCAGTCATGTGCCCCCTCCCCCCCTCCCAAGCCCTTACCATGGTGCACCAGTCCCTCTCTCACTATCCCTCTCATTGTATATCTGGTGATGAGGATTGATGGCGGCGGGGCGGGGCGGGGCGGGGCGGGGCGGGGCGGGGTGGGCTGCGAGCAGAGTTAGATGTGAAACGGCACGGCGGCCCCACTACGCGGCTCCAGCCGCCCACTGCCTGCTAAGTAAATAGCTGCACAACAGAGGGGTACTTTTCTTTTTCATTCAAGGCGCACTGAAGGACGATTTGTGAAAACAGATGTTACTACTAATTTAAGAACTTAAACTTTAAAAAAAAAAATCCCTCCGTAATTTGAAATATTGTGTACGGAGTTTATGATTCGTTAAGGTATACCGTAAGAGCCACCATCGTCTAAGGAGTGCGCGTTTACGCAATGTGTGCGTGCGTGTGTGTTTGAAGGCATTAAGTTATCCTCTCACAAAATTTAAACATTTCCCAGTGAAATGGTTTTCTGAGTGCGCGGCCCTCTCGCCCTGCTCTGCCCGGGCGGAGAGCGCTTCCTGCCCACCCGCCCCCTGTACTGCGAGGTTCGCTCCCGCCAGAGCTTGGCGGATATGTTATATCATACTTTGACCCTGGCTTCGCCCATTCGTCGCCTGTGCACAGTGAAAATATTTCTCCTTTTTTTTCGGTTGTGTGTGTGTGTGTGTGGGTAGGAAAGGGCTCGTTGAGAGAATTGTTTGAAATCAGTCACACTTTTCAAGTTGGATAAATCTTGGACCTCCACAGGGCAAACTGGTTGAACGTATAAAATAAACGGTTCGTATGCAGACATATCCCAACGCCCTATACTTGACATAGCTTCTCTCGGACTAGAAGTCAGCCTCGCGTCTGTGCCTTGTGCCTTTGCGGTCCGTCGCCGCCGGCACTCCTCCGGCTATGTCTCGTCTGACTGACTGCCCCGGGTCCCCGCGGCCCGTCAGCCCAGCCGGTGCACAAAGCGCCGCCTCACTCCGCTCGTCTAGTCCACCTAGTGGCTACTCCAGCCAGGCCGAGTAGACTCGTCCGGCACCCCCTCCCCGTCCATGCCTTGAGTGAAATGAAAACTTAAAAAATTAAAGCAAACGCCGGCGGAAGTCGCATCCACTCAGTTACCTTTACCACACCTCCATTTTTAGGGACGTTGCGGATTGTTTTTGCACCTGAATGTTTTGAACCGCTCTCTGATAACGTGAGAGTCTACTTTAAAAGTAAATGACGCTCACTTTGCAGTGGGAAGTGCTCGACTGATATAAGCAATGTTGAGCTCTTTGAAATGCTCAGCTAATATGTCTATGTATTTGTAAGGACACGGAAGTGTCCCTGTCCCATACTTCTGCCTCATTACATTCCGTTAGCAACACATAAGTTCAAGAAAGGGTTTGACCCATCTTTTCATCTGAGTATTTAAAGTGCTCAGCACTTTGATCGGAAAATAGCGTGTGTCACGAGGGGGCAACCACTCCCTATCCTTGTGTACACAGGATTTCTAATGATATGGGATTTCTATGGATTGCTTAAAGATATCTCCGGATTTTGTAAAGATTTCATATGGTACATTCGGGTACATTTCACAAATATATACCAAATTCCACAAAATTCTAAAAGATTTCACGAGGTTTCATGGGATTCCTCAAGGTTTCATGAGATTTCACTGATTTCTGTGAGATTTCTTTATGATATTTCTTGAGATTTCTCAGTTGGATTTCGTAGGATTTCATCGAGATTTCGGAAGATTTCATCCAGATTTCCGAGGGTTTGTACACAGGATTTCACGAGTGGTTGCCCCCTCGGTGTGTCAGTATGACATTGTTAATTAACAGAGTATCCGCCTCGAATGGCGCGTGATTCGGGAAACAAACTTGAATTTCTCTGAGATTCCTCGTTCTCGTGGTGTGGTTGTGGGACCGGCGTATTTCTCTTATACGCGGGGAGCAGTCGCTCATCCCCCGCGGGGAGGGAGGCGCCACGCGGCCGTTCCCACGGGGGCGGTGCGTTTGTGTTCAGACGAAAACATGTTCACAAAGATGTCATGCAAATGATTCCTCCCGCGCCCCGCCCCGCCCCGCCCCGCCCCGCCCCGCCCAACCGCTCCACTCCACTTCACTGCTTAGTGTTCACCCGCCCCTCCGGGCCCGGATGTAACTTTGCGGTCCGCGTCAGTGAATAACCCGACAGCAGCACCCCGCCCCGCCCCGCCTCGCCTCGCGCTGCAAAGTTCATTTCACAACTTCTACAATCTAGTTTGCCGTCTGCTGTTATTGTGTACAGCGGCGATGACGGGTGCACTGTGGAGAAGAAAAAAATATCGCAGGTAGTGACGACTCGTCTAAGGTTATTCGTACAGCATTCTTCGTGTACAATAACACGACCGTCACGGTACGAACTGTACTTTACCTTTATACTTTTCCTTTTCCGAATTGAGCCTCTTCAATATCTTTACAAAATTAGGCAAAAATTACGTTCCAGTAAAGGCAACGAATTCGCTGAGAGAACTCTGGAAAACCAAGTGTGTACCGGGTGAACACGTGGTACAAGTATTCATTATTTACTGCATACCTAGAAGTATTCAGCAAATAATGTATGCATGCCCATGTATGCAGTAAGTAGTGTGTACATGCCTATGTACACATTATTTACTGAATACCTTGGCATGTAATGTACACTCGAAAAATCACAAAGGAATTAAGTGTGTACCTAGCATACCAATTTTTAAGTTTTTGTTCTCAGATGCAATTTTTTTTTCTTTTTTTTTTCGCATGCTAAAGTGATTCTCAGCGGGCGGAGCGCTGCTGACCGCTTGCTTTACAACGCGCTGCTCCTTATATCGGGATTTTAAGATCCGGAGACGACTGAGCAGAGAAGGGAATGGGCCACGCGGGGCAGGATGCGGGACACTAGAGAGACCCCCTACCTGTGGTGCATCCGGTCCTAGCAGAGGCCACTCTGTGAAAAATATCTGTGTATATGTTGTAAATTTGAACTTTCGAAAAATGTTGTAAATTTACAACCCATTCTTGCTTGTAAATTTCAGGTCCATGGGTAGACCTCGTAATATCACGATTTGTAATCGTAATTTTACAACTCCAATTCGTGGAAAATTTTCCCGTAAACCTACGACTATTTTTCACAGTGGCTGTCTGCTCCCCTCAGTTTTGATATGGCGCTGTTGCTTGCTGCGCTGCAGCGCAGCATGGCAGAGGTGGGCAGCTTCGTGATTCTCGTCCTCTTAAATTAAATCTCTGCTATAGTTGTGACAGTCCTCAAAAGAGGATTTTATGTTATTTTTAATGTTGGAAAAAAAATCATGTCAGGCGTGCAGAGGTTATTTGCATTACTTTTTTGTTGGACGCGATATACTGTGCCGTGCACCGCGAAGCGATTTAAGTTTTTTGGAGGGCAATTAATGTGGAACTTTCTAAATGTAATCACACGCAAAAAGAATATCGTTTTCTGTATTAAAAATAAATAAATAATTAAGGTGTTTTGAATTATCCACCTGGGGGTTGGAGTGTTGCTCGGTCTCTGCGGTGGCAGAGGTGAACAGTGCGTAGGGCGCGCTTCCTCCCTCGCCCTCTCCACCCCCTCCTCCTCCTCCCCTTCCTTACCTCAAATCGCATTCATTTCCGAAAGGAAGAGGGGCGTATTGAAGGGAGCGGGGGGCGGTGGGGCGGCGCGGTGGGTGGCGGGCGGGGCGGTGCTCGGTGGGGTGGGGCGGGGCGGTGGGGCCGCGGTACATGCGCACGAGGGCGGTGGGGCGGGGCGCGCGGGGCGGGGCGGGGCGGGGTGGGACGGGCGTTGCGCACACTCCAGAGAGGTTAGGTTCTTGCTCACTTGGCAGGCTGCGTCCCGCCGCGCTGGTCTTGTCTGGACCGCGCATCGCGCCGCTTCGCGCCCGCCGCCCGTCGCGACCAAACCCCGTGCCGAGCCGAGCCGTGCCGAGCCGTGCCGAGCCGTGCCGTGGCTCGCGGCGCGCCGAGCCGAGCCGAGTCAGGCTTGCCCGTCAAACGAATGGTGGCGACGCCCCGATTGTGAGTGCTGTGTGAAGGTTGGTACCTACGCTGCGCCTCGCCACCACACGTCCTGACCACGCAGTGCTGCTGTTGCTGATGTTGTTGTTGTTGTTGTTGTTGTTGTTGTTGTTGTTGTTGTTGTTGGTATTGTTTCCTGGGCGGGCAGGTCAGGCCAGGCCTATGGACCCGCCCCGAGGGTGGTCCGAGCCGAGCCGAGCCTAGGGCGTAGGGTGGGCCGTGTCTATCGACCCACCCCGGGCGTGCTCGGGGCGTGCTTTAGTGTCTGTACCAAGTGCGTGCGCGAGAGAGAGAGGGGAAATCGGAGAGAGGGAGAGGGAGATGCGGTGGTGATGAAGAGGTTCAGGGCCTGCTCCTAGTAGCACAGTTCTTTTCCTGTCGAACCTACAGGTGTATGGTGAAGACGTTTAGAAACTGAGATTTTGAAATTTAGGATTAGTTGCGTGTGAGCGTGCGGGTTTTTTTTTCCTTCTCCTATCATTTACTTTTTAGTATGCACGACTGTGGTTCGCCCTGCGTGGATGTCGGGGATGCAGACACCTGTGACACGGCCTCCCTTTCTGTCTACCCCCGCCCCTCCGCGTTTTCCTCAGTGTTTGCACCCCCCCCCCTCACCCCCCCCCCTCCCCTGCGTGCGCTCGAGTTACGCTGGTAACAATTTTATGGACGACTGGAGACTATCTTGCCAAGAAAGGGAAACGGAGAGGAGGGGAGAGGAGGGGAGAGGAGGGGAGAGGAGGGGAGAGGACAGAGGACCTCCGGAAAAAAGGGCTGGCCGCCGCTATAGAACACTGGGCCTGCTCCGGGCCCGCCGCGATTTCCCCCGCCTCCCACGCCCCCCTCCCCCTCCCCGCGCCCCGACACCTGACGGCGAAACGAATTACTCCTGGATTAGAGACGAGACTGTGACTCCTCTATCCCTCCGCAGCCACCCCCCCCCCCCCTCTCCTCCCGTCCTCCACGTCACCCCGGCCGCTCCAAGCTGCCCTGCCCTGTCTGTCACGTCCTCTCTCGCACAGCACCTGCCTCTGCCTCAAGGGGTCCCCCACTCACACAATCTGTGTACACGCGGAAAAACAATCCCACACAATCTGACACAATCTGACACAATCCCACACAATCCACACAATCCCACACAATCCACAGAATCTCATACAATCCCACACAATCCACACAATCTCACACAATCTCACACAATCTCACACAATCTCACACAATCCTACACAATCCCACACAATCTCTCACAATCTCACTCTATCCGGGCACCAATCGCCTGCAGTGGATAATTTAATAAGGCGAGGAGTTCACTTTTGGACCAGCCTACTGTAATGCGAAAAACGGAAACGGTACGCGTACGCGCGCGTGGGGAAGACAGTGTATTGGTGGGGGTATGCGGGTTGGAAGGGGGGTGGGTGGGGGAATCATGAAAACTGCGTGCATCAAATTACGTTCTTTGATATTCATGCTCTATATGTACTTTTTGACTATCAAGCCACATTGATGTATTCATCAGACAAATATATGATTTTTGCATGTTTGTGCGAGAATTGTTGCTGTGAATCCTTTTTTCCTGTTGGCATTTTCTCAAAAAAAAACATGCAGTGCTTGCTTGTCTTAGGGGTGGCAGTCAAAGTCGCGGGAACGTTACATCGGTCGGTGCAAACGAGTTGGTGAGTGTTCGTAGAGTAATGTTGTCAGGTTTAGTCTTGTCAAAATGTTATTTGTTTTGCTTGAAAAACACAAATATCTAACACATTTGATGGAATGAAATGTTTTTTGTCTGTTGGAAATGGACGAATAGTCCTGAAACTTGGAGGCCACTGAAAATGTGCGGGACTCAGACGAAGCAATGTCGTACAATGCTCCTGAAATCAATGCACGTCAAAATAATTTGGTTTTGCGTTGTTAGTTAACGCCGCCACTAAACCTATCATACCTGGTACTTTGAGCGGTATCGAAAAACAACAAATTATTAGGTTGTTAGTTAGGTTATGTCTCTTAAAACTTGAAACGGTACTGTATATCACGAAAGGGACCTGTCTCTCTACATTTTGTTTCATTCATTTGGTATTAAATCGTTAAATCCCTTTGATATTATACTTTGGAAGCATGGGAAGGAAGAAACCCTTTTCAGTGTGAGCCTGTCAGTCACAACACTTTGCTCATTCGTAATATCTGGAAATACAAGAAACTATTTTAACCGTGTTGCTCCAACTTGAGACGAGGAAAGAGCTGAGGGGGCGGGCGAGGCTGCAGGGTAGCGAGGGTAGGCAGGCCCGCAACACGGGCGTCGTACGGGCTGCCTACCCTCGCGTTCTGATGCTTCTGGGGAGACAATCAACAAACAATGCGGCACAATCCTAGACAATCTCACACAATCCCACACAATCTCACACAATCCCACACAATCTCACACAATCTCACACAATCTCACACAATCTCACACAATTTTACACAATCTCACACAATCTCACACAATCTCACACAGTCCGCACAATCCACACAATCTCACACAATCTCACACTCAAAACAATCTGTGTACACATTTTTGGGGAGTGGGGGACCCCTTGCTCTGCCTCTCTCTCTCTCTCTCTCTCTCTCTCTCTCTCTCTCTCTCTCTCTCTCTCTCTCTCTCTCTCTCTCTCTCTCTCTCTCTCTTTCATCCCTCTCGACTTTTATAAAGCGACACGTCCTGTGGAAATAGCTGTTTTGCTTCGTGATGACTTTTCCAGGTTTCTCTCTGCCAAACCTCATCTTTTTTTTTAATATAAACAACGAAAAAGAAAAGATATAGATTTTTCTTTCGGTGTTTTTTTTTTGTGCTGGTCCGATAAATTGTCTAATGTTATTTATACGCGGCCGCAAGCTCTGCCGCCGGGCCGCGCGGGCAAACGGTGTAAGTGCCTCTTCCTCTGACAACACGGCCTCGCTCGTCTGCCAGCTTGTCTGTCTGCCTGTCTGCTTGCCTGCCTGCAGGTCTCTCTCTGTGTGGCTGTCTGGGCTGTCTGACAGTCTGTCATTTGGCACACCACCGACAACACCCTGCCAACCATATAGCGATGCAAGAATAAGTGATGATGCAACTTGCCATTTTTGCTTGCCTGCCATACAGAAATTCTTCAACGTGAAGCTGGTCATCCTTCAACTCCCTCCCGCCCCTGTCCCAGGCCTGCTGCTGCCACCCCCCCCCCCCCCCCCCTCTGGTCCGCGCCGCGCTGCGCTCCAGCGCCCCCATAAACTTTCTTGCTGATACCACCTGCCTCATCACTAAGCCATTGGCCTTCCCCCCTCACTACCCCTTCACTCTTTTCTTCCACCCTCGGGCGAGGATGTAAAATGGTCGCTCATTTCGAGTCGAAAGGGTTCGAACTCTGAACGTGTCGTAAAATGCAGCGCGTCTTGTCGCTTGTAAAGTCTTGCGCCGCAAGAATCAGTACGGTAAGGCGACAGGTCAGGCCACTGTCCTGCCCCTTAGGAGGCGGAAGGGGGGTACCGGTACCGTATAGCTACCAGCAGCTACTCGCACAGTCACTCGGCGCAGGACCTGTTGCGGGCGACCAGGCTGAGCCGGGCTGGGCGGCAAAGCAGGCTTGTTGAATGTCGCCCAGCAGGTGTTTAGTCTAGTTCTCTCTCTCTCTTTCTCTGTCTGTCTGTCTCTCTCTCTCTCTCTCTCTCTCTCTCTCTCTCTCTCTCTCTCTCCCTCCCTCTCTCTCTCTCTCTCTCTCTCTCTCTCTCTCTCTCTCTCTCTCTCTCTCTCTCTCTCTCTCTCTCTCTCCTATCTCCCTCTCTCTCTCTCTCTCTCTCTCTCTCTCTCTCTCTCTCTCTCTCTCCCTCTCTCTCTCTCTCTCTCTCTCTCTCTCTCTCTCTCTCTCTCTCTCTCTCTCTCTCTCTCTCTCTCTCTCTCTCTCTCTCTCTCTCTCTCTCTCTCTCCTATCTCCCTTTAGCAAACATCGTTCGGTCAAAGTAAAACATTTTCTCGCTTATGGTGTGTTTTTTCCTTACTTTTCCGTACTTTTGCTTGGAGAGAAAAAAAATTCCTTTTTCTCCTCTTTGCTGTAGCTTTTCCCCCTCAGCACCATCGCATTCCTGCGAGCCGAGGCGACGCGACTCGACTCGGGGTCAGGAGGGGCGCGGGGTGGGGTGGGGTGGGGTGGGGTGGGGTGGGGTGGGGCGGGGTGGAGAATAAGAATGTTGCGCGAAACACGAACCTTCCATTTGGGGGTGGGGTGGGTGGAACTGGGGTCCGAGCTCCGGGCTTGGCACGCCCATAACAGGGTGGGGCGCTGCGGGGCTGCGGGGTGGCCAGGCAGAGGCGGGCCATTTCTCCGGGGGGTCCAACTAGTTCCGCCTGTATTTACTCGCTGGTTAAAGTGCAACCCTCTCCGCGTGGTTCTGTTTTTTCTCTGAACGGATGAATATTAAAATACTTCGGAGGAGAGCGCTAGTGGAGGTTTGTCAGTTTGTCACCGTTAAAACAAACTCGATCTCGATACTTACTCGATTCCCGCCTGCGTGGGCGCGGAAATGCTGTTGACATGGATTGTATGCTTCCGCGGCGTGTGTGTGTTTATAAGCTCTCAGTTTACTTATCACTCAGTGCGGGGCGGGGCGGGACGGGGCGGGGCGGGGCGGGGCGGGGCGGCGCTGAGGTGCGGCAGGCCTACGGCCACCGCGTGTGTACGCTCGCCGCGCATCACCGAATATCAAATAAAAGGCCCCACCCTCACCGCACCGCACCGCCCGGCCCGGCCCGGCCGCTCGGAAGTAAACTTCGGTCACCAATAAATTGGGTTGTCGAAGGGGGATTTTGTGGGATGAAGGCTTGCAGGCAGGAAGGCAGGAGGGGGACGGGCCGGGTCTGATCCGGTTATTGATGCTTGGGCTCCTTTGAGGAGCTGTCTCGAGGCAGGGCCGGGGCCCCCAGGCCCCCCAGGCCCCGCAGGACGGATGAGGTCAGGTAAAGTTATTTTTTTCCCCGCCCTCTCTTTATTTTTAGAAATGAAGTTGACTGCCGCCGCGCCGGAGCACGACGAGAGATGGAGTAGCGGGGTGCGAGACGTGGCATATTCAGCTTGAGGGGCGGGCGCGGGGTGGGAGAAGATTGGGCTGGGCTGGGCGGGGGCAGCGGGGGCAGCAGGGGCGGGCAGGGCGGGGGTGGTCTGCGCCAGTGTTTAGGGGCAGTACATGGGGAGGTCTGGGATAAAGTAGGCTGCCGAGTGGTGCAGGGGGCGGTCCGAGGGCGGCGGGGATGAAATCCAATAGGCTGAGTGGGGTTGCCACCCCGCCCCGCCCCGCCCCGCCCCGGACCTCAGCCTCCCTGCGGGCCTCGCGGGCTCGGGCCGCCGCTGTTGCTGTTGCTGCCCGCCACGCCCTGCCCCCCTCCCCACCCCCACCCCCACCCCGCCCGGCGCACCGTCCTGTGCACAGCTTCAACCTGCCAGCCCTCCCCCTCCCCCTCCCCTCCCCTCGCGCGGGGGTGCGGTTTGTGTGCACCTTATTGGCTGGCGAACTGCGGGAAATATCTATCGAGCCGTGAGTTTACGGCCCGCCCGCCCGCCTGCGTTGTTGTTGCGTCGGGGTGCTTCCTCGCACCCCCCGGCCCGGCACCCGTCCGCGCACCTCTGCCTCCCTCAGCCCGCCTCTCCCCTCCCGCGCGGCCAGCGTGCCCCAGTCGTTATTTGGCGAGGCCGCAACCGTGCTGACCAGCCCATCTCTGCGCCCCTCCACTGATACACCAAGTATGCAAACTGCTCAACACTTGTAAGTGTGCAACTTCCAGTTTGCACGCGCAAGTCGTGTGTAACTCGGCAGATGTTTAATGGCAATCGTCAAACTCGCCAGTTGTACACTTGTAAGTGTTCAACTCGACAGTTGTGCACTCGCAAATGTTCAACAAGGGAAGTTTTGCACGCGCTTGCAGGTTTACACTTGAACACGCTAGACTTGAAGTTGCACAATTGGTTTAACAATGGATCACCACCCGCCCGCACCACCATGAATTCTATTTCTTGACGTTGTTATAGACTGGATGACTGACTATTTGACTAAGTAATGTGACAAATGCCGACAGTGGCGCCCACACGTTTTCCAGTGTACCTGGGCAACCCTTTGTGTACCTATCTCTATAAGGGTTTTTAGTCGGTTTTAGGTGTATTCTCCCTCCTTCCCCCCCCTCTCTCTCTCTCTCTCTCTCTCTCTCTCTCTCTCTCTCTCTCTCTCTCTCTCTCTCGCTCTCTCTCTCTCTCTATCTTCCTGTTTTGCTCTTCTTCGTACCCCCTTCCCTGTAGCTCAATGTACCTGAGCACGCGCCCAGCCTAGGGTATCATATGGGCGCCGCAGCATACCGAGGTGGGGGACGGCCGTAACTGGTGGCCGTCAGAGGCAGGCGCGCTGCTAAGCAGGTGCAGCAAGTGGTGCCGAGGCGTCCCCGCGCGGCCCTGGAGGGGAGGGGGCGGGAGGAGTATTTGTGGGGTGGGGGTGGGTGGGGGCGATGGGGAGTCGCTGTGAAGCGTTTTCCAGCAGGCCGGGGTCGCGTTATCGCCCTCTGGCCCGGCCGGGCCGGGCCTGGCCCCTAGCCCCGCCTCCCCCACTGCCGCCGCCATTACATTACGCAGCGTATCGTGCGAGCCCTTTAACGTTCTCCGGTTCGTAAAGTGAAGCGCTTGACGAGCCTGCCCCGCCCCGCCTCGCTGCAATGGTGAGGCGTGCGCGCCTCCTCCCGGGCGTTACCACTGGTTATACCACGCCCATCCTGCCCCCTCACGCTTCAACTCCCCACACGCGCACCCTCGCAAAGAGATGCAACCAATAATTTTGTCTTAACGCGAGCTTCTTCTGCCGACTCCTTCGTTTTTTGCACTGTTTTGTGCCTGAGCCTGAAATTGACGCCTTCACTCTCAAAAAAAGAAATGAGAATTCTTTTTTTTTTCGCAGCACAGAATTTTTTCCTTATTATTTTAACAATTTTTTATTGGTTCAGGGAATTTTTAAATTGGCCGCAGCGAAAAATGGTATTCTCCATATTTTAAACCTACTTTTCGTGCGGGAGGAATTTTTTTAAAAGACGTTATCTTTTCGTACTTAACTATGTAGCTATGTTCAATACAGAGTCTGGCCAAGTCCCCTGTGCACATAATTAGTCATGATTTTTGAGCCGGTCCCGAGCGGCCCATAGTCTACAGCACCCTGCCTGCCGCCGCGTGCTCACGTGCTCGGTGCGGGTCATATGTCTGCATGTCAGGCACAGCGCCGCACAGCGCCCGGCCGCGAGCAGATATGTGCACATACTCACCCGCACGTACACTCACTCACATGGAAGCACCAACCGACAACTCTGGAAATTTTGTACACCTCGTGATTCAGGAAAATTAATAAATATGCAGAAATATTTAGACAAATTCTCAAAATTTCAGGGAAAAATTATGAAAATTATGGAAAATTTACGAAAAATGAGGTAAGACTCAAAAGAAAATTCACAAAAATTCAATAAACTTTCTCAAAAATTGTGTTCACCAAAATTCAGAGTTGTTTACCCCTCGGCCACAATGCACACAGGCTCCTATGCCGCGGCACTTACTGACATTGTTGCGTTCAATATCTTGATGGAAACCCCTAAAATTGAGGATCGGGAAAAAGGGAAAAGAATATAAGCCGCTTTTGCGCCATGGACCACTAAGAACATGCCGATGTCCCGCTATAAGTGGCTTGCGAGTAGGGTCGAGGCGGGAGAGGGGGGCGTTATCAGGGGGGTCGTGGAGGGAGAGGTGGAGGCCGTTAAAGGAGGGAGGAGAGTTATGGTCTTAATTTGGGTGAAAACGTTTCTGGGATGACTTCTTGTTCCACGAGCAGCAGCGGCAGTAGTAGCAGCGGTGGTGTAGAGGCTCGGCTCGATCCATCACCAGCTCTCCTGCCCTGCCCCCTGCCCCCTGTGCTGTGCCCGCGTGTCTCTCCCCGCTGCCGCTCCCCTCCGCGCTTCCATTTCACATCACGGGGGAGAGATGATGGGCGGAAGGGTGGGGGGGGGGAGGGGGCATAGCAGTCTGCTGGTGCTGCCGTTGTACAGAATGACAAACCACCTCGCGCACACATACACACACACACACACTCAGACACAAACACACACGCACAGTGGCGGAACAAAGCCCTGGCACATTCGGGAGCACCCATAACTAGCCGTGCACGGCCCGGTGGCTCTCCAATGTGGCGCCCGGGCCGCGCCGGCAGTCGGGCCGGGACGGGCTGGGCAGCAGTGCCTATTCCGCGGCCGTCCAGCCAGTCCAGAGGGCTGCGCGTCCCGGGCGCGCTCGTTTGCTCTAACGCACACACTACACACACGCACACACTACACACACGCACACACACATTGTGAGTCCTTGAGCATTAAACTGCCGCTATTATAACCTGCCCACACAGAGTGCCACTGTGAGAAAAACCGCACATCGCATCGTACAACAAAACAACGGTTTTGAATTGACAGTTTACGGTTTCCGTTACCGTACCTCACTAATTTACCCTATACTGGGTACAATTTTTGAGCAGTTTTTTATTGTACTTCGAAAAGACGGTGTTAAATTGTAGTCCACCCCCTGGGTTTTTCCTCACGCCAAAGGAAAAAAAATACCTTTTTAATTATCAGTTTTTTCTGAAGACGTGTACCTTGCGATGAAATGTTGTATCGATTAATTTAACGTCACAATGATTTTATTATTTTTACTGGCGTCTTTTTATTGTCGATAACAGTCTTGCGAAGCAGTGATTCTGGTAATTTTTCGTGTCATCATAAATCCCATACAATCTACAGTGATAGTCGATTGCAACAGTAAGTCGCCCCAGCAGCGCGTTTTGAGTAGTGCTTTGCACTTGCACGCTGCGTGTTGGTGGTACTTTTCACGAGTCGTCAAGCAGGTAGTGTTTAAGTCGCCCCGCCCCGCACAGCGAGAGGGGAAAAAATTCTGAACTTCGGTGTGCAAATTTTGTAAATTTTCGTTTCTTAATTCTTGCTTGAATTTTACCCAAATTTTTGCGATTTTTTCTAAATTTTCCTGAATTCCTCTAAATTTTCCTGACTTTTATCAATGTCCTTGAATTTTCCTGAATTTTTCAAAATTACGAGTTGTACAACAATTTCAAAGCTGTTTCCCCCTCGCGCCGGCCAGTCGGTCCCCGCCCCGCCCCGCCCCGCCCCGCCACGCGGTCCCACACGCGAGATGGGGCTTCCTGCGTGGATGGTAACGCAATCCGGATATGTGCGTCCCGTCCTGTTCTCTCCACTGGTCTCTGCGCGCCGCGCCGCGTCGGGGCCCCCTGTACACTCCGTGTGTCCCCCTCCTGATGGAGCCGTAAGCCCCACCCGACCCCGCGGTGTGCCGCCGCGTGTGCACTCAGTGCAGCAGCGGGTCGTGGTGGGGCGGGGCGAGAGAGAGAGAGAGAGAGAGAGAGAGAGAGAGAGAGAGAGAGAGAGAGAGAGAGAGAGAGAGAGAGAGAGAGAGAGAGAGAGAGAGAGAGAGAGGCGGGGGCGCCCTGCACGAGTCGGTCGTCCAGTTGGGCCGCAGTGGAGGCGCGACCTGCCATGGAGGACGCAGCAGTGTCCCCGGACGAGCCTTTGCCGCCGTGAGCCTATGTGCACGGTGGGTGTGTTGCACGTGTGACCCACGTGTGCTGCACGCGTGCTGCACGTGCTTAGTGTGCGTCGGAGTGAAGTGCTTCGCGGATATTCGGTGTGACGACAAGGACGACCACCACCTCGGAGGAAACCCGCCAATGTGTCAGCACAGTTTTCCTGTTTGACGTTTAACAGATTGACTATTTATGCTGCTGGTAGTTCCTTGTGGCTTCCTGAACGACCGAGCGTGCGATGAGTGCTGCTGCTGTGCAGAGTTTTCATTCGGGTACCCGACTGGACCCGAACTGCGTCCGAAAACGGCATGCGCGAGCGAGATACTGCGCATTCGAGTTCGAGCGTTCCGCTTGCACCTCTCTCCTTCGAACGCAGTTCGGGTCCGTGACCCGGGACCTGACCCGAATGAAAACTCTGCTACCGTGCGGGTCATGTGTTGTTACCACATGATGTCGTCGTGTTTAGTCAGATCTTACCTTTGAATTCGAACTGCTCCATTACTTTTCTCGTCTTTTTAATATTTTTTTCCGACGATTTTTTGTGCCTTGATCTCTCAAACCATACCCTGTTTCTCTGTCATTTGTATTGTCTTTTCTTGAATTGAATCACTCATTGGCCTTGATTATTTGTGCATGTTTGCTGGTTGATAGTAGACCAGTTGTTGCTTGCCAGTTTGTAGGCATTAAACCGTTAATCTGCGTTGAATCAGAATGGACAGCATAATCTTCGGACGAACAGTCTCGCTGGGAAGTCTAGAAAGATGAATGATGCCTGCGTTTTTTCCGCTTCTCCTTTCGAGCGCCGCTGAGTGCTGGCTGGTCCTGCTGCCGGGCCGGGCCGGTGCCCGCGGTGCCTCCGCTCCTCCCTTCAGCCCTACGGCCTATACAGCGCGCGCGGATTGAATTAATTCTCCGGAAGTGAGGCCGTCAGGAACTGGCAACGCCGCGCCGCAGCGCTGTCCCGTCGTATGGGGCTGCCCGCCGTGGACCTGTCGTGGTCTCTCACCGCTGTGGCTTTCTGCGGTCTTGCCGTGTGCTAGAGCGAAGGCGTGTCAATATGAGCTCGTCTACATGTTTTCATCACCGCTATGGGGTCAGCGAAAGACCCCCACCCGAGGGGTATCTCACTCTTTAAATGGGTGTACACTGATTGGAGTGTTCGATTGTGATTGGAAGGAAAATTTGACCAAAATTTTTAAAAAATAAAATATTTTTTGGCAACAATTCGATATTTTGCAATTTTAAAAGGTGCTTAAAATAGATTTTTGTCGAAAAATTATGTGACTGGATAGTGATTGGAAAATGATTGGAGCTCAGGGTGTACACTGATTGGAGAAGGTGAGGTACCCCTCGCCCCCAGCGCACTCCTCGCTGCTGTCCAGGCAGGAGGCGCGGCGGCCGTCCAAAGCGGCTCTGGCTGGACCAATTGACCCCGCAGCTGACCCCTGACCGGCCGCTGGAGGGCCCGGCCCGGCCCGGCCCGGCCCGGCGGCCCCGGGCCCTGCCCTGCCCTGCCAGGGCGCTGCCCCTGACCTGCCCCATAGGAGACGCGGCAACAGCGCGCATGCCTGGCTGGCCTAGCCTAGTCTGGCCGCTCGCGCTCGCGTCCCACGGTCCCGCCCCGGGCCCGCCTCACGCCTCATCCCATAGTTGGCGAGGTACGTGTAAAAAAGGGGCATTTAGTGAAAGAAGCGTGAAAATTTGCATAGTTGTTCTTAAAGGTATAAGGAACAATTCTGTCCGAAGCCTTTTTGAAATTTTCGAACCGTTCACCCGGAATCGTTCAGTTTGAACACATTGAACAAAATGCTCATGGGGTGCGCTTACCGGGTTCAAAATCAAGCTACAGAGTCGAGATGAGTGTCTTTTCCGGACCATTTGGTGGCGCTGAACACGAATAAACACTCAGATAATTGATTTGAACACTTTTGAACACCCATTTTGAACATTTTCGTACAAAATATAACCCTTTTTTGTGTGGTAGCAAAAGCACAGCGTTCCCTCTCCGTTTGCTGTAATTTTTCCACCCAGAAGTCTTTCCGCACCACCACGGACCTGTATGAGCACTCAGGGCAGGTGTACTAACCCGTTCCGAACATTTTTTGGAACACTGAGTTGAACAAAATCACAGTTGTGTCGAAGGCAGGTGTCTCACACGTCGTTTCCACGTGAAACGGGGGACTTGGTGACGAATCCGCTATCGAAAACGACGTTCACCCACTCTGGAACACATACTAACCTGTTCCGAACACCGCTTTGAACACTGAGTTGAACAAAACGGTGTCTTTCGGGAAGCAAGAGTGAGACACATCGTTTCGTGGTGTAAAAGGCACGCTGATGTCGATTCTATACTCGAAAATAAGATTTCTGCACTGTACAACGCATTCCACACTGTTCCGAAATTTGTTTAGGAAACTCATTTACACATAATTTAGGGAAAGTTGCCCTGATGTGAGCCTTTAATTTTTTAGGAGAAAAAACCCGTTATCTGGCTCGTCAACCCTTGCTCTTCTGTCGTCCTGAAAAAAGAAAAAAAAGAACAAAAAAGGCTTTAAGTTTACACGTTTTAAAATTTTTAAAACTTTATTTTATTTTATTTTTAACTGATATACTTGGTGACTGGCTCAAAGTAGAGTCCTTTGCAGTGGCAGTCAATTTTGCAATTAATTTCCGCTATTTTGCAAGAGCACCGTGTAACAGCATACGCCACACATATTTCTTTTTCCAAATGCATTTCTTTTTCAACTGGCATTTTTCCCATACATCAGGGAGAGTTGACCACAGTGGAGTCAACTTTTCACTGTCTTTTTTCCATCGCTATCTGGTAGGATCTGATGGGGCTGGGTTTGGTAAATGAGCAGGGCCTGGAACCTTGGAATGTCGCGGTACTACTGTGAAATACAGGATTTGTACCGCCTAGTTTCGTTGGAACGAAGGGTGCTTTCGAACCCTTTTCCGTTGTCAAACCTTGTTACCCGCAGCTGGGATGGTAACGAGGGGGAAATGACCTTTGAATTTTGTGTGTAAATCTCGTTAATTGGATTTGGATTGCCTTTGAATTGGCTTCAATTGCCTATGAATTGCACTCAGTTAGTATGTGCGAATTGGCTTGAATTGAATTGGAATAAGATTTGAATTAGGTTGAATTGGATGGAATTTGTTTGAATTGGACTGAATTTGTTTAATTAGTGGTGTACACCGAAGTCCGAGGTTTATTATTTCTTCCTCGGATGGTAAAATGTAATTGAATTCAGCCAAGTTTTTAAGCTTAAAGGCGAAACTCGCGAAGGCCGCAGTTCTCCTCGAAAGAATGGGGTTCACAGCAGGCTGGTCTCGATTTTCACTGCTAAATATTTGGCATTTCACACATTTTTCCCAGTCAATGTCAACAGTGTCCTCTGAAAGGGACACCGGACCAGCACGGGAAAGCCCTATGCCGGCCCCACTCTCTCGATCTCCCATCCGCCATATTGCCAATCTATACAAATACGTATACTGTGATTCCTAACAATGTGAAAAAATACTCTTAAATTTACGACAGATTATATAATTAATGATTACGATATTGATTTGTTAAGTTAAGAATTGTAAAAATGAAATTTACTTCAAATTTTGCAAATTCTCTTCCTGATTCTAAAAATTCAACATTTGCCGTTATGCAACAAAAATAAAGTTATGAAATTACGAATGGCATAGAAACCATTTTCGAAATTTGTTCACAAGTTATCACATTTTCCAGAGAAGACCGTCTGGCTTACCAGCGTGTTCGCACTGTTAAAAATAGATGACAATCGGATGTCGGGAAGGGAGAGCCAGAGCCCAGTCAGGTGGCATCGGGCAGGGAATGCCCAATCGTCATTCCAGGAACAGAGGGCGTAGACAAGAACGACGCAAGAGCAGCTAGCAATGCTATTCAGCAAAATATTCCCGGCCCACAGAATTTAAAGCATTGTTTTACAGTATAGTATCATTATCAGCGTGCCTTTTACATCACGAAACGGCGTTTCTCATTCTTGCTCGCCGAAAAACAGGGTTTTGTTCAACTCAGTGTTCAAAGCGGTGTTCGGAACAGGTTTGTAGGCATTCCAGGGTGGGTGAAAAAAAATACGGATAGTATGTGCTGTTACACGGTGCTCTTGCAAAATAGCGGAAATTAATTGCAAAATTGACTGCCACTGCAAAGGACTCTACTTTGAGCCAGTCACCAAGTATATCAGTTAAAAATAAAATAAAATAAAGTTTTAAAAATTTTAAAACGTGTAAACTTAAAGCCTTTTTTGTTCTTTTTTTTCTTTTTTCAGGACGACAGAAGAGCAAGGGTTGACGAGCCAGATAACGGGTTTTTTCTCCTAAAAAATTAAAGGCTCACATCAGGGCAACTTTCCCTAAATTATGTGTAAATGAGTTTCCTAAACAAATTTCGGAACAGTGTGGAATGCGTTGTACAGTGCAGAAATCTTATTTTCGAGTATAGAATCGACATCAGCGTGCCTTTTACACCACGAAACGATGTGTCTCACTCTTGCTTCCCGAAAGACACCGTTTTGTTCAACTCAGTGTTCAAAGCGGTGTTCGGAACAGGTTAGTATGTGTTCCAGAGTGGGTGAACGTCGTTTTCGATAGCGGATTCGTCACCAAGTCCCCCGTTTCACGTGGAAACGACGTGTGAGACACCTGCCTTCGACACAACTGTGATTTTGTTCAACTCAGTGTTCCAAAAAATGTTCGGAACGGGTTAGTACACCTGCCCTGAGTGCTCATACAGGTCCGTGGTGGTGCGGAAAGACTTCTGGGTGGAAAAATTACAGCAAACGGAGAGGGAACGCTGTGCTTTTGCTACCACACAAAAAAGGGTTATATTTTGTACGAAAATGTTCAAAATGGGTGTTCAAAAGTGTTCAAATCAATTATCTGAGTGTTTATTCGTGTTCAGCGCCACCAAATGGTCCGGAAAAGACACTCATCTCGACTCTGTAGCTTGATTTTGAACCCGGTAAGCGCACCCCATGAGCATTTTGTTCAATGTGTTCAAACTGAACGATTCCGGGTGAACGGTTCGAAAATTTCAAAAAGGCTTCGGACAGAATTGTTCCTTATACCTTTAAGAACAACTATGCAAATTTTCACGCTTCTTTCACTAAATGCCCTTTTTTAATAGAATGCGACGTGTACCTCGCCAACTACCAGGCCGGTGGAGGTGAGGAGCGAGCCTGGGGTGAAGAGCGCCGTGCTCTGAAGTGTAAAGAGCTTGCCGGAAGAGTACGACCAGAGATCTCGAGTATACCATAGCATGCATGTAATTTTTGCCTAGTCGGGAGGAGCAAATAAAGGTGAAGAGTGCTGCAAAGAGTCGGCTTCTTGCGCGTTCGACACTCAGTATGTGTGAGTGTGTGTGTGATGTGAAGAGCGGGGCAGGGAGGGAGGCACACGGTGAGAAGGAAGAGCGGCGCGGGGAAAAAGGTGTGAGGAACAGGAAAAGAAGTGGAGAGCAGGCTCAGAGTCGGCAGGGCAAGGCAGGCTGGAGGGCGCAGTGGCAGGGGCGGTGGTGGAGAGAGCCTGCCTGGCTCCAATAGGCCTTGAGTGTGTTTTGTCAGTCCACCGCCCAGGGCAGGGAGGGCTACTGCTGCTGCTGCTGCTGGGCGCTCCCCCTCCCCTCCTCTCCCGGCACCAGCCAGACCGAAGCGAGCGGAAACAATAGCTCTTATTGGAAGGCGGTGGAAGCCAGCAGCAGGCAGGCAGGCAGCAGAGCCAACGCCAACACCCTCCTCAATGCCACTCAGACACGTTCGCGCGCGCCGCGCCAGCCCCCGCCCCACTGCGTCCCGCACTTCCCGCTCTAGATAAATTTCCCTCTCCTTTCTCATATTGAGATTCCGTAAGGGGGCGTTGGCGTCGATGGTGGATCAGGATGGGGAGGAAGGCGAAAGTGGGGACGGGGCGGGGGGATTGAATTGAGGAAGAGTGATTGGGTAGGCTGGGGTGGGGCGGCTGAGCGCGGAGCAATAATCACAGGGAGCAGAGCAGAGCCTCAGCCTCGGGGATCAACGTGCTGCTTTTCGCTCGGCGCGCGAGCGGCGTTCTCTTTCGCGTGGCGTGTATTCACACCCGAATTTTATGAGTCACTGGTCAGCTGTGATTTGGTTTTTACGCTAGTAGACGCTGAATTTCCGTTTATTTTCCCCCCTAACTTTTATTTTATTTACCTGCTGCGCTAGCTCGCGCCGACTCTCGGTGCCTGCGCCAGGGAACACCACCACCACCGCATGAGCAGGGTGCAGTCAGTGTTGGGTAGAGCAGCGGAGCGGAGAGCGCCTGCGGAAGACAGCGTAGGCAGCCCCGCTGCACACTAGCGCGCTCACAGGTGGGCGCTGGCCTACTCTCCCGGCGCCCCAGATGCCTGAGGTCGGCCCGGCCCTGCCCAGCGAGCGCAGCTTCCGGGCTTTGCACGAAGGGGAAACTGCTCTGAAATTTTGTACACCTCGATATTCAGGAAAATTTAGAGAAAATCAGAAAAAAGTAGAAAATATTACAAAAATTCAGGAAAAATTCGGGAAAGTTCGCAAAAATATACGTAAAATTCAAGAGAAAATTTTCAAAAATTGTATCATAATTTACAAAAATTCACAAAATGTGTACACCAAAATTCGGAGTTGTTTTCCCCTCGGCCTTTCATCGGGGAAACAAACGAATTTCAAAAGGGGGAACCCTCTGGCAATACTTTTGTGTTTTCTCTAAAATGTTGCAGGTGATGCTGTGATTGGCTGAAGAAGAAAAAACGCGGGGTCAAGATGGTGGACACAGCGAACCTCAACACGGACAAGGCCCTCCTGTCACTGGAGATGAACCAGTGCGGCGTGGTGAGTTGGAAACCGCAGTGTATTGCCACGTCGCGGACCGCGCCGGACCGGAGGGGAAGTTTGCGTAGACTTCAGTGTATTAATTTCTGAACTTCGGACTTTGGTGGATTTCGTTCAGCTTTAACGAATTTAGATGCGCTTTTGTGTGTGAAGTGAAATTCGGACAAACCTTTGTGAACTTCAGTTTATGTTCGGAAGCACCGACTAGAAATTTCGGAGAACTTCACGGACGAAGTTCAAGAATTTCCTTCGGTGTATGATTTTTTTTTTTCGGAGCCGCTTTCTAAACGCACCGTGCCCTCCTGCTGCAGGTGGTGGCCTCGACGAGCGGGGGTGGTGATGGCGGCGGCGCGGTCGCGTCCAAGGAGGGCAAGGACCTGCCCGAGAGGGGGTCCTGGTCCAGCAAGCTGGACTTCATCCTGTCGGTCGTGGGGCTGGCCATCGGGCTGGGCAACGTGTGGCGCTTCCCGTACCTCTGCTACAAGAACGGGGGCGGCGCCTTCCTCATCCCCTACTTCCTGACCCTGTTCCTGGCCGGCATCCCCATGTTCTTCATGGAGCTCGCCCTCGGCCAGATGCTCACCATCGGTGGGCTGGGCGTGTTCAAGATCGCCCCCATCTTTAAGGGTAAATGACACGGCGCGTTTTGTTTCGCCACTGTATTCGTATTGGATGAAGATGTTGAATTTAAAATGAGTTGCTGATCGCCAGGCATCGGGTACGCGGCGGCCGTCATGTCCTGCTGGATGAACGTGTACTACATCGTCATCCTGGCGTGGGCCATCTTCTATTTCTTCATGTCCATGCGCGCCGGTGAGTGCATTGTGGTGCGAGCGAGAGCTCACGACGTATGGCCTCTCATTTATTTTGTTTTGAATAACGATAACATCTGCCGCAGACGTGCCGTGGAGAACCTGCAACAACTACTGGAACACGTACAAGTGCGTGAACCCGTACAGCAGGAAGAACCTGACCTGCTGGTCGGCGTTCATCAACCAGACGTCCACCAAAATCTGCAACGTGAACCAGTACAACGTGTCGCTCAAGGACCTGAGCGACCCCGTCAAGGAGTTCTGGGAGTAGGTTTCCGCGTCGTCATTGATTTTCACGTCCCTGTCGTGTGACATGGCGTTGTCGACGTCAAACTGGAACATGTGTTTTTCTCCGCGCCCGGACAGGAGGCGCGCGCTGCAGATCTCTGACGGCGTGGAGGACGTGGGCGGCGTGCGCTGGGAGCTGGCGGGCACCCTGCTGCTCGTGTGGATCCTCTGCTACTTCTGCATCTGGAAGGGCGTCAAGTGGACGGGCAAGGTGCGTGATCGTAGCTGCAGGTGTTCGAAGTGAGGTGGGCTGCATCGTCGCCTGGCTCAGGCGTGTCCGCGTTTGCGTAGTAGTCAGGCGACAACGAGTACAAGATGTGTACAATGATATTTTTTCTTTAACTTTTGATTTCTTTGAATATTTTTGTTTTCGATTTTTCCAGCTAAATTTCGGACGTTCTATTGATAACTTTTTATCTTTTCCCCCATTTTTGATTATTTTTTTTTCAATTTTTTTTTCGGAATTTTTGTTAATTTTTTCTCGATTTTTCAGATTTTCCTGTATATTTTTTAAAGTGATTTTTTGGGGGCCGTACACTGCATTTTCGAAACGACCCCCCCCCCCCCCCCTCTCGGTCGACGATGCAGGCCTCTTCTCAGTGCGGCCATGGCCCACTGCGCCGCTTCGGGCTCCGTCTGCCCCTCTCCTTTCCTCTACTCTCCCCCCTACCCCGCCTCTCCTGTTAATTCCCTCAAATGATCATTAACTGCTGGAGATCTCTACAAACCCATGAGAAGCGACAAAATTCTTGCCCCGGGTGATTAAGTAGGCCGTTAACATTTTGACCTCTCGGCTCATTTAAGTCTTTCGTTTTTGACTTGCTCGGAAAAGGAGAGGAGTCGGGCGGGATGACGAGGGGGAGTCGCAATACTTGTCACAGCTGATCCTAACATTTCGCTGGCCGGTCCGCGCTCCGTCTCCAGGTCGTGTACTTCACCGCCCTCTTCCCCTACGTGCTCCTGACGGTGCTGCTCATTCGAGGTGTGACGCTACCGGGAGCCTTCGAAGGAATCCGCTTCTACATCAGTCCAAATTTATCCAAGCTGCAGAACTCGGAGGTATGTCAACCATCGCGGCAGTTTATTCTTATTATTTGAAATATAGGAAACCACGGACTCGTTTGTGTATCGCAGCGCGTCTAAACGCTAACGCGCCATCAAACTGTTACAGGTGTGGATTGACGCCGTGACTCAGATTTTCTTCTCGTATGGTCTCGGTCTCGGCACACTCGTCGCTCTGGGGTCCTACAATAAGTTCACAAACAACGTGTACAAGTGAGTATTGCGCCCGTTTCATTGAAGGGATATGGGAAATTGCTAAAAGATTATAGAAACCTAGTGATTGCGCCTGCGCCCGCGCAACAAACTTGCAACAGTGTAGTATCTAGGGAGCAGGGGATGTCGGTAAAACGCATGATATTTATTTTACAAAACTGTGTGTGGCACATCACATTCCAAGGAAATTATGCAAACGCTCTATTCGGGGAATCTTCCTTCCTGCGGTGCAGGATCCGTGGCGTTGGCGTATATCCGGCGCGGCGCGGAGTATATGCGCTTCAGCCGGGAGCGTCGTGGGGTATCTCTGCCTAGATGCCCTTGCCTCAGGGCGCATTGCGGGTGGTCGGGCCTTCCCTCTCGTGCCTTTAGAATGCCCAACGGCAGACTTAGTGGGATCTGATCTGGCCCTCCATAAAAATGGCTAAAAGGAGTCCCGTTCAACCCCTCCCCCCCCCCCCCCGCAAATCCCCTGCTTGCAGCACCCTGACCGCCCTGACCCGCACCTGTGCGGCCTTCATGCCTTGCCCGCAGGGACGCGCTCATCGTGTGCGCCGTCAACTCGTCCACCTCCATCTTCGCGGGCTTCGTCATCTTCTCGGTGGTGGGCTTCATGGCGCACGAGCAGCAGAAGCCGGTGGCGGAGGTGGCGGCCTCGGGTCCCGGCCTGGCCTTCCTGGCCTACCCGTCGGCAGTGCTGCAGCTCCCCGGCGCGCCCATCTGGTCGTGCCTGTTCTTCATCATGCTGCTGTTCATCGGGCTGGACAGCCAGTTCTGCACCATGGAGGGCTTCATCACGGCCATGGTGGACGAGTGGCCGCTCCTGCTGCGGCGCCGCAAGGAGCTGTTCATCGCCGTCGTGTGCATCATCTCGTACCTGGTGGGCTTGTCGTGCATCACGCAGGGCGGCATGTACGTCTTCCAGATCCTGGACTCGTACGCCGTCTCCGGCTTCTGCCTGCTCTTCCTCATCTTCTTCGAGTGCATCTCCATCTCCTGGGCCTTTGGTGTGGGCCGCTTCTACGATGGCATCAAGGACATGATTGGCTACTACCCCATCGGCTGGTGGAAGTTCTGCTGGGTGGTGTCCACTCCTTTCATCTGTGTGGTAGGTGTTCCTCTCTCCCTTATGTTTGCTCCTCGCACCGCTCTCTCCCAAGTGTTTTAGTTTACTTATTCTTGTTCCCGCAGAGCGTCTTCTTCTTCAACCTCGTTCAGTGGACTCCGGTTAAGTACCTGGATTACGAATACCCATGGTGGTGCCATGCTTTCGGCTGGTTCACAGCATTGTCCTCAATGTTGTGCATTCCTGGCTACATGGTTTGGTTATGGTACAAAACTCCAGGAGACTTCCAAACGGTAAGCACTTTTATCCAGTAGCACATCAATGTATCTTTTGAAAATTGTATGTAAGTCTATACTAACTTTGTAAAATTTTTCGTCTTTTAGAAATTCCGCACCATTGTACGGATAGATGATGATGTTGAGAGCTTGAGGGCTAAGATGCAGGCAGAGCTTGCGCAGTCCACTGCCGCTCAGTGTTAGGGTGGATCAAGAGTGGCTGAAAGCCCAACACGTATGTACTTCCCAACAGTGGCACTTTCTTCATCACATCATACCTTTGTTTTTTTCTCACAGGACATTCATGTTTTGTTTTGAGCTTTACCTGACTCTCATATGCAGAAAAGGTAATGTGTGGTAAACAATGTTTTAGTTTTTTACTTGTGTGACTAGTTTTTTTTAATTATTTATAAATCTTGTAATTTATTGAATATGTTCGTATTCTTTTATGTCTTCAAAGTTCAAAGATTGGTTCAGTGACAATAACTAAACTATTATTATAAGGAATACAGCTGTATACCTTAACGTGCTTCCATTTTAACTAATTAGTGTTGTAATTAAACCAAAGAAATATTCATTTTTGGAAAGACTTGTTGACATTACTTGTAATTGAATGTATTTTCAAATATATGTAATATTTTTTTTCTCGTGAAAGTTTTTCATGAAACTTGTTTGTTCTGCATGAATACTAGAGCAATCGACAGTATATCTTGCTGAGTTATGTTTGCAACTTAACTGGGAGCAGCTGAAAGCGTTTTCATTTGGAGGGTTAGCTGCTTACTTTAAGAATTTTTTTATCATGTGCTTCACTGATGAGGACTTAAAGGGAATTGGTGGCATTAGGACTTAGCCACCATAAGTTAATTGGGGATGTGTATCTCCCTTATTAGTCATTAGTTTTACCATTAAGATTTTGCGTTCTGGAAGGATAACTTAAATGTATAGGAGTGTACAATCTAGCTCACCATGAATCTCATATTGTTATTGTTTTGTGCAATGTATTAGCGCATGATAATTTGTAAGCCCTCTTGCAGCTAAAGTGTATCACTCAATCTGCTACGTATCAATTACAATTCTAAATCATTTCCAAACTTTATATATATTATTCATGATATTTATTTTCTATTTTTTTATGTTAAGGTGTTTTTCACAAACTACGACCATTTCTGTGTTCTTATACAAAGCTCCACTTTTTAGAACTCAACGCTATTAAAAAAAATCAACATTTCCTGTCATATCATTTTATTGTGAGCTGGTACTTTTTGTACCTGCATTCTTTATTTGGATCAAAAGGGGAAAATCCCCAGTAGACACAGAATAAGCACATTTATGTGCCAAAATTTTCTCTCAAATCTATTGTCTTCCTCTTTATATCTAATATTTTTAATATTTGGCCAATTCTCTATTTCTAACTTTGTAGTTAGGCGTTTTGCCTACTTGTCAAGCGCACAAAGCTTGTGTTGGTGCTATTTTGACCCGATGGGTAGGTTTTAGCATTTCCATCATGTTTTACCAGTTTTAATTGACCAGAGTAGAAAAACTTTGAACTGAGTACATCCAAAGAAAATCTATATTTAAAAGTCTTTAGAGCACTGTTAGCGTGTTTTTTTTTTCTTTGTCTTTTTCAAATTTTGTTTTTCATTTACACCTGATGTGGCACATGTATGTAAATGAAAACAAGATTCCTTTATTATTGAACTCATTAGAACATCAATGGGATTGTCTTACAAAAAATAGACGAGAATTATTTGTAGATAAATGTGAGCAGTAAATGGCTTGTTTTCTAGTAGACATCTCAAACTTCTTTTTTCTTTATTTCTTTTCTTTTTTTTTCTTTTTTTTCTTTTCTAAATAATCTATTATGTGACTAAATCCACGGCCTCTAATATTTACTTTATGGGAGAACTGTAACACCTTGTCTCAAAGCTTCCTTAAAATCACTGTCTTCCATTTCCAACTTTGAAACAATTAGAGAAAATTAGATCTTCATATATCTATATACATATATTTATGCTTGGGAAAAATTGCAGAAGTGAGTTAAAAAAGGTAATATTGCACTTGTTTAAATTAGCTGACTGTACTCCATAGACTTCTAAGGAATTTGTTTGTTCTTGTTAAAAACTAAATATTATTAAAAAAAGCAATTTTTCAATTCATGTCCCAAATGATGGTTTGCTTTGGGAAAGAAACTAAAAAGATAAATGCAGTGAAGGAAAGGGAAATGTGTTATTGAAAGACATGTTGGTCTTTTTCTGCCAAGAAATAGTCCACATGTCTATTTCCAGGATAGCTAAGCAAGCGCTAGTACTTCACAAAGTATGCTGCCATGAAAAATTGAAACTAAAGTCTTTTCGTGATTATATCCTTTTGTCGAAAAGTATATTGTCTTTTGATTCGAGGAAAAGAACGTGTACAATTTTTAATGACAATATCATCCCCACCCTTATGTAATTCTTTAAGATTTAGCACTAACTGCTTGCTGTGAATTAATGAATATAGATTTGTGATGAAACGTTAGTGATTTCATGTCTTCCAAAAAGTATTATCATAACTTGTAGCATTTTAATTGGTCTAAATGTCATTTAGAATTTAGAAAAATGCTTTTAAAAAATGAGTCACATGACTGATGAATTTTTAATGACAATGTGTTGAATCGAATACAGGCAATTAGGCTTGCAAGTTGCTGTACTATATTGTCAGTCTATTGCACCTGTATGAACACTTTGAATTTAAATAACAATATGGTCAAAGTAAGACGCTCTACAAAATTATCAAACTTTGTTGTGGGTAATTTAAGGTGTGTGATACTGTAGCCATGAGAACAATTTTTGCACTCCCGCAACTTTAGTCATGTGTTCTTTACAAAGTCAGGTTGTTAGGAGTATGTGATATGTCATCATGCATTGTGCACTATAAGGATTTCATTTGTTGTTATCATAAATGTCAGAAATTTAGCATTCTCACCTGAAAATTTTGTCTTCCAACTGTAGTAAACCTACTTAAATGTGTTTTACATTTGATCGCAGTAGATACAAAACACATTTTACTGTGTACTCTCATGGTTTTGAGATAGTAGATGTAACAAAACTGAGCTCAGGCGATAAAAGATACCTCAGGAATATCTTGAATGTTCTCATCATTTTCACCGAACTCGTTGCACTAACACTCTCACATAAAAATCAAGGACATGGTCTTGGTTCATCTTTTCAGAATGTTACTTCAACATTATATTTCACGTGACGTTCCTCACGCCTTGCTGATATCTCAAGTGAAGAGTATGTGGTGGGCTCAAAAATCTCAGAATAATTAAGCGGGCCGCCGTGCCGCTCTGGCGCCCTATCTGATACGGATGAGATAGCAGTAGGAGCAGGAGCAGGAGTCACCCGCCCTCCTCCATCCGCCCCACTTTCCCCCTCTCTTTGACCTCCTGCAACCTCGCCTACTCCCTGTGGCACCTACCCGCTCACCCTGCCCTGCCCAGCCCAGCCGCCCCGCGCCATCCACCCTGAGCGAGAGCGATTATCATCATTGCGCGTTCACCTCGACAATCTCGCGCCCGTGTGGGAGGGGAGTGCTCAGGTAACCGTCGATAGGTGCAGCCCGAGCCAGCGGGGCCGATGTGTCCCGAGCACGGCAGCGCGGGGCGCGGGGCGCGGCGGGGCGGGGGTGGCGCGGCGTGGAGGGGCGTAACCTGCTCCGGACCGGGTCGGATCGGAGCGAGGCGTGGTGGGGCGGCGCCGGGCCGGGCCGGGCCGGGGAGGGGGTGGTCTGGCGGGCGCGATGGGGAGGTTGAAGAGCTGGGGGTGGGGCCCGGCGCCCCGGCCCGGCCCGGCAGCCCGGAGCAGCAGGCTCTGTGAGGCCGGGCCGGCCAGGCGGGTCCCAGTCGGCGTGAGAGCGCGGGGCCGAGCCGAGCCGAGCCGAGCCGTGCGGTGCGGTGCGGTGCGACCACCCTGCACCAGCAGCCAGCGGCGGCGCCTGGGGCAGCACCACGCAGCACAGCGCAGCGGCGGCACCGCGGGGCGCGGGGCCCAGGCCAGGCCAGCCCGGGCCAGGCGTAGGGCACCGCCGCCGCGCCGGCCGGGGCGGGGACCAGGGTGTTTCCTAGGCGGGGCGCTCCCCAGGCCCCAGTACACTGTGAGTACCGAAACATCCTCCTCTCCCCCCCCCCCCCACCTTCCGGACACAGCAGGACCGCTGGACTGCCGCTGACCACACTGGGACCACCCTCCGCGCATTGCAGCCGGGTCCCACCGGCTCCCGCGCACTGTGCCCGACCGACCTGGGCACGGCAGGGCTGGGCGCGTGAGAGAACGCTGCTCGTCGCGGAAGTGTGGGGGTGCCCGCCCGTGCCCGCACTGTACCATGTGCCTTGTCGAGCCGTGCCGCGCCGGGCTGCGAGCTGCGAGCTGCTCTGCCTGGCTCTGCCCCCTGCCCTGCCCGGCCTGGTCAGGTCCGTCAATCGATACGCGCAAAGCGCAACGACGACACGACGCAGAGAGGCTCCGCGCCGTACCGCGCCGGGACGCACTGACAGTTGCCCATTTACCTCTCCGCCCCAGCCTGCCGCACCCACTCACCTCCTAACCCACTGGCAGACGGAGACTAGGGCAGGGCAGGGCTTACGTCCCCTCTGTTTACTGCTCAGACGGCAGCCACCCGCAGTGCGGGTGCTGCTAGGGGGTGTCTGTGTGTGCGGGCGTCGTATCCCTGGGTAGTGGCAGTTTACTAAGGGTGGTTACGCTGTTTCATTTTCCTCCCTAAAACGGGCCGTGTATTTCAGTTACGCACCGGTTGTTCGTTCAGAGTTTTTGACTGCTGCACCCGACGGCATGTCATCCTCAAAGGCTCATTTCGTCGCGTCGCGATGAGGTCTCGCCTGGACCTCGGCGTCGGCGGTGCGGTGCGGGGTGCGGAGCGCAGGGCGCAGATACCGATACTGGACTCTAGGTCCTGGTCCTACCTGTTGCAGATAGCCTCAGGCCGCCGCAGAGCCGCAGGGCCGCGTAGGACGTGAAGGAGGCATGGTGACGCGGCCGGGGCTGCCGAGCGCCGTGCCGGCCGGTCCAGGGCCTGCGGGTCCCGCCGTGGGAGCCGGCGCCGCGGGGCCGGGGCCGGGGCCGGCGAGGGTCCCCGGTGCGGGGGCGGGCGGGGTCGGGGAGCCCGCCGCGGCGCTCTACAGATGAGGCTACGCCCCCGGGCTCGGGCCTGGGCCACACCCGGCCGCGGCCCTGCCCATGCCGCCGCCCCGCAGCCCCATGCTGCCCCGGGCAGCCCAGGGCGGCGCCGTCCACCCCGCCCCAGCAGCCGCGGGCGCGGGCGCGGGCTCCTCGCCGGACACGGACTCTGGCGGTGCGGGCGAGGACGCGCTGGCCGCGCCGCGCCGCCGGGACTACCAGACCGCTGACTACCAGGCGGACTGCTCCAGCAGCAACCAGGGCAGCCCCAGCCCATGCCCCTCGTCCTCGCCCTCGACCGAGTACGCGCCGCCGAGGCCGAGGCCGCCGCCGGCGCGCCACCACCCGCCCCCGGACCTGCTGGTGCACGCCGCTGACTTCGGCGAGTGGGAGGGCGGCACGCCGGGACGCCACCGCGCGGCCAGGTCGGCCAGGGTCGCCATGGAGGCGCATCACGGCTACGCCGATCAGGTGAGCGCTGTGTCCTGCCGTACCACCTGCACTCGCCCTGCGGTTTCCTATAACTGTTCTTGTTCCTCCCGCAGCGCTCGTACGGCTCGGCTGACTACGACGACATGGGCGGGTACGAGGACTACGCCGCCGACACCCCGCTCGACGACGCCTCTGAGGACCAGGACAGGGAAGACGACGCTCTCCCCGAGGACCCGTACATGAGCTCGTCCTACCCGGATGAGGACTCGGACTTGACGACGACCGACGACGGATACCGGACCGGCGCGCACTTGGCTTACCCCGCGGGCCAGGGTCCCGGTGCGTCTGGGTACAGCCGTCGGAGCTACGCGGCCGGCCGGCAGCACAGCTACCCCGGCGCCGTGCCGGACCCCAACTCCTTGCAGCCGCCGGGCATGTACCGCCGCGGGTTCTCCGAGGACGTGAACGAGATTCGCGCGGCGGGGCAGGGCGCGCAGGGCTCTGCCACCTACGACTACGATGACGACAGCGGCTACACCCACCACCGCGGCCTCCCGCTGCAGCGCGGGGTAGCGGACGGGCTGAGCGACGGCCACAGCGATACGTCCAGCGTGCGCCGGTCAGTATTCATACGTACATGAGCACGTCAGTTGTTTGTGGATCATCGGTATCGCTCACATGGCAATTCTTGTCTCTGAAGGCTGAGCAACTCCCCGCGGCACTCTCGGCTGCTGAGCGACGCGGACCTGTCGGAGCGGAGCACGGGGAGCGGCGGCACGGGGCCGGGGCCGGGGCTGCGCCTGGGCGCAGACCTCCTCGACGTGTCCCGCCGCGGCCGCGCGGATGGCGGCGAGTCCTCCGCGCTGCGCTCGTCTGCCTACCTCCGGCAGAACGTGAGCGCTGACGGCGTCCTGCTGCGGCAGCCGCCGCCGCCCCTCAGCCTGCCGCCGCCGGAGGACAGCGTCGGCCCGTACATGACACCGCCCCCGCCCCCGAGGCGCCTGCCACCCGAGCCCACCTCCTCCTCGCTGTACCGGCGGCCGTCCCTGGACCCCGGGCTGGAGGCCGCCGTGCAGTCCCTGCGGCTGGACCATCACAGCCACGGCCTGGGCCAGGGCCTCCGCGACGAGCCGCCGCCCACCAGCCCCCGGCCCGCCTCGTACCACGCGCGCTGGCGCAGCCCGCGCAGCCCACGCCTCACGTCCGCCTCGCACCAGGACATCTTCTACCGGCGCCACACCTTCGACTCGAGCGGCGACGAGGCGGGCCTGTACCTCCGGCCGTCACACCAGGACGACCAGCCCCCCAAGTCCCCGGGCTACAGCCGGCGCCGCTACGTCCAGGGCGAGATGTCGAGCAAGGGGAGCACACGCGCGGCCTGGTACCGCGCCAACCGCTCCGACTCGCGGCCGCCCGCGGGGCCCCGGAGCACGCCGGCCTCGCCCAAGAAGCTGGCCGGCTCGTGGGACCCCGGCCCCAACGTCAATTACTTCTTCTCGAACCTCCCCGTCAACGCCGGCGACCCCTACCGCACCGTGGAGCCGGCCGGCGTGTCCTCGCGGCCGCGCCGCGGCAGCCGCACGGAGCTCAGCTTGGACCTGGACCAAGACGACCTGCACCTGGACGGGGATGACGAGGAGAGCGACGTGCCCATGCCAACCATCCCCATCCCGGAGGTGTTCGTGGAGGAGGCGCGCGAGGACGAGGACGGCGTGGCGGACGAGTACGCGGGCGGTGACATGCGGCGCGCCGCGTCCCCGTACGCCAGCCGCCATTACCTGGACGAGTGGGCGTACGGAAACCAGTCGGGGCCGCCGACCTCCAGGGGGCCTTCCAGAGGGCCATCCAGGGGACCGTCGAGGGGGCCTTCTCCGCGAGGGGCGCGAGTGCCGTCGCCCAGGGTGGCGCCGCGCGGCTACAGCCGCAGCCCGCTGCCGGCGCTGCCCTCCGCCGCCGCGCCCAGGGACCCCTCGCCGGTGTACGTGACCTCCAGCCGCGCCGAGTACCTGGCCGGCACGTCCGAGCCGGTGGCCGACTACCACATGGAGAGCGAGAGAGACCGGCGGCGCCAGGGCGACTACCACATGGAGAGCGAGAGGGAGCGGGAGCGCCGGCAGACGGACTACCGACGCTCACAGCTGTCGGCGGTGTCGCCGGGGCCCGCGGCCGACTACCGGGACCGGGGCCACCGCGACCGCGGCGCGCGCCCGGCCTTCCACGCCGTCAAGTCGCTCGACACGGGCATCGGGCACCGCCAGGAGTACGTCGACGAGGACGTCGGGGATGACCTCGGCCCTGACCGCGACGAGGACAGGTCCCCGCGCACGCCGACGCAGCACCAGGCGCTATCGCTGTCCCTGTCGCCCCCGCGCAGGCGGAGGAAGATGCCGGCCCTGCATCCCAGCGGGTAAGTCGGCTCGGCTCTCGACGGATGGTGCCGTTGCGGTCCTTCGAGGTCGCCCTCAGGTGCATACACGACGCAGACGTAGACGCCCCGGCTGGTCATGTTTTATGTCGACGCATGCTGGCGTGGCGCGCCCGTCCTTGAGGTGCTCGGAGTGTTGTCGCATGACGTCCCGAAGGGATGCATGTCGTACCCACCACCCGCGAGTCCTGTGAAGAATTTAAACTCCCCTCCGCGCATAGGACAACTCGTCCGACCCGACCCGACGGCCTGGTTATTGTTGCCAACCAGCTAGTTAAGCGGGAGACCGGCAGCACAGCACGCTCCTCGCCTCGCCCCTCCTGGCCCCGGCCCGGCCCGGCCCGGCCCGGCCCGGCCCCTTCGCTCTTACCCTCAGCGCTCTCGAGCGTAAGGGGCTTCGCGTCACTTCCCCCCTCCCCCCCCCTCCACTGAGCACTCTTATTATTCTGCACCCTTTCCCTCGCGTCCAGACCGAAACTTTGCCTCTGGTTACAGGCACGCTCTTCGCTCCCGCCCCCTCCGCTCCCTCACTGTCTCCATCTCTCTCCCGCGCTCCCATCTCCGCAGCGCACGGCATCAACAGGCGCATGACTGGGTAGCAATGCGGACTCGTGTACATCCCCCTCTTCATCCTCCTACCCCCGCCCCGCTCGTATTCTCGACTCTTCTTCCGCTTGCAGACACACGGCGGGAAACCCTTAGCCATGCGCAGCACCCCCCCCCCCCCACACACACACTCCCCCGTTGCCACCTTTCCAAGAGACTCGCTCGCACCTCCCTCCCTGCCTTCCGTTAGCTGGTTTCAGACCTCAGCAAGCGCCCGGTAGGTAGGCAACGCGCGTACACTCGTGCGCGCGCTCCAGAGTTATTGCCTACGCTGCAGGAGGTCGTCCGCCCTCTAGTGTTTCCAATCGGTCGGATTCTGGCTGTACCCGACTGTCTCCCGTCTCTCTCACTCTCATGCGTGTCAAGTGAGAAGGAGAGAGACGGAAGACAGTCGGGTACAGGTAGAATCCGACCGATTGGAAACACTACGCCCTGCCGTCGGATTCCGAAAGTCGGTTTCGTCCTCGTTTCGTCCCTCTGTCCTTGTCGCACTCATGGGGCGAATCCTTAAGGAGCAAGAGAGAGGACACTACTGGCCGCTCTCCGGAATCAAACGGCTGACGCTGGTGGTGCCGGGTGCCTGGTGTGGTGCGGGGCTGGGCCCCCTGCCGGGCTGGGCCCGAAGGCGGGGCCTTGACATACAGTGACCCCTGCCCGGGGCGCGGGCCTGGCCGCCGGCCACGAGACGACTAAAAGCTAGTCGTTCGTCACGATATGTCAGGCTGCTGCGCCGTGGTGCACCCAGCAGCGGCTTCTTGCACCGTTTAAATTGCGTCCGTTTTTAAAATTTTTATTTTTTAAAAAATCATATTTTGTTCGGCGTTGGTCATAGCCGACCTCGCCCGGCCCCTACTAGCAGCCCTAATTCGTCCTCTCCACTCCACTCCCCCTCTACCCTCTGCAGAGCGAAAAAAAAGTGACAACCTGTGGGCGAAGCCGCCGCTGGCTGGAGGCGAGGGGGTCACAGAGCGGAATCACGGGGCCGCGCCGTCTCGGGAGATGGCAAGCAAAGAAGGAGGGCCATTAACACGGCCTGCAACGTCGAGGGTGACAGAAGGAGGAAGATAGAGAGAGAGAGACGGAGAGAGGAAGCGAGAGCGCACGCTGAAGAGTTCTCTTGCGCTCAGGTTGGCTCCTGGCTCCGCCCCTTCGCCTGGGTTGCCTGCACCCCCTTGCCTCCCCCTCTCCGCGGCCCCCGCCGCCCCTCAGTGCCGGCTGGGTCGATAACGTGCCGACCGAAGCCCCGTGCGCCCCGCACCCCTCCGAGCCCCGCCCCGCCCTGCCGCACCCCGCCCCGCCCCGCCCCTCCACCGCTCTACTCCGTGCCACGCCGCGCCCTCCAAGAGCCCTCCGGACACTTAGGCCCCTCGTCCTAGGACCCACAGGCCCACAGGGCACTGGGAGGCAGAGTGCCGTGACCCCTACCCTACCCCTACGTGCCCCTCAGAGCCCCCTCAGGAGGGCAGGGCCCCCTCCCCTCCCCTGCCGCGGCGCGGCGCTCTGTGCCTCGGCAGAGAATCGCGGCGCCCTCTTGTGTGCATCCGCGACTCAAGTGGAAAATGACTGTCCGTATATAACAGAAGGAGCAGATGGTATCTGTCTTTGTGCGCGGCCGCAAACTGTCACAAACTCGGCGGCGGGCTCGCGCGGCTGGGGGGTGGTCTATGGCGCGGGCCGCGCCCCCGGCCCCCGGCCCGGCCCGGAACGGGAATGCGCCGCAGCCAGCCGCAGCAGTCCACTATATTTTCCGCGCGGGAGAACTTTTATTTGACGAAGCAGCCGGCGGCGCGGCTTGTGCGCGAAATGTGTTCCTCGTCTTGCGTATACTCGCCGCGCTGGCCTGGCACCCTGGTGGCTCTGCTGTGGCAGCCATTGGCCACGCGAGGTCATTACCGCACTACACCTTGACTCTGTGGCAACATGTCCTCCTTTGCACTTGTGCGTTCCTTGATTTGCCCTGACCTCTCTATCTGTCCCTGTTCCTGCTCTGTCCCCGACTCTTGGGGGCCGCGGGCAGCGGGCTCCCACTGTACAGGCCGCTGCTGTGTGTGCCACAGGTCCGGTGAAGTGGACCATGAGGTCACGCCGCACCATCAGCATCAGCATCACCACCACCACCACCGTCATCATCACCACCATCATCACCACCACAACCCCTCCCAACAAGTTGACAAGCGTGGACAAAAGTCGTGAGTACCGAGCGGACTGGACCGGCCTGGCGTCGCGACGACGCCTCGCCTGAGGCGCCCTAGCTCGCACACTTTGCACTGCTATGCCTGCTGTGACGGTCACGTGGTTGACGAAACGGAGGAGAAACGTTGTCGGCCGATGAGAGATTTCGCTGAAGAGGAAAGAAAGCGCGAAGACTGTCAGAGAAGCGGAGAGAGAGCACGGATTGGCCTGCAGCGGAAAAAAAAATTGCATTTTGAGGCTGAGCGACTATTTTCTTGTGCGTGGAGGAATAAGCTTGTTGAATGGCGCGTAGCCTCGGAGCAATGTTTTCTCTTCCCCTCTGTTGTTTGTGCAATGCCACTCTAGATCTCGTCACGTTGGGATCAGCTTAGCCCGTTTTTTGCCTGTTTGCCTGGCACCTTTTTTTTTACTATGACTCTCTTGCACCTTTCTTGTTCCGTTATTTCGTAAGTCGCACAACATTCAATCTATATGCTCTCTTTTTCTTAGAAATGCTCGCATGGTAATTTTTTCCTCAACTCTTTGCATTCAAGCTCCCTGATTATGCGATTGGGTTGGGACGGGGAGGGGTGGGGCGGGGCAGATAGCAATAAATCTGGTGGCGTTTGACAGAGCAACACTCTGAATGGGAAAGGACATTATTGTATCCAGCTTAGTTGTGTCTTTGTGCACATCTTCACCAGGATACAAAATTGTCTTCAATCCGAAGACAAGAGAGGATGTTTCAGCTGTTTGTACGTCTTCTCAGCAACAAATATGTATCTGCTGGAGATGTGCACAAAGACACAACTAAGCTGGACACAATAATGTCCTTTCCCCTTTAGAGTGTAGGGAGAAACAACTCTGAAATTTGTGTACACCTCGTAATTCAGAAAAAATCAGAAAAAGTCAGGAAAAATTCAGGAAAAATTCAAAAAATCAGAAAACAGTCGAAAAAAAATTCAGCAAAATGAGAGAAAATCAGGAAAATTCCTTTCAATTCACTTTAATTGACAGTCTTCCAGGAAAAAAAAAACTTAAGCAAAAATTCACAAAAATTAACTAAAAGTTAACCAAAAATTCACAAAAAATGGATACTAAAATTCAGAGCTGTTTCCCCCGGTGCGGTGGCAGTGCAGTGCGTATTAGGGCGGGGCGGTTACCGCGCTGGGTCTGGGTACCGCACAGCACCCCTACCCCTACACCGCGTGAGCCCAGAGCGGCCGCCCCGCCCCGCCCCGCGACGGCCCGGCCGCATACTGCGAGCGGGCCAGGTCATGTGACTTGCAGTTTTTGTCCATTTTATTGTCTCTGAGTCGGAGGAATGGAAGCGTCATGACATCTGAAAGAAAGCGACGAGTCATACGGTTTATTGTGCGTAACGCAATTTTCGCATCGCATAATGCGTGAAAAAAAGGGAGGGGGGAGGGAGTGTGTACTTCTACAAGAGGACTCGGAGATGAGTCTGTCCGATTGTGATGTATTTCGATTTTGAGTTTGTAAGGGGGAGGAAGAGGAAGGGCTCTCGCGTAGCGCCCGTGTGTGCGCAGGTTGAGGGGGGGCGGCTGGGCCCAGTTGGCCACGTGCCCATTACGCGCCGCGGGCGCGGCCCCAGCCTCGAGGAGGCCCTACTCCTCCCCGCGGTGCACCAGTGGCGCGGCGGCGGCCCAGGACGCGACGGCACGGGTCGGGACGGAGCGGGGCCGAGCCGTGGTGAAGCTGAGCGTGCGCGTGATAGACACGGGCCGGGCCGAGCCGGGCTGCTCGCGGGGCGACCGCGAGCCGCGAAGTCATTCGAACTTGTCGCCGCCGGTGCAGTACGAGTGCGAGGGCGACACCGCGGTGTGGTGCGCGACCGCGACAATAATGAGGGCGTGATCGAGACCTGGTTGACGTCGCCGAGAGACAAGCAGTGCGCGCGCGTGTTTGGAGCTCGCTTCGCGCTCGCTAGCACCCCGCGGGGAGTGTCGCACGGGCCCGGGCGGTGACCTCGAGGTAAAGGCTGCTCTCACGCTCGAGCCGGTGCAGGTCAGGCGCTGCGCTAGGCGGCCCCGTCCCGGCGGCGGCCCGGCCCCACCTAAACTGACCTTGTATGAGAAATTTTAAAGAGTCTATTATCAGGCAGCGCGCGTCACACATTATCCCCTGGCGCGGCCGCGCGCGCGCGCGCTTTCCCCGACGGGGAAGGCTAATTTTACACCTCTCGTAGCGGGGTGGGGAGGTAGTAGCCACGTGACGGAGCAGCGCGCGCCCAGCCCAGCCACCACCAGAGGCTGTCTCCCTGCGCCGCGCCGCGCGCTGCTGTCAAAAGCCTCGAGAACACACCTGTGTTCTTCCCCTGACTGCCTGCCCTTGCCGGCCGAATCGAGAAGAAGAGAAACGGTCGCTGAGTCTCCAAGAAAGGGGAAACCAAACAAGAAAACAAAAATGTCTTCTGTCGCCCTTGATGTTCTGCTCGCGCGCCCCTCAGCAGAGCGATTCCGGTATACGCCCTCCTCGCTCTCTCTCTCTCTAGCACGTACAGGGCGTACCTCATGAGTGCGAAAGAGACAGAGCGATCCACCATAAGGTACGCCTTATAGGTGCGAGAGAGACAGAGCGAGGAGGGTGTGCACCAGGATCGCTGTGCAGGTGCGCCGTGTCCATGTCCAAGCCTGTGCCGGGCTTAGGGCGGGGTACGCACTCCCCGCCGCGCCCCGCCCTGTCTCCCTCGCGCTCCCCTTCCGCCTCCGCCCCCTCCCCCCTCGAGCTCTTGCTCCCCCTGGCCGCCGGCGCCCCCGCCCCGCCCCGCCCCGCCCCGCCCCGCCCCACCCCGCCCGGCCCCGGTGCAGGGGCGGGCTGGGTATGACGAGGTGCTCTATGATTTTCCCAGGCGTGCCGCACAATGCGGCCGCCAGGTAATTATTCTGTGCACTCGAGCTGAACCGGGGGAGCGAAACAGGGCGGGGCGGGGCGGGGCGGGGCGGGGCGGGGCTAATAAATTTGAATAAGAGGCAGTGCAGTGTTGTGTTGACGTCACTCAGGAGGTCAAGGACACATGAGTGTTTAAGTGGGGCTGTTTTCCCTCTATCTTTTAAGCGGCTGCTTTGCAGCAAGAGTTGTAAAACAAAGTTGGCAACCGGAGAGTGAGAGTGAGGGCTGAAATCAGACGTCAGTCCTCGAGAGCGCCAGCCTTGTTCGCGTACAGGCTTTGCACCGTCATCTGGCTCCTCGCCTCGCTCCTCTCCCCCTCGCTCTACAACGTCGACGGCCAGACGCTCTGAGAAACATACAGACAGGCACGCACACACAGACAAGCTCACCTAACAGAATGGTCTAGGCGGCTGCGCTGAAATGTCGCCAACAGACACAAATAAACCGCCCCGGTTTGTTTCTGTATGTAATTTGCTTTTTTTAAAAATTTTATGTTTTTCATTACCGTAGTGCGGGCTAGTCTGGCCCCGCTGCAGTTCACCGCGTTGCCGCGTCTTATCCCCACTCCGTTTGCGTTTGCGCGAGCGTGCCCCTCGCATAACGTCAACACATAACACCACAAACAACGTAACGTCCCACACATTAGCCCCGCAGGCCTCTGGCCCGCTCCGCTGGTCTCCTCAATGGGGAAGGCACAAGCGTGTCGTCCGAGAGGGTATATTCTACTTACGCGGTGATTGTCGTCATGTATAGTGCCGTGCTTGGCGCCGCGAGGCGGAAGTGATTAGCGCAGCGCTGATCCCCGGGGGCCGGGGCCGGGGGCACAGTACAGCCAGTGCGCTGCGGCCCGGCAGCGGCCTCCCCAGTCAGGCCCGTGTCGATGACACCGCGCGGGACGGGGACGGGCGCCTGACCAGACGATCGATTTATTTCAGGAGGGCTTGACAATGACAGTGACTGCGGACGCGTAGCAATGGTTGATCCCCCGTGGGGGCCGTGGGCCCCGCTGCGCCCCGCCGGCCCGGGCATGTGCTGGCCGCCGGCGCCCGCGGCCGTCCCCGACGTCCCCCCCGCCGCCCCGGCGGCCTCGCTCGCGGGCCAGGGCGACGCGGCGCAGCACAACGACTCCGCGGCGGCCGGCGCCCTGCTGCACGCCGCCGACCTGCTGGCCCTCGGCCGCGCCATCGGGGAGCCCATCGTCGTCGAGGTGAACGCCCTGCTGCTGCGCTGCCTGCACGGCGTCGTGGACTCGGGCCTGCTCGGCGAGGCGTGGTCGTGGGCGTGCCTGGTGCTGGGCCCGCCGCTGGGGCCGGCGCTGGACCCCGCGCCCGACTGCTGGGCGTGGACGCCGTGGCCGTGGTGGCTGCTGTGGCTCGCGCTGTGGGCCGCGCTGCTCGCGGCGGCCGGCGTGCTGCGCTGGGGCGCCGGCGGGGAGCGGCTGCGCTTCCGGCGCGAGGAGCTGCTCCGCGAGTGGGGTTGGCCCGCCCCCGCGGCCGCGGCCAGCGCAGCCTCCGCCGCCCCGGACCGCGCGCACCACGCCGCCACGCCCGTCGACGCCGACCCAGCAGCGCCGACCAAGCCGCCCCGGATCCGCAAGCGCCGGAAGGTCAAGTCTGCCGTCCCCGAGCTCGCGGCGTGGCGAGTACGGTGTGAGTGTGTGAGAGCCGAGGCCCGGCGCGGCCCAGCCCGCTGCATGAGCGAGGCTTGCATGGGCGTGAAGTGGATCGCTGCAGCCGCCGCCGCCGCCGCGCCCCTCTCCCCCTGAGCCGCCCCGCCCCGCCGCGCCCCGCCGCGCCCCGCCGGCTTGCGGGGAGCGGACACTAACGCTCGCAGGGCAGGAAGCAAGCAGCCCAGGAACAATTCACGCTTTTCCGCTCACTGCCATGATGTCTTCTTTCAAGCGTGTCGCTACGTTTGCATGGCGTTCGATTTTTCAGTTTTGTCTTTCTTTTTTATTGCGTTGTTTTGTTTTTAAAATTTATTTTTTCTTTGGCCTTCCCTTGCACCCGCATCATTCTGTTCCGCTCCGTGCCCCACAGGTCGGAGGTGCGTTCCGAGGGAGGCCGGCGCGAGTCGGAGGACCTGGATGACGCGGCTATGGTCGCGGACAGCGAGCCGCTTCTGCCCGAGGACCGCGAGGAGCAGGAGAGCGCCTCCGACTACTGCACAGGTTAGTCCGTGAATTTTTATTTTAATTTTAAATTAATGATTCTTTTTCTTGTGCCTTTGGTAATGGGAGATGGGTTTAGTGCCGCTCTGATCCACTCCTATTTCTCGCAGGCGGCTACCACCCCGTCCGCATCAACGACCTGTTCCACGGCCGCTACCAGGTGTACTGCAAGGTGGGCTGGGGTCACTTCAGCACTGTGTGGCTGTGCAGGGACAAAGCGTAAGTTGGCCCGACCCGACCCAGCCTCTGGATCCGTGACCTGACGTTGTTTTTACTGACAACGAAATGACGTACTGAACTTATCGGCTTTGTTTGCGTTGGTCAGGGTGAAGAGGTTCGCCGCTCTCAAAGTGGTGAAGAGTGCACACCATTACACCGACACGGCGCTTGATGAGATCCGACTTCTTAAGAGAGTGAGTGCCCGTTTCGGAAGTCACCGGCTTCCATCTTGCTTCGACCAGGTTTATGAAAACCTTCCCCGTGAGTTTTGTTCGCATTTAGTAACTTATAAGCGTCTCCTCCGGCCTGTCTCCGGTAGGTGCGCAACGCCGACCCCACCGACCCCGGTCGGCGGCGCGTGGTGCTCCTGCTGGACGACTTCCGCGTCGAGGGCATCTACGGCATGCACGTCTGCATGGTGATGGAGATGCTGGGCTGCAACCTGCTGCGCCTCATCAACCGGACGCACTTCAGCGGGCTGCCGCTGCACAACGTGAAGCGCATCATCCGGCAGGTGCTGGAGGGGCTCGACTACCTGCACACCAAGTGCCACATCATCCACACCGACATCAAGCCGGAGAACATCGTGCTCGTGGCCTCGCCCGAGTACCACCGCAAGCTCGCGCTCGAGGCCATGAAGTGGCACGACCGCTGCCGGCAGGCCGGCGCGGCCGGCGCCCGCGGCGGCCATCGCGTCAGCATGCCGAGGTCCATGGGTGCGTACCCCAAACAACATGACGGTCTGGGTGTGGAGATATTTCCTCACCTCAAATTTGAAAAGAAAAAAAAAAGAAGAAAAAAAGATATAATATTTCCTGTCACTGCCGGTTGCTCTCTGCTGGCTGCGCTGCTCTCTGCAGGCTGCTCGTTTTATGACAGTACTGTACTGGGTGTTTCTTCGAATGCCCAACAGTGTTGCGGGATTGCATACCCATGAGCGCTGCAGGGGCCCTGGCGCCGGGCGATTGGGGTAGGCAAACCCGCAGCTCTGCTACTCATTCAAAGAAACACCCGGTTCGAGCAGGATAATACATTCGTATCATCAGCTATTTAAAAAATAAAAAAAACGGCAAAAATTAAAATTAAAAAATAATAATAAAAATTAGAAATTTTTTGGAAAATTCACAAAAAAATAGAACAAATACAACCAATAATTTAAAAAAAAAATTCAACAAAACTTTACATTCACGAAAACTCATAAAAATTCACAAAATCTGCACAACATAAAACTCAGAGTTGTTTCCTTCTCGGCAGACCCGCACGCACTACACTGCCATCTCTGACGCACGGTCTTTTGCTCTTCGCAGTGGCGAACCTGCCGGCCAAGCTGCCGGCGCCCACGTCCGAGGGCGGCAGCCTGGGCAGCAAGCGGCCGGGGCCGGGCGGGCCGGGCGCCGGTGACCACGTGCGGACGCACACCAAGCACCGCCGGCACACGCACGAGCAGGGCGAGTCCTCGCTGGCGCGCGGCGGGCCGCGGGGCGTGGCGCCGCCGCTTTCCAAGTCGCGGGAGCGGCGCCAGGACAACGGCGCCGCGGGCGCGCCGGCGGCCAACGGCGGCCAGGGCGCCGCCGTCCGGCACCCGCCCGAGATCCACACGGACAAGCACCACAGCCTGGACGAGATGCCGCTGGCCTCGGTGCGTGGCGAGCACGAGTGGGAGGACTGGGAGCCGCCGCCCACCTCGCTCCTGTCCTCGCCCGCGTGCTACCGGCCGCGCTCCAGCGTGGCGCGCGGCGCCAGCGTGGCCTCCACCTCCGCAGCCGACGAGCAGGCGCCCCCCGGTGAGTCCTTGCGCGCCCGCGCCCGGCGGCCACGCTCTCGCGCCATAATTATACGTGACGACGCTGAAGCTGACCGCCGGCTGGGCCTTGTTGTACAGAAGGCAGTCCGCGGAGGGCATCCTCGTGCCCCTCGCCCGACCCGCCCCCGCCCGTGCAGCTCGCGTCCGCGGGGCTGGGCGCGCCCGCCGGCCTGGACGACACCTCTCCTGACTGCGACCCCGCCAAGACTGACTTCGTCGAGTTTGACGTCAAGATCGCCGACCTTGGTAACGCCTGCTGGACGGTAAGGCTCGGCGATTCTCGCCTGACATTTCTGGCGTTCATGTGGTTGCATTTCTCCAGCTTCACATACGTCTCATTCTAACGCTGGCTACGTCTCTTCTGCAGTTCCACACCTTCACCGATGAGATTCAGACCCGGCAGTACAGGTGCCCAGAGGTCATACTCGGCGCAAAGTACGGCACCTCTGCCGACATTTGGAGCCTGGCATGCATGGTGAGTACTTAACGACTCGCGACGTCGCCGTCCCGCCTCGCCTCGCCGCGCACCTCGGCCGGTGGTATCGGCATCACCCCCTTCCTCTGCTGGCAGGCGTTCGAACTCCTCACGGGCGACTACCTGTTCGAGCCGCGCTCCGGGGCCACCTACTCGCGGGACGAGGACCACTTGGCGCACATCATGGAGCTCTTGGGACCACTGCCCAAGGACCTCGTCACGAACGGGAAGCATTCGAAGCATTTCTTCAATAGCAAAGGTGAGTTCAGACAGTGTAGTCGGATAAGAAGGCAAAACGCGCCCAACTCACAGCTGTGTGGAGCGGTCGGCATTAGCTCCTACCTACAAGACCATTTGTAAATGTTGTCTAGTATGCAGGAGTGAAGACTGACTGTCCCACACGATTTTGGCGCCTTTTGCCTACTTTTCTCGTAAGTGAAACGCGTCGTTATTTTTTTTTTAAATTAATGATAAGTAGCCAATCTCCATCTTACACCCCTCTCTGCTCTACCAGGCGCTCTGCGGAACATCGGCAAGCTCCGGCCGTGGCCGCTGCGCAGCGTCCTGGAGGACAAGTACGAGTGGGGCCGCGAGGAGGCGCAGAGCTTCGCGGACTTCGTCTCCCCGATGCTGGATCTGCGGCCCCAGCTGAGGGCCTCGGCGGCCGAGCGGCTCACGCACCCGTGGCTGGACCCGGTGCGGACCTCCTCCAACAACCGCTGGACCATCTGCATCTGATCGGCATCTGGCGGTAGCTGCGCGAGCCGGGCTCAGAGAAGAGCTGGCTCGTCTGAATACTACCAGTCTACCTCTCCCCGCCTCGGGGTACCTCAGGGGTCCGGCCGGTCTCCTTTGGTTACGTACACGGCACATGAAGAGTGAGCTGGGCTCTCCTCCGAGATTCGGACCCAAGTGAATGTAGACTTAGTCAGAACGTGCAACAGGGATTGCGTGTTTTATCAGGAAACGACGCAGCGCGGTCTTCTAAAGTCATTTTTGTCACTGTGTGAGATGAACCTCAGCACAGGGCCATATGGGAAACTATACATTTAAGGGCGCCACTTGGACTTTCTTTTCTTTACGGATGGATAATGCCTATCCTTCTGCTTGGTTAAGCGTCGCACTTAAGCTCCATCGCCCCATTTCCGCTCTAAAAATGTGTCCACAGCAGGACTGCGTACCTTGTCCGTGATACATGCGAGGACGGATGGTTCGAAAATGCCGATCATTGAGGCGTGTTTTGATAGCGAAAGAGGGGATCGGTATACTGTCACTTCACAAATGAATCTAGTCGCGGGACCCTCGAATTATATCTGACCAATCAAACATATCCAAATACTTATCAATTATGTATATTCAGTCTGATTAAAGCGGCCTAGTGAGAAACTGGCGCTTCATTTGAGAAAAACAGGGTTTCATTGGACATGCAGGCGCCTAATAGGAAGTGCAGCATATAATCACTGACTTACCATCGATTTTAATTTCATTGATCTGAACGGGGAGTTGTTTCATTTAGATAATTCCTATACCGCCGTGAGGTGGATGGGTACCAAGTTAAGTTAAGTAGAAATCAAATTGTTTGTGAGAACCATGAGAACCCACATTCAAGTAGACCATTGTATCAGTATTTTTTTGCGATGAAGATCAAATGTCCTGCCATCGGATTGGCTTTACAAAGAAGGCCAACTCTGAAATCCACATACATGGGCATGTATCCAGCCTAAAAATAAAGTTCAGGATTTTGTTAATAAAAGATTGGCAATTATAACGGATAGAATGATTCTCTTTTAACTTCAGTTTTTAAGAGGTTTTAAAATTTCATCGTCATGAATTGTACGTCAGTAATTTACACTTTAAGGTAAAATTTAATTCAAAGCCTCTCAAATCACTTCCTCTTTGCGTCTACTTTACATTCGACTGAAATTCTGACAAATGCTTTGTAATGTAAAATTTAAACTATTACTCAATCTGTTAACTAAGTTGTTGTTCACAACTTTCTATCAATTAGTAATTTTTCAATTAATGTGATCAATTGTCATACATATTGTAATATACCTTTCTTTAACCTGTGTGAGTTCTGGAAACTCCTTATTTTTACAATATGTTCCCCCTTTGTTTCTTTTGAAAATAGAATCATCTGACAAAGTTACATTTTTTTTTTTTGCATTGTTAATTCCTTCGCCGCTACGCGCTTCTCAAAGCCGAGTTTCCCTACAGAACAACAGCTAGGACTAAGTAAAAAATTTTAGCAAGGGCAACAACAGCATTGCCGGACGAGAAGGATGACCTTATCTTCTTATAGGTCTCAAATTGCTTTAAATGGCATCTCCTTTAGTTGCGTCTTGTCTCTGTCGCCATCCCGGAATTAGGCAGTCAAACTGTAAAATTGAGAAAAGCAGATAAAAATCGAGAAAGGCCGGGATTTGAGGCTGCAAAGGAGAAGAATAACTTTCCTTGACACATATGCTGCAAAAAATAGCGTATCCTCTAGGCGCATCTTTAGGGCGCCTGGTACCAGAAGATTTTCGAAAGCTATGTGGCGCTTGCAGTGCCGCTAACAGCAGAAGCCTGCGGTCTCGTGGTTAGAGCAGCGGGCACCTGCGCAGACGCACTCGGATTCATTTCCGAGTACCCATAACATTTTTCTCTTTTCCTTTTTTCTCTGTTATTTTTAGCAACGGTCTTGGGAGAGAAAAAGAAGACCTTTTTACCCTCGAGTTGTATGATGCTTTAAATAGCTTATCCTCTGGATGCATCTTTTTGGCCGTAAAAGAGTGACACGGAAAAGATATCATTCTTCTGCGCCGCGCGGGGCCCGTCCTGGCCGGTAGATAGGGATTCCTATTCGCATCGACAAGATGTGTGCGAACCGACAGCCTAGTGGTTAGCATATCCGTCCCCCGTCCCAAACCATCTAGGCTGTCGGGACGCTTTTGTCGTGTTCGAATCTCGATCGATCGCAATTTTTTTTTTCGCCGATTTTCGGATGATTTCGCCTTTGAGGGTTGGTCATGGGGTGCACTAGAGTCCGCCTGCACAACCCCCTGTCAGTTTGAAGCAAATTTGTTTTTGGACCAAAATCTCTAAAAATGCAAAGGCTATAGCCTTTGGAAATTTGAGCAAAAATCGTTAGTCTCAGATCACGCTGAAATTCACAGGGAATCCTCTGTAGGCACTGTGAAACATATAGCAGTTGCCAGAAGCACGATACCGTTCTTGGTTAGGGAGAAATTCGGAATCCTATTCGGAAAGGAAAACTCTTCTGCGCGCGCCGGGCCCGTCCAGGCCAGGCCGGCAGATACGGAATCCTTTTCGCATCGGCAAGATGTGTGCGATCCGACAGCCTAGTGGTTAGCATACCCGTCCCCCGTCCCAAACCAACTAGGCTGTCGGGTCGCTTTTGTCGTGTTCGAATCTCGGTCGATCATCCTTTTTTTTTCGCCGATTTTCGGATGATTTCACCCTCCGGGGTTGGTCTGGGGGTGCACTAGAGTCCATCTGGACACGATACCGTTCTTAGTTCGGGAGAAATTCGCTTTTTACGCGATCAATAGTGAATTGTTCAATCGGCGCCTAATGGATAGGCAACCCATTCGACGCCAGCCCGCGCCTGCATGTTTGAGAGAAAATCGTGCAAAACGAGCCGTATTCAACCCGGAGTTCAGAAGAGGCGAGGAGGTAACCTCCTCGAAATCGACGCCTGGTACCAGAAGATTTTCGGAAGCTATGTGGCGCTTGCAGTGCCGCTGACAGCAGAAGCCTTTGGTCTCGTCGTTAGAGCAGCGGGCACCTGCGCAGACGCTCTCGCGTTCCTTTCCGAGTACCCATAACATTTTTCTCTTTTCCTTTTTTCTCTGTTATTTTTAGCAACGGTCTTGGGAGAGAAAAAGAAGACCTTTTTACCCTCGAGTTGTATGATGCTTTAAATAGCTTATCCTCTGGATGCATCTTTTTGGCCGTAAAAGAGTGACACGGAAAAGATATCATTCTTCTGCTCCGCGCGGGGCCCGTCCTGGCCGGTAGATAGGGATTCCTATTCGCATCGGCAAGATGTGTGCGATCCGACAGCCTAGTGGTTAGCATACCCGTCCCCCGTCCCAAACCAACTAGGCTGTCGGGTCGCTTTTGTCGTGTTCGAATCTCGGTCGATCGCAATTTTTTTTTTCGCCGATTTTCGGATGATTTCACCTTTGGGGGTTGGTCATGGGGTGCACTAGAGTCCGCCTGCACAACCCCCGTCAGTTTGAAGCAAATGTGTTTTTGGACCAAAATCTCTAAAAATGCAAAGGCTATAGCCTTTGGAAATTTGAGCAAAAATCGTTAGTCTCAGATCACGCTGAAATTCACAGGGAATCCTCTGTAGGCACTGTGAAACATATAGCAGTTGCCAGAAGCACGATACCGTTCTTGGTTAGGGAGAAATTCGGAATCCTATTCGGAAAGGAAAACTCTTCTGCGCGCGCCGGGCCCGTCCAGGCCAGGCCGGCAGATACGGAATCCTTTTCGCATCGGCAAGATGTGTGCGATCCGACAGCCTAGTGGTTAGCATACCCGTCCCCCGTCCCAAACCAACTAGGCTGTCGGGTCGCTTTTGTCGTGTTCGAATCTCGGTCGATCATCCTTTTTTTTTCGCCGATTTTCGGATGATTTCACCCTCCGGGGTTGGTCTGGGGGTGCACTAGAGTCCATCTGGACACGATACCGTTCTTGGTTCGGGAGAAATTCGCTTTTTACGCGATCAATAGTGAATTGTTCAATCGGCGCCTAATGGATAGGCAACCCATTCGACGCCAGCCCGCGCCTGCATGTTTGAGAGAAAATCGTGCAAAACGAGCCGTATTCAACCCGGAGTTCAGAAGAGGCGAGGAGGTAACCTCCTCGAAATCGACGCCTGGTACCAGCAGATTTTCGGAAGCTATGTGGCGCTTGCAATACCGCTGACAGCAGAAGCCTGTGGTCTCGTGGTTAGAGCAGCGGACACCTGCGCAGACGCTCTCGGGTTCATTTCCGGGTACCCATAACATTTTTCTCTTTTCCTTTTTTCTCTGTTATTTTTAGCAACGGTCTTGGGAGAGAAAAAGAAGACCTTTTTACCCTCGAGTTGTATGATGCTTTAAATAGCTTATCCTCTGGATGCATCTTTTTGGCCGTAAAAGAGTGACACGGAAAAGATCATTCTTCTGCGCCGCGCGGGGCCCGTCCTGGCCGGTAGATAGGGATTCCTATTCGCATCGGCAAGATGTGTGCGATCCGACAGCCTAGTGGTTAGCATACCCGTCCCCCGTCCCAAACCAACTAGGCTGTCGGGTCGCTTTTGTCGTGTTCGAATCTCGGTCGATCGCAATTTTTTTTTCGCCGATTTTCGGATGATTTCACCTTTGGGGGTTGGTCATGGGGTGCACTAGAGTCCGCCTGCACAAACCCCGTCAGTTTGAAGCAAATTTGTTTTTGGACCAAAATCTCTAAAAATGCAAAGGCTATAGCCTTTGGAAATTTGAGCAAAAATCGTTAGTCTCAGATCACGCTGAAATTCACAGGGAATCCTCTGTAGGCACTGTGAAACATATAGCAGTTGCCAGAAGCACGATACCGTTCTTGGTTAGGGAGAAATTCGGAATCCTATTCGGAAAGGAAAACTCTTCTGCGCGCGCCGGGCCCGTCCAGGCCAGGCCGGCAGATACGGAATCCTTTTCGCATCGGCAAGATGTGTGCGATCCGACAGCCTAGTGGTTAGCATACCCGTCCCCCGTCCCAAACCAACTAGGCTGTCGGGTCGCTTTTGTCGTGTTCGAATCTCGGTCGATCATCCTTTTTTTTTTCGCCGATTTTCGGATGATTTCACCCTCGGAGGTTGGTCTGGGGGTGCACTAGAGTCCATCTGGACACGATACCGTTCTTGGTTCGGGAGAAATTCGCTTTTTACGCGATCAATAGTGAATTGTTCAATCGGCGCCTAATGGATAGGCAACCCATTCGACGCCAGCCCGCGCCTGCATGTTTGAGAGAAAATCGTGCAAAACGAGCCGTATTCAACCCGGAGTTCAGAAGAGGCGAGGAGGTAACCTCCTCGAAATCGACGCCTGGTACCAGAAGATTTTCGGAAGCTATGTGGCGCTTGCAATACCGCTGACAGCAGAAGCCTGTGGTCTCGTGGTTAGAGCAGCGGACACCTGCGCAGACGCTCTCGGGTTCATTTCCGAGTACCCGTAACATTTTTCTCTTTTCCTTTTTTCTCTGCTATTTTTAGCAACGGTCTTGGGAGAGAAAAAGAAGACCTTTTTACCCTCGAGTTGTATGATGCTTTAAATAGCTTATCCTCTGGATGCATCTTTTTGGCCGTAAAAGAGTGACACGGAAAAGATCATTCTTCTGCGCCGCGCGGGGCCCGTCCTGGCCGGTAGATAGGGATTCCTATTCGCATCGGCAAGATGTGTGCGATCCGACAGCCTAGTGGTTAGCATACCTGTCCCCCGTCCCAAACCAACTAGGCTGTCGGGTCGCTTTTGTCGTGTTCGAATCTCGGTCGATCGCAATTTTTTTTTCGCCGATTTTCGGATGATTTCACCTTTGGGGGTTGGTCATGGGGTGCACTAGAGTCCGCCTGCACAAACCCCGTCAGTTTGAAGCAAATTTGGTTTTGGACCAAAATCTCTAAAAATGCAAAGGCTATAGCCTTTGGAAATTTGAGCAAAAATCGTTAGTCTCAGATCACGCTGAAATTCACAGGGAATCCTCTGTAGGCACTGTGAAACATATAGCAGTTGCCAGAAGCACGATACCGTTCTTGGTTAGGGAGAAATTCGGAATCCTATTCGGAAAGGAAAACTCTTCTGCGCGCGCCGGGCCCGTCCAGGCCAGGCCGGCAGATACGGAATCCTTTTCGCATCGGCAAGATGTGTGCGATCCGACAGCCTAGTGGTTAGCATACCCGTCCCCCGTCCCAAACCAACTAGGCTGTCGGGTCGCTTTTGTCGTGTTCGAATCTCGGTCGATCATCCTTTTTTTTTCGCCGATTTTCGGATGATTTCACCCTCAGGGGTTGGTCTGGGGGTGCACTAGAGTCCATCTGGACACGATACCGTTCTTGGTTCGGGAGAAATTCGCTTTTTACGCGATCAATAGTGAATTGTTCAATCGGCGCCTAATGGATAGGCAACCCATTCGACGCCAGCCCGCGCCTGCATGTTTGAGAGAAAATCGTGCAAAACGAGCCGTATTCAACCCGGAGTTCAGAAGAGGCGAGGAGGTAACCTCCTCGAAATCGACGCCTGGTACCAGCAGATTTTCGGAAGCTATGTGGCGCTTGCAATACCGCTGACAGCAGAAGCCTGTGGTCTCGTGGTTAGAGCAGCGGACACCTGCGCAGACGCTCTCGGGTTCATTTCCGAGTACCCGTAACATTTTTCTCTTTTCCTTTTTTCTCTGCTATTTTTAGCAACGGTCTTGGGAGAGAAAAAGAAGACCTTTTTACCCTCGAGTTGTATGATGCTTTAAATAGCTTATCCTCTGGATGCATCTTTTTGGCCGTAAAAGAGTGACACGGAAAAGATCATTCTTCTGCGCCGCGCGGGGCCCGTCCTGGCCGGTAGATAGGGATTCCTATTCGCATCGGCAAGATGTGTGCGATCCGACAGCCTAGTGGTTAGCATACCCGTCCCCCGTCCCAAACCAACTAGGCTGTCGGGTCGCTTTTGTCGTGTTCGAATCTCGGTCGATCGCAATTTTTTTTTCGCCGATTTTCGGATGATTTCACCTTTGGGGGTTGGTCATGGGGTGCACTAGAGTCCGCCTGCACAAACCCCGTCAGTTTGAAGCAAATTTGGTTTTGGACCAAAATCTCTAAAAATGCAAAGGCTATAGCCTTTGGAAATTTGAGCAAAAATCGTTAGTCTCAGATCACGCTGAAATTCACAGGGAATCCTCTGTAGGCACTGTGAAACATATAGCAGTTGCCAGAAGCACGATACCGTTCTTGGTTAGGGAGAAATTCGGAATCCTATTCGGAAAGGAAAACTCTTCTGCGCGCGCCGGGCCCGTCCAGGCCAGGCCGGCAGATACGGAATCCTTTTCGCATCGGCAAGATGTGTGCGATCCGACAGCCTAGTGGTTAGCATACCCGTCCCCCGTCCCAAACCAACTAGGCTGTCGGGTCGCTTTTGTCGTGTTCGAATCTCGGTCGATCATCCTTTTTTTTTCGCCGATTTTCGGATGATTTCACCCTCAGGGGTTGGTCTGGGGGTGCACTAGAGTCCATCTGGACACGATACCGTTCTTGGTTCGGGAGAAATTCGCTTTTTACGCGATCAATAGTGAATTGTTCAATCGGCGCCTAATGGATAGGCAACCCATTCGACGCCAGCCCGCGCCTGCATGTTTGAGAGAAAATCGTGCAAAACGAGCCGTATACAACCCGGAGTTCAGAAGAGGCGAGGAGGTAACCTCCTCGAAATCGACGCCTGGTACCAGAAGATTTTCGGAAGCTATGTGGCGCTTGCAGTGCCGCTGACAGCAGAAGCCTGTGGTCTCGTGGTTAGAGCAGCGGGCACCTGCGCAGACGCTCTCGGGTTCATTTCCGAGTACCCATAACATTTTTCTCTTTTCCTTTTTTCTGTTATTTTTAGCAACGGTCTTGGGAGAGAAAAAGAAGACCTTTTTACCCTCGAGTTGTATGATGCTTTAAATAGCTTATCCTCTGGATGCATCTTTTTGGCCGTAAAAGAGTGACACGGAAAAGATCATTCTTCTGCGTCGCGCGGGGCCCGTCCTGGCCGGTAGATAGGGATTCCTATTCGCATCGGCAAGATATGTCCGATCCGACAGCCTAGTGGTTAGCATACCCGTCCCCCGTCCCAAACCAACTAGGCTGTCGGGTCGCTTTTGTCGTGTTCGAATCTCGGTCGATCGCAATTTTTTTTTCGCCGATTTTCGGATGATTTCACCTTTGGGGGTTGGTCATGGGGTGCACTAGAGTCCGCCTGCACAACCCCCGTCAGTTTAAAGCAAATGTGTTTTTGGACCAAAATCTCTTAAAATGCAAAGGCTATAGCCTTTGGAAATTTGAGCAAAAATCGTTAGTCTCAGATCACGCTGAAATTCACAGAGAATCCTCTGTAGGCACTGTGAAACATATAGCAGTTGCCAGAAGCACGATACCGTTCTTGGTTAGGGAGAAATTCGGAATCCTATTCGGAAAGGAAAACTCTTCTGCGCGCGCCGGGCCCGTCCAGGCCAGGCCGGCAGATACGGAATCCTTTTCGCATCGGCAAGATGTGTGCGATCCGACAGCCTAGTGGTTAGCATACCCGTCCCCCGTCCCAAACCAACTAGGCTGTCGGGTCGCTTTTGTCGTGTTCGAATCTCGGTCGATCATCCTTTTTTTTTCGCCGATTTTCGGATGATTTCACCCTCAGGGGTTGGTCTGGGGGTGCACTAGAGTCCATCTGGACACGATACCGTTCTTGGTTCGGGAGAAATTCGCTTTTTACGCGATCAATAGTGAATTGTTCAATCGGCGCCTAATGGATAGGCAACCCATTCGACGCCAGCCCGCGCCTGCATGTTTGAGAGAAAATCGTGCAAAACGAGCCGTATTCAACCCGGAGTTCAGAAGAGGCGAGGAGGTAACCTCCTCGAAATCGACGCCTGGTACCAGAAGATTTTCGGAAGCTATGTGGCGCTTGCAATACCGCTGACAGCAGAAGCCTGTGGTCTCGTGGTTAGAGCAGCGGGCACCTGCGCAGACGCTCTCGGGTTCATTTCCGAGTACCCATAACATCTTTCTCTTTTCCTTTTTTCTCTGTTATTTTTAGCAACGGTCTTGGGAGAGAAGAATACCTTTTTACCCTCGAGTTGTATGATGCTTTAAATAGCTTATCTTCTGGATACATCTTTTTGGCCGTAAAAGAGTGACACGGAAAAGATCATTCTTCTGCGCCGCGCGGGGCCCGTCCTGGCCGGTAGATAGGGATTCCTGTTCGCATCGACAAGATGTGTGCGAACCGGCAGCCTAGTGGTTAGCATACCAGTCCCCCGTCCCAAACCATCTAGGCTGTCGGGACGGTTTTGTCCTGTTCGAATCTCGGTCGACCAATTTTTTTTTTCCTCCGATTTTCGGGTGATTTCACCCTCGGGAGTTAGTTTCTAAGTGCACTAGAGCTCTCCTGCACGAGCCTCGTCAATTTGGAGGAATTTTTTTTTTTTTTGCCAAAGTCGCCAAAAATGGAAAGGCTATATAGCCTTTGGAAATTTGACAAAAAAAATCGAAAGTCTCAGATCACGCCAAAATTAATGGAGAATATTCTTTACGCACTGCGAAACATATATCAGTCGCCAGATGCAAGATACCGGTCTTGGTTTGAGAGAAATTCGCTTTTAATGTGATGAAAAATGAATAGTTCAATTGGCGCGGGATGGATAGGCAACCCATTCGACCCCAGCCCCCGACAGCGTGTATGAGAGAAAATCGTGATCGGCAAGATGTGTGCAAACCGACGGCCTAATGGTTACCGTCCCCATCGGGGTCGGGAGATACATTAGCTAGAGAGAAATTTGCTTTGAGGCGCGAAATCGGCACATCACCACTAGTGAAGAAGCAAAATTTTAAGAGGGCAGAATATGACTAAATTTAAACATTTGAGAAGAGAAGTAATCAATTTTTTATTGATTGGTAATTTGTTCGAAGAGCTTGTAGTTATAACTGGCATTATAAGTCATAGTTTGACGGTCAAAGCAGACGATCGTTTTGCCAGCTAGCCAGTTATCGATTTTAGGACATCATTTCTGAATTTTTATTTTTGTTAGCAATAATTATTCTACAAAAAACCTTTTTTATTCTACGACGCAAAGCATTAGAATACAGACCCACTAGCTGCTGCTATCAGGATTTCTTGGTTTTAGGTGCACATTAATTCTTTTCTTCAGCTCTTTGATACTACATGATATTCTGTTTGGTCTCTGAACACGTATTTCCTGGAACATAATGACAAACAATTTGTCCTTTACAAACATTGTTTGCCGAAAGTTGGGGTTCACAAAGTCTGGTTCACACCTCTTCACTGCTTAGCTGTTGTGCTTCTTGCCTCTGGAGTAAATGAGGGGGCAACTGACATCCATACTGAGGCAGCTCTGGACCCATGATGGAATTAAAAACACCTATGACGTATCACAAATTAACGCCTTACTATTTACGGCAACCTACGACACCTGACACCACCATGCAGTTCACTTACCGTGCCCCCCGTGTGATTGGACGGGCAGAGCAGGTCCGAGGTGACGGCCCACGTCGGGAATCTGAAGGGTCGACTCATACATCGAATGAAGGAATGCCGTAACTGTGACAAGAAGCAATCCCTTAGCGCCATGAGGGGGACGGAATGGGTGGTGTCCTGAAGCACCTCCCTTACCCGCAGAATCCGCGTCTGTGTCCGCTTTGACCTGCTCACTACTGTGGACACGGTCCTCGCCGTCGGCACAGCAGGCGGCAGAGAATGGGGCGGCCTCGGCCTGGACCTGGACATGGTGTCCGCCGCCGAGCTCCCCGACCTCCGCCAGGACCTCCTGTTCCTGCTCTTTGAGCGGGGAGGCTGCCGCTGCAGTACATGATGTCCCCAGAGGCGCGGGCGCTTCCTCCTCCGACGGGGCGAGGGTGTGCTGCTCCCGCTCCGGGCACCACGCGGCGCTACCGGGCGCGCTGCCCGGGACCTGCTCCACCGGCTCCTTCTTGACGGGGTTGGCCTCGACCGCGGTGCCCGGCGGCAGCACATCGCCCGCCACGTCAGGCACGCCTCGCGCGTCGACATTGGCGTTCTCGTCCACGGAGAGCTGCAGCGGCGCTTCAGTCTTGGCGAGCTGACTCGGCCTGACCAAGGACGGGACCTCCGCCGCCTCGGCCTGCGTCGTCGGGGTGACAGGGCTGCACCACACGGAGGCGGGGAGGCCTCGCTCCGCGGAGGCGGCGCTGTTGGACGACACCTCGACGAGGTCCCTGGCGGTCTGGTAGCCCCAGAAGATCGCCATGCGAGCTGGGACGCAGTCCTTGAGAAGTAAGAGGAATGGTCAGCGCTCTCAATCGGAAACAACCAGAGACTTGATTTCGGTGACAAGATGAGCCTCACCTTCATGTCTGGGTCGTCATACCACTCGGCCGAGGACGAGCTGAGCAGGTCCGAGGGGCATGGCAGGAGGGCCATCACCTCTCCCATGCAGAGGGTCCTCGTCGCTGGCGGCATGGCTGAAAGAGTAAGAGTGTGGGGGAATACGTTTTAGTGGATAGCACAGAGATTGCTTTATGAATGAAAAAGGTATTAAATTCTGGCGACCACTAGATGTTGCTGAGATTACCTGCGATGGCGGCGCGGAAAGCAGGTCGCAGAGCGGGCAGGGTGTACGCTGTTTCTTCAAAATTTTGCATGATACTTCTGGACATCCTAAAATTATCCGAAATGACCTACAAAAACAAGTCAAGCAAATATAAATCAGAAAGAAAGATAACTTGCAAGTATTATGACATCCAAGATAATAAAATCTTACCTTAAACACCTTTTTCTCAAATAAATGAGCACCCACACTGTCTGTATTTCGGAGACAAGTTCTAGTTGATTGAGAGACAAGTCTAGGTTTCCATACCTCTTTGGCATCTTTAGTTTCCTGATGGAGTGAAAAAAAGGAGATACAGCAAGTTATAAAATTGTACACAGAAGAACTTGTTCTTTAATCTAGTAAATATAGTAGTGAAAGTGAAGCAAAGTTGATTAACACCCTCTGTTGTGGCGACTTGTCTTTCATACCCCGAGTTCATTAGTGACTTCTAGCTGCAAATTATCAGAACTAACAAGATTCCTAGTGGCCTTCAAATTCTGAAAACTTCTAGCTACCTTAATCTCTGACAACAACCCCTCCTCTCTAGCCTTTGCCTAAACAGAGTTTAAAATATGTTAATAAGAAATAACTAATCTCATTTGCTCATAGGATCAAAACTTAGAAATTTGAGATTACCTTTTGTCGTGACTTATCAAGAGCAGCATTGAGATTAGCCAGATGAGAAGTCTGATTTTTGATCCGACTCTTCAAGTTAAAAACTTCTATCTCAAGCTTCTGCGCCTAGATGTAATGTGATTACATCAAATAAATACATACTGTAATTACTTACAATTTACACCAATAAAGTTTCAAAGCTTTTCCAAAAACTTCTTGTAATGTTTCATAGCACAACATACTGATGATTCACAGTTCACACAAAACTGTGCCACATTAATTCAATTAGAATTGTAAGGAAACTGAGCCTTGAATCCTTCAGCTTACCGATTCTCGCCAATAGCAATGATCTGTCTCAGAACATTTTCTGGGACTGATTTCTTCTTTCTTCAAGGCCTGGTGCAAAAAATAAGGGGATCACAATAAATCACGAACAGGAATGATAATTTGTTTCCCCAACACTTACCTTTGTTTCTACTGGAGGTAAGAGTAATGCAGATATCGATGAGTGCTGGTGAAAAAAAAAATAAGAAAGATTGAGTATTGAGTACTGAAGGAAATCATAGCACAAAACAAACAACAAACGCCAAAAGGAATATTAGAACAATCTTAAGTGCACCTTGTCTGCAGATTTCAATTTCATGAGTTGATTTTCTAAGCCAGTTAAATTTGCTCTCTGATTAGTAATCTTAATTTTATAATTGGCAATTTCATTGTGAAGTCTTTTTTCCTGACTCACCATATCTGATATCTGAAATATAATTCCAGAGGCTAAGAATAGAAGAGGAAACTTTATTTTGCCCAACAGTGATATAATATTGTAAGAGTGATACCATACTTTGTCATTTGCAATCTTGAGCTTTTGTTCTAAACTTTTATTCATCTTCTCCGAGTTAACGAGCTTTTGTTCTAAACTTTTATTTATCTTCTCCAAGTTAACGACTCGCTTTCCCTAGAAAGGAGACTACAATAATTTAAGGTACGGCAAGCTATGAAAAAAAGCAGTCATTTTGAGTACTAGCCTCCTCGTTGACAGTTGTTTTAAGTAAAATGTGCTTTGCTTCTAAAGTTGTAATCCTTTTTCTAGAGATTTCCACATTTTTGTTAAGTTTCATTATCTAAAATTATACAGGAGGTATAAATATTAAAGCAAAATAGGGAGTAATGGAGTAAATAGTGCTGATCATTCATCAAATCAAACTATAGAACTAATTTGAATTTACCTCCTCTTTGTATGAAGTTACCTCCTTGTTGTGTTTGTCTTCTTTAGATTTACTGAGACTCGATAGACTTCTCATAAGTGTCTCATTAGATTTCCGAAGAGACGAAACCTAAAATATGCAGATGTTCAGAGTAAAAACGTCAATGTTAACATTCTTGTCTCCAAGCAAATATCGTGGCAATTTACCTGATGCTCCAAAGCCACAATCTTCAGGTTTAACTCTTCAACTTCATCATCATTAATAAAAGATAATGCTGGCTTTGTCTTGATAGGCACAGGCTGTTTGGTTCGACAGTGAGGTGGACTGGGAGGCACCTCACCCTCCTCTAAGCTCAAGTCAGAAGCCTATGATCAAAAAGATAAAAAAAAAAACAGGCGGAGGAGAAAATTAGGTTTCAACTTTGAGGAGTGGCAGTCTAACTCAAATTTAAATATTCAAAAATAAAAATATTGTTTTGGAAGCTTTGCATGAATGCGCAAGCTTGCTTGTGTTACCCAACTGGACTAGCTGTGCCGGATACAACGGGTGAATGAGTTATTGCAGTCGCTTTCTTCACCTGCTGAGGCAACTTCACTGAGGGAAGTTTCTGCAGGTCTCTCAACAACAGCTGCTCATATGACGTTGACTTCAAGCCCTCGGAACTGCAAGACTTTTTCATGTTTTTCTGCTGAGCCTCGCCCTCTTCTTCAAGTGCTCTTTTTGCCCTGCTGAGTGACAGTGACAGACTCCAGCCCATAGGGGCGCGCGTCGGCGAGTGGGGCAACGAGTGTTTGTCACTGAAAATACATTTCAACTGTAAGCTTGTTTTTGTTTTTGTGTGTAAGTTTTTGTTCTCTCTGCGCACTTACTGCATACAAAGATCTACGATAAAAATAAAGCACTGATTTTTCTGATAATTCACCTAATGAAGCCAACGTTTTCATTCTTCGTGACCGTCGGGTTTGAAATGGTTGACGACTTTGCGCCGGACAAAACCTCCTCTGTTGGAACATAATCTTGCTGTTTCTTCGATGAAGAAACTCGAGACTTGCTAGACCCCGGTTCTTTGTCCTCGAAATTCATAATGGTCTGTTCACTTTACTTCATAAACAACATAAAATCTGAAAATACTGTAGGATCAAAACAACACGCAGTTATTGTTCTTATCACTTTGAATACAACCTCTCAGCAGCCCTTCCCCTATCTCACCGACTAAGAAGGCGACTTACTGTTTAAAACTGACCACTGTCGGATTACGGGCACTTCGGACCGCACCTCCGTTTCACTGGCGAAAACTAGCAGGCTTTCGATATTCAAAATCACTTCTCAAATAGAAAAGCCACAGAGGACGGCGTCACATGCAGGCTTCTGCCGTTGTCTCAACGCTTCTGCTAACCGGATGGGCAGGGTGGCAAGAGGGTAGAGTAGAGTGCAGACCGATCCAACAGATCGTGCCCCGCCCCGCCCGGCCCCCGTCTCGACTTCCAGCCCCCCACCCCTTCCTCCAGCCCCCAGGACCTAATGTGACCAGTGTTGCCAGATAAAAACGCGAAAATTCCCAGGAATACGCCGCCGTCAAGCAGACGTGCATGTGCTCTGTGCGCTTGTCTACGAGGTAAAAGGCAACCTCATGGGGAGAGTCTGCCCAGTAAGGCAGGTGGATTTGCCAGGGAAACTTTTGCCTGCTCGTCCTGCAACTCTGGCCGGGACGTGCTGTATACTCCATTACCCGAGGGACGAGCGGCTCGCCCGCGCCCGTGCCCGTGATGACCCGGCTGGCCTAAACGAGGACGAGAGGGCGTTCCGGGGCGACCGGGACCAGGCGCACCAGACGAGGGGGGCGCAACAGGTCCGCGCCCTCATCCGAAAGGTTATTGGAGCGGAAAGGACAGCGGTGGGCAGCGGGACTAAGTTTTTCATGATTTTACATTTGCACACACTGCAATGCAATCAGAAGATACTTACCCGCTTCGCCATTTCGCCGTTATTTTTAAATTACGCTCGCACACCCGGCGTGATTGTCCCGCCAGGGCAGTGTGGGCGGGAGAGGAGGGATAGGGGGGCGTTGATGACGTCGCTCACCGCTCTCTGCCCACGCAGGGCGCATCCGAGAGGTGGCCTATGTCACCGTCGCCCTCCAGGGCCGCCGCAGCCGCGATACTCCGGACGCGCCCTTCGGCAGCGCGCACTGTAGCGGGCGTTCCCGGATATTTCCCGCGCCTCCGTGCGGATGTGTGGCTTACGCCTAATGCTCCGTGGCGCGGCCCGCGTCCCGGCTGCGCGCAGACGTCACTTCGTTAGCATCGGTGGCGGTAACGCGCATTTCAGTGATGTGGAGCAGGTCGGGGACTCCCGGGCCGACGCCGCATAAAAGGGCACGGGCGGCACCGCGGTGCCGCACACCGCCGGCATCCCCGGCAATCCTCACCTCACCGCCACGCACTCCGGCGACACGATGCGCGCACCGCCGTGGGCCTGGTGCGCGTGCGCGGCGGCGCTCCTCCTCGTGGTGGACGCGGCCAAGTACGAATTCGACAACGCATACTACAGTGAGTCGCGCAGGAGTGTGCTGCTGGCGTCACCCCGCCGCACCACCCTGGGGAATCCATCGTAAGATCGGCCGCGGCGAGGGTTTGAACGCTCACGCAGTGTTCCTGTCTGTGTCGCTTAGACCAGCAGCTCCTCGACCAGGTGGACGACGCCCTCCGGCCGTGGAACCAGCAGCAGCAAGGGAGCGACCGCGAGCGTCCCCGTTTCCGTTATCAGGTACGCCTGCACCTGGGGGAAACAACTCTGAGTATGGTGTACATTTTTCTTGAATTTCTGTAAATTTTAATTGAATTTTGTGATTTTTTTATTTTAGTAAACTTTTGTAAATTTTCCTAAAGTTTTCAAAAATTTTAATTTAAAAAAAATCCCAAATTTTTCTAAATTTGTCAGAAATTTTAAAAGAATTTTTTCTGAATTACGAGGTGTACAAAAATTTTAGAGCTGCTCTCCCCTCGGCCTGTTAAGAGATTGACTTGGCTCAGTACCTCAGTACATCGTGACGTGGTCCGCAGTGGAGAGTCACATTTTGGTCACGTTAGAGCGGGGGACAGCGGTGCGCTTTGTGTCAGTGGCGCGCTGAGACCGTCACGAGCAGAGTCGGGAAATGTTACGCTACGCACATCCCCGCCCCGCGGCGTCATCTACCAGGAGGGTGCTACTACCCCTACTGCTCGTGCCCGTAGGGCGGCGTGCTGGTGGCGCGCTGGTACCCGTCGCGGCGCGGGGAGCCTGCCCAGTACCAGTGGAACTGGGAGGTGCCTCCGGGCGTCAACCAGTCGGCCAAGATGTGGTATCGGCGCTATTACCCGTACTACAACTCCCGCCGCCGCTACTGCCGCTACGGGAACTGCAGGCGGTACAGGGGCTACGGCTACGGCGGCTACGGGTATCGCGGCTACGGCTCCCGCAGGAGGGGCTACGGAGGATACGGAGGGTACGGCGGCTACGGGAGGTACGGCGGCGCGGCGGCGGCGGCCTCGCTCAGGAGGAATACTGGACGTACCTGCTGACTACATACTCGCTGCGGAGTCTACGTCTTACTTCTGGCGCCGGCCCCACAGGTCCGGGAGGATCGGTGCTGGCATCTCCTTCGACCGCATGGCCCTCCCCGACGAGGACAAGCCCTTGCCGTCGTCGAACAGCGCACACGCACCCTCTGCCGCGGACCCGCCGCCAGCCGCCACCACCACCACGGCGTCGGCAGCAGGAAGTGACCCCAACGCTGATGTCGAGGAGATCAACATTCGGAAAGACATCGCCAAGCTGCCGGAGGCCACCGTTCAGCAGCTCGAGGGCGTGGACGAGCAGCCCGGGCACATCCCGTTCCAAGAACAGGTGCAGGGCACCGACCGACCGGCATCGCCCGCGTCCGGGCGAGAGACAAACTTGTGCTACGGCAGGTTTTGAGAATGGTTTCTTCTTTCTTTGACAGGTGTGTTGCGGCCGTGAGGTGGAGGCAGTGCTGACGCGACAAGGCGCCGTCCGCGCGCAGTGCTTCATGCAGGAGTTCAACGGCACCGTGCAGTCAGGTGAGGTGCCAGTGCCAAGCCGTGGCGCGGGCCGGCCTGGGCGCGACTCCGCTCCGTCCGCCCGGCGAGTAGGCAACCCAACCGACACTAACCCCGTATGTTTTGCTGAATGCGCCTGTTTCGACGCTCCCGGCAGAGGAAGGACAGAACTGGGACCACTTCAGTTGCACCGCTGTCAACGAGTTAAAGGAGAAAATCAAAGTCAGTACGCTTCCTGTGGTGCTCTCATGTCTCCTTGGTTAGCTGTAATTTATGATGTGCTTGGTTTCAGTGCGTTCACCAATGCATTTGGAAAATACGAGGAGCAGTGAGTAAAATTTTACTTCACCTGTTTTGTTGTTACTACTGATTCGGACAGAAAATGTCTTCATATTTTTCATGCCTGTTCAGTTCGAAAATGAGGGCGACCAGATTTCAGCAAGCAAACTTCGCGCCTTCTATCACGACAGCGAATCTCAGCCATGGCGGGCCCGGCTGTTGGACGAGGCAGCAGTGAAGTGTACGGCCGAGTACCAGAGTGAGTATTGGGCTCGAGTGTCAACCGACAGAGGGGCTAGGGGTGGGTGGATTGGGTCGGTGATGGTTGTGGAGATGTGACTTATTCCTTTTTTTCGCGCGCATTTTGATTGTTCTTCACAGCGGAATGGCATCAGTCATCAAATACTGACCGGTGCTCGAGAACCCACCTCGACCTCAGTTACTGCATTTGGGAGGAGATACAAGCGGTGCGCAATTATTTCACAAATCGCTTGTTTTTTTGTTTATTTCATAAATAATCGGCTATGTAGATTCTTTCCGCTTTGCAGAACTGCCCTGAGCACGAGTGGAACGGCTCGAGTAAGTAGCGTAAATTTAATAGCGACAGGACAGGAAAGAAACAAGCAGGCTGATACATTCGTATCATCTGCTGCTAAAAAGAATATCTTGCAAAAAGCAAAGTGTGAGCGTTCGTCACCCTGTTCTGTCCTCAGGTCGGTACTGCGCGAAGGTGCGCGCGCTGGTCCTCTCGCGGCGCGGCGCGCGGGGCGGGGCGCGGGCTGCCCCTGCTGTACTCTGAGCTCAGCAAGGCCGCGGCTCGGCGCAGTCGCAGCAGGCCATCAATACGACGGCATAATCGATAGAGAACCGGGCGTCTCAGGGAACGCGTGTTGCGGGTCTGCCTACCCAAAAGGGTCCACGGTGAATTACGGCTGGATCGGGTGGGCGAATCTGCCTATACAGTATACTGTCACGTGTTCTCCAAAACACCCAATACTAATAAAATAAGCCTTTTTCCCCTTCTTTTTTAACACCTGTTCAATCGTTTCGATCTCCACCAGCGCTCTAAACCAACACAGCTTCGTAATGAACTCCGCCAATGTGGACAGAGCCGTTACACACTGACTTTGTTTTTCTAGTGCTCGCAGTCGCATGACGAGTATTTGAAGGATTTGGAGGTTTACACACACACACACACACGCCAGCCAGCACGGCAGGCCGACCGGGCGGGCCGGGCGGGCTAGTCCGCGCTCCGCAGAGGCCGTCACGCCGCCGGGGACCAAGCGCGGCCTTGGCATTGGCATTGGACGCATTGGACCACGCGCCGCGCCCCGCCGCGCCCCGCCGCGCCCCGCCGCGCCCCGCCGCGCCCCGCCGCGCCCCGCCGCGCCCCGCCGCGCCCCGCCGCGCCCCGCCGCGCCCCGCCGCGCCTCGCCCCGCGCCCAGCAGCGCCGCGCAGCTGCGGCATGGACATGGCGACTGGATGAGTAGGGCCTTCCTGCTAATGGTTGTACTATGCGCGTCGTCAGGGGACCGGCGAGCTGACTGAGCTCTGCTCGCGCTCGGGGACCATCGCGTCGGGTCGGGTGGCCTGGCGGCCAGCGCCAGCATGCGCTCGCGCTCAAAGTGCCGCCGCCGCGCCACTAATGCTCTCAAAGCAGTTTCACACAAACACGCTAACTGAATTCGTACGTTTTTGTGCGAACGTTTGTGCAAAGCTGAACGTGCGTTTCCTTCAGCACAAATTTGCGCGCAAAATTTCATGATTCTGTACATAATTATTAGCAAAAGGGTTCAAATGAACGCAGAAATTTGTGCAAAAGGTTTGATTGTTTAACTCTGTACGCAAATAAAAAAAATACAAATCACAAATCAAGTTAGTGTGAACTCTCCGGTAGGTCGGGTCGGATCGTCAGCTCGGCGGTGACCTGAATAACATATCGGAAACGAGAGTAATTGGCGAATGAAACGAAAGTAAAAGTGAACGTCGGATGGTGCACGGTACACCGTGCACTCGACCCTTTCCTTCCTGCCGAGCCGCTTCCAGTCGCTCGTATGAGACTATCCACCAATCGCAGTGTTGCCAAAAAGTTAGACAAAAATCCCGCCCAATACACCTGTGCGTCACGTGACTGTATCTCCGCCTGACCACTAGGCAACATCTGTGCACGAGTGCAGGGGAGCTGCCTAGTTGGCAGGCGGAGATACAGTCCCGTTACGCACGGGTGTATTAGGCGGGATTTTTCGCCTAACTTTCTGGCAATACTGACCAATCGGAAGAACGACGGGTCGAGCTCCGAGTACCTCAGCGTCTTTGCTACCCCCGGTCACCCACTTCGGCAGGTGTGGGCAACAGTTGTAAGTTATTAAAGTAATAAGATAACAATCGGTAATCGGTTCTTTTTGGTGAGTGGTGCCTTATCTTATTGCACGAAAAGTTCGAGTGTGATGCCACAAGCACATTTCACAACGTCCAAGAACGTCTCTAGGTTACACAATTAGAATTAGCCCACTCCAAAAATGTGGTGGTACACGGCCAATTCCATACGGTCCGTCGCTTTTCAGCTCACCGCGGTTTGAGTTACATTTCCAGGTCTGGGTGAATAAAGCCCTATTTTGAGGCTTTATGGGAGTTCAGGCCAGCCTGTCTTATCAGCTATCAGCCCGAGGCCCCCCAGTCCACATGCTCTCAGAAGACCGTGTTCTTGGTTTTGCAATGTTCTTTTCATATTTGAGAATATTGCGCTTATTGTTTTGAGTAACCTCCATTTCTGCATTGTTTTCAAAACAAGCGAAATATTGTCGAAAATAACAAGAATATTGCAAAACAAGAACGCGGTTTTCTGGGTGTGCCTGTGCCTTGCCACGAGCAGGCTTTAGGTCACTTTCCCTTCCCCTCCCGTACCCCCTGTCTCGCCACCCCCTCCACCTCAGCTCGGCCTGTTGCACTCTTCCGTGAAACAGTCGCGGTCCCTCCCTACGATATCTACTACACTGTGAGAAAAACCGTACATCATAGAACAAACGGTTTGGAATTAACGGTTTACGGTTTTCGTTACCGTACCTCACTAATCTACCCTCACTGTTAAAAAATATGTCGTAAATTTACGACGTATTCGCAGTTAAGTTTGTTAGCGACATATGTCGTAATTTTCCGAACATGTTGTGATTTAACAATGTTCATGAAATCTCATGAAACATATTTTGCACTTGGAAAAAAAGTGTGTTCACAAACAACCCAACAATGTGGTTGTATTGAAACGACATGTGTTGCTAACAAACTTAACTACGAATCTGTTGTAGCGATACAACAAGTTGATAGGCAGTTGTTCCGTAAATGGGCCATTACGATTGAAATAGGAAGCGTTAGAGCGCTTTTGCTCAGTGACACCAATGCAACAAATGCTGTTGTAAACCAACAACAACAACACAGTCGTCACGGGCAGTGTCGTCAACTGACAACTATTTTTAACAGTGCTATACTGGGTACAATTTTTGAACAGTTTTTTTATTGTACTTCGAAAAATCGGTTTAAAACTGTTGTTAAATTGTAGTTTTTCCCCACAGTGTCGAGACGTATGTACTAATAAGAGATACCACTTCGTGGTATCTGCCGCGCCCGGCCGCCGGCCGGGCCACTGCTTGGGCGTTAAGAGAGCTATATAAACACTGCGGCCGAGACTGGCAGTCGTATCCTGACCAGGAGGAGCGACAGCAACGGTGCTGTAAGAAATTCAAAAGCTGCACCAGCACCACTAGCAGCACGCCGACAGTCGACATGAGCAGCGGGATGGAGCGCTTCGCGGGCCGCGTGGCCGTGGTGACGGGCGCCAGCAGCGGCATCGGCGCGCAGATCGCCGAGGACCTGGTGCGCGCCGGGATGGTGGTGGTGGGCGTGGCGCGGCGCCTGGAGCGCCTGCAGGCGCTGGCCGCCAAGCTGGCCGGCCAGCCGGGCCGCCTCGAGCCGCTGCAAGGCGACGTCTCCACCACGGAGGGCGTGAAGCGCGTCTTCAAGTGGGTCGACGACAACCTGGGCGGCATCTCCGTGCTCGTCAACAACGCCGCCGTCATAACGTTCACGCTTGTGCAAGGTAAAGCGTCTAAACGGGGGAGCGCTCGCGGGCAGTGCGATCCGAAACAACCCGAAGGCTTAGATATTTGACTCGACCTGGACCAACGGACTTATCTCACCTGTGCTCACGAGCCGCGAGCAGCGTCGGCGGGAAGGCTGAGATAACGGCTGTCGCTTTGTCGTTACAGAACAGGATCCGGCCGATTCCGAGAGAATGGTGTCCACCAACTTTACGGCCGTGTTGATCAGCTGCACGTTGGGCGTCACTAGCATGAAGAAGCACGGCATCAAAGACGGCCACATTATCAACGTTAACAGGTAACGGACGAGGGAGGACGGTTTTCCCTCGGGTTTTATCTACCTTTGACGCTCTTGACTACTTCCTTATTGTTTGTACTTTTGTCAACCGTCACCTTTCTCTTTGTTACGCACAGTGTTGGGGGTCATCGCATCGTGCGTATTCCCGGAGACATGGGATCCGCCATCCCCTACACGAGCTGTAAGCACGGGACGGTCGCGCTGACCAAGGGTCTGCGCGCCGACCTGCAGGCGCTTAAACCAGCCGGCTTCAAGATACGCGTCACGGTGAGCATGACAGAGTTGCCTTAAGCGATCCTTCATGGCTTCACTGCCCGAGGAGAAAACAACTCCAACATTTTTGAACACCTCGCAATTCAGAAAAATTCTGGAAAATTAAGAAAATTTCGGAAAAAAATGCTAAAAAATCAGAACAAGGCAAGCAAAAATTCAGAAAAGTTCAATAAAAATTCATAAAAATTTACAAAAATTCACGAAAATTCACAAAATTTCACAAAATTTCACAAAATTTGTAGACCAAAATTAAGAGTTGTTTTCCCCTCGATTCCGCCTCTCTTGGAAATGCCACTTGACATGTCTCTTGTTGCCCGTTTGTTTATAGAGTCTTAGCCCCGGCGCCGTTTACACAGAAATGATACCCGACGAGATCGTCGATACGTTTAAGGAAAAAGAGGAGGCCTTGCAGCCCAAGGACGTGTCCAACGCCGCCCTGTTCGCGCTCAGTTCTCCTCCTGCTGTAGAGGTAAGGCCCGACTGCTGCGGCGCCCAATGTAACTTTTCCATTCATTCATTCGCCTTTACACTCGTGCGTGATGTGTTTCAGATCACCGAGCTCACGATCCAACCTACCGGGGAGTTTATGTAAATCTGCTCATCATTGCTGTTTTAATGTCCTTTTTTATATTTTCATATTTTTTTTTTTTTTGCGTTGTCTATTGTACTCATTTGCACAAATATATACAAATAAACCACTCTGACCGTTGAACACTTTTTAAAGCTGAAGACTTTTTTTTTTTTAGAGAAGTGTGGTGCTTGTGCCATTTCGCATGTCTTTGGTGTGCGAAACAAAACAAAACAAAACAAAACAAAACAAAACAAAACAAAACAAAACAAAACAAAACAAAACAAAACAAAACAAAACAAAACAAAACAAAACAAAACAAAACAAAACAAAACAAAACAAAACAAAACAAAACAAAACAAAACAAAAAAAAACAAACAAGGAACACGTAAGCTATGGATATTTTGTTTAACACGTGTGAGGTGTATAAATTATGGCGCCCCCACAATGGCCGTTACCGAGGCGGAACGCCTGCGACAAACTGGATAGGCCAACCCGCGAAGCACTCGTGTGAAGATGGCGGCCTACCCGTGGAGTACAAGCGCAGGGGGAAGCAGGAATTAAATTACTGGTACCCAAAATTTCGTACCGTCACCTCCCGATGAGTTGATTGTGGGGGCACCTTTACGGAGATACAAAATACCACTATATTAGTATGAAGTGTAGAAAACACCAAAATGTTTCGTTTAACATCATGTTCAATTTCCTCAGACCGTTTAAGAACTCAGAAAGATTTTAATAATAACCATACGTAAACAGCTTACATGCAGCAAGCGCCCTGAATAGTTTGATTATTAATGGCGCCTCGCGGCCTTGGACCTCGTCCCGCGCCCCGCCCCCAATGATGGGGAACTTTGCGCCCTGTGAGGATGAGATTGAGTGGATGCAGCTCTATGCTATGCTCAGCGCGACAGCCACGCAGTGTGCTTGGTTGGTTGACGGGTGTAAAACTATAGACAAAAGTCAAGCGAAACTGAATGTAAACAGCAACGCAATAAATCTCGCAGAAAAGTTTTCGAGAAATTGAAAATTTTAAAATAGTAATCATTTATTTATTTATTTATTTATTTATTTATTTATTTATTTATTTATTTATTTATTTATTTATTTATTTATTACTTATAATATACATTAGACATAAAAAATGGGGGGGAGGGGGGCACTGAAAGGCAGTCTCAGACGAATTCTCCGGTCGGTCTGATCGTGATCTCGGTGATCTAAAACACATCAGAAACGAATGTAAAGGCGAGCGAAACAGTTACATGGGGCGCCGTGGCCAGGACGTACCTCAACAGCAGGGGGAGAGCTGAGCGCGAACAGGGCGGCGTTCGACACGTCCTGCGGCTGCAAGGCCATCTCTTTCTCCGGGAGTGCCTGGGCGAACGCATCGGGCAGCATTTCTGTGTAGACGGCGCCGGGGCTGAGACTCTGTAAACACGCGTGCGCGTGAAGAAAAATGTCAATAGGCATTTTGAGGAATGGGGAAGTTCAAGCAGCCAGGGAGGATCGCTTAAGCCGACTGTTGTGCTCACCGTGACGCGGATCTTGAAGCCGGCGGGCTTGAGCGCCTGCAGGTCGAGGCGCAGACCCTCGGTCAGCGCGACGGTCGCGTGCTTGGTGCTGCAGTACGGGACGAAGGACACCAAGTCTCCGGGAAGCACCACGATGCGATGACCAGCAACGCTGCGCGAATCACAGAAAAATAATAGAAAGGATATCAGAGAAAGTAGGAAAAAATGAGAGCTTTGACTGCCTTTGCCCGTTACCTGTTTGTGTTGATAATATGTCCGTCTTTGATGCCGTGCTTCTTCATGCTGGTGACCCCAAGCGTGCAGCCGATCATGACGGATGTGAAGTTGGTGGACACGAGCCTCTCGGAATCGGCCGGATCCTGATCTGTAACGATAAACGACGGCCGTTAACCCAGCCTCCCCGCCGACGACGTTGTACGCGGCGCGCGAGCGGAAGATTTAAAAAGCGATCGGCCACCGAGTCACTGCACGCTACCGGGCTGCCCGATGGGAAAACAACTCTTAATTTGGGTTTACAATTTTTGTGAATTATTATAGAATTTTTGATTAAAGTTTACCTTTTTTCTGAGTTTTTCTTAGTTTTGCTAATTTTTGCTGAATTACCTGATTTTTTACTGAGTTACGAGGTGTACAAAAATTTCAGAGTTGTATCCCCTCGGGGCTGCCTCCATATAGTGATGCGCACGAAGTCCCACGAGCCCTTCTGTACCTTGCACTGGAGTGAACGCGGCGATGGCGGCGTTGTTGACGAGCACGGAGATGCCGCCCAGGTTGTCGTCGACCCACTTGAAGACGCGCTTCACGCCCTCCGTGGTGGAGACGTCGCCTTGCAGCGGCTCGAGGCGGCCCGGCTGGCCGGCCAGCTTGGCGGCCAGCGCCTGCAGGCGCTCCAGGCGCCGCGCCACGCCCACCACCACCATCCCGGCGCGCACCAGGTCCTCGGCGATCTGCGCGCCGATGCCGCTGCTGGCGCCCGTCACCACGGCCACGCGGCCCGCGAAGCGCTCCATCCCGCTCATACTGCGATGTGCCGGCTGACTGGCAGAGAAATGACACGACACCACAGCTGCTCGTCGACGTCGACAACTACTTAACCAGCCGCTCCTATGCGGGGTTCAGCTGGCCGGGAGTGAGGCGGTGTGTTGTGTGGTGTGGGGGGTGCGGGCTGCCGGCCGCCCAGCCGGCGGGACGGATATGCAAGTCAAAGGATACATATTTGTCGAAGGTGGGGACCGAGTAGCCTTTGGCTCGGCGGGAGCTTCGGCGTGTATGGGCGATTAGTGCCGTCTTTCGAAATAACGCCACACTGAGAAAACTGTCTATGTTCGAACCTGTGATGCCATGCCATGATCTACAGGAAGCGCTCCATCGCGCTGCTCATGTTGACTTGCGGCGTGCTAATGGTGATGGTGCAGCTTCTGAATTTCTTAGAGCACCGTTCGATATCAATTTGCTGCTCTCGCTTCCCCCTGTTAGGCTACGACTGGACTCGACTCGACTGGTCTCGCGGCTGCACCTGAACTCTCTTTTATGCTAAAAGACACATAGTTGCCGGGGGTGGGCCGAGTAGCATTTGACTCTAAGGGAGCCGCTACCTGTCTGGGCGTGCTCAGTTCCATTTTAAAGCCTAATATTATATGCACGATTCGTGATAATTACTGCTTTTTAAAAAAGCGCACGCAGCTTCGTGTCCACGATCCCTAAAGGTGGCCTTGCACTCAGCGTTATTCTCGTCATGTCCGCCTATGCCTGTTTTGTGTTTTTGAACAGTTTTGTTGTCACCAAAGTGCCAAAGGTTGTGTTTAAATGTACAACAGTACACGTTTCGTTCACAATCAGACAAAATATCAACGAAAATCGGCAAACAGATATAGGCGGATTCATTAAAAATGTTGAGTGTAAGGCAAGGCCACCTTAATGATTACGTGGACGACCTGTGAAAAAAAATTTCGCATGGTGACAAGCAGCGTCATTTCTCGTGTGTAGTAATAGATTTTAACTAGGAATTGCATAGCATCACAGGAAAAGTGCAGCGCACGAGGGTCGGAAAGTGGATTTCTCCCCGTAAGAGGACGTTTAGAAAGAGAATGGGACCGACGCTCTCTCTATATTCGCATACCCCTCCATCTCACTTTAAGAGAGGGCAATAAGTCGGAACTCTCACCGGAAAATCTTCTACAGACCATACGGTATCTCACGGTACTTATTCATCGATGACACACAAGATTCAATCAATGAACGGCATGTTGTTGTAATTTTCAGTAATACAGAACGCGTATTACGACGCGTCATACACATATATTTATTTATGAATGTGAATTTTCCCTCGTGAGAAGGGGGGAGAAAAAAAGGGGGTGGGAGGGTGAGGGAGGTAGTGCGATAGCGGAATGCCTTATTGCTTGGTTGACGGTATCACTCGCAAGTTTATAAATCTAGTATTCCGTTTACGGCAATCGCACGGGAAAAAAAAATGACTTCATTGTGAGGATCAAGTTTTGTCGATAGGCAAAATTCGATAGCTGAAACCGAGAATCCGATACCCACAGCAAGGACGTGCTGGTTGCCACGACCGGACACTTGTACGATGAGAACTAAGCTGGAGTTTGTTCCATTCCTACAAGTGCCCGGTCGTGACAACCAGCTCCTGGCTGTGGGTATCGGATTCTCGATTTCAGATATCGCATTTTGCCTATCGACTTAAATTGATCCTGACAACAAAGTCATTTTTTCCCGTGCGGGTTTATAGGTTCGGGTAGGTTTTTTCTTCTTCTTTTTTTCTTTTTTTCTTTTTATTTTTCTTATTATGGGCGTGGATGTTACCAACATTTCGAAACAAGGGTAAAATAAAGGGAGGGTGGTGACAATCGAACGGCCGTGACCGACACCAACCACCAATAGACTACTTCAATATGAATTTCGCGTGTTGGTGCGCACTGTGCACTGCGCTGCCCCACCCACTAAATCGTTTCTGACCTGCTGGGCCCCGGGCCGGGCAGGCGTCCAGAGGATCCATGAGACCTAACCAGGGGTCTAAGACAGGCGGCCCCGAGAGAAAGAGATGGTGCTATGGGGGGCCGTATGGGTGGGAGCGAGAGGTCCCGCCAGTGCCGTGCCGCCCACGTGTCCTCTGCTGTCTGCGACCGCTGCATGAAACTATCCAACAACCGGAAGAACGACAATGTTAAAAATGTTTGAAATTTCATTGAATGATAATTTCATAACATTGTAGTGAAATGTCACATCACTCTCTTAATTCATTACACGGTAACAAAATTTCATAACATGCAAGGTACTTTTCATTACACAATTCTTAAAAAATAAAAAATAAATAAATAAATAAAAGGTCAAGGCCCTGGGCCACAAGGCCGCATTACACCTGGTGTCCGACCAACTTTCCTCAGTCCTCGTGGCCAAATGGTAAAGGGCGAGAATTCTTATCAAAAAAGTCGGATGTTCAACTCCCATTAGGGTAAACGGTATTAAGTATAAAACATTTCCAAATCTGTGAGTAGATGGTGCAGTTGAGGGAGAGTTCAAACTAGAAGCAATTTCTTTAAAATCTTAATCACACGTGTTTTTAAGTTTCATGACTACGAATTAATGAAAATTGCATCACGTTGTAATGAAAATGCTTCATTACAGTGTTGGAAATTTAATGATTTTTTTTTTTTCACAGTGGATGGGACGAACTTGGAAGAGCGTCAAAAATTGCGTTTCCCCTGCCACATAGTCCACCACATGTACCCCACATTTTCTACAGGTCGTTCGTAGTTGGGGGATAAAAGTATTAAGATGACGGTCGGTGATTGTATATTCCACTTGAGAGGTGAGGTGCGTTATCTCATTGCACATAAACTTCGAGTGTTACGCCACAAACATGCATTTCACGGTGTTTAAAAACGTCTCAGGGCTATAACTAGAATAAGTCCACTCCAGGTATGGTGCAATAAGGCGTATTCCATCCGACCCATCGCTATCTTCCTCTGACCGCACCGCGGTATTAGTTTCTTACGATGAGCTTGCAAGTCACGCCTACCTTTCGTGTTAGCGCCTTCCGTCCGGGCCGAGCACCTCCCACCCACTCCCCCGTTTCCTCGAACTCCACCTCCTCACGCGCCTACGGTATTGCAGTCTGCTTGCGACGTCCGTCCGTACGATATCTCTCACATCCGACCCGACAGGTTAAGCGTTATAAAAGGTCTAGGCTGCGGCGGCGACTAGCAGACGTAGCCTGACCGGGAGCGAGAGCAGCAAAGTGTCATCGAACGGTGCTGTAAGAAATTCAAAAGCTGCACCAGCACCACTAGCAGCACGACAGTCAACATGAGCAGCGGGATGGAGCGCTTCGCGGGCCGCGTGGCCGTGGTGACGGGCGCCAGCAGCGGCATCGGCGCGCAGATCGCCGAGGACCTGGTGCGCGCCGGGATGGTGGTGGTGGGCGTGGCGCGGCGCCTGGAGCGCCTGAAGGCGCTGGCCGCCAAGCTGGCCGGCCAGCCGGGCCGCCTCGAGCCGCTGCAGGCCGACCTCTCGACCACGGAGGGCGTGAAGCGCGTCTTCAAGTGGGTCGACGACAACCTGGGCGGCATCTCCGTGCTCGTCAATAACGCCGCCGTCATAGCGTTCACGCTCACACAAGGTAAAGCGTCCATACGGCGAAGCGCAAGCGGCTAGTGGTGAGAAGAGAGTGATCCGAAACGACCCGCAGGTTTAGATCCTGGATTAGACTCGACGGACGTTTCTCACCTGCGCTCGCGACTCGCAAGCCGCGTACAACGCCGGCCGGAAGGCTGAGATCACTGTAAAACAAGGAGCGATTTTCCTCACTCGAATATAGCGACCCATACCTTCATCGCTCAAATGGAGCGATAAGTTATTCGCGACATTAACTCTAATTGAGTCATTTTTCAACCGAAAATGATGCAAACTGACTCTGAACGAGCGATTTTCGTGAAAGCTGCTCCTCCAGGAGTGATGAAATTGGATTCACAAAATCGCTCCCCTAGGAGCGATTAACATCGCTCCTCGTTTTACAGTGATATGCGCTGTTGCTTGTCGTTACAGATCAGGATCCGGCTGATTCCGAGAAGATGGTGTCCCTCAACCTCACGGCCGTGATGATCGGCTGCACGCTGGGCGTCACAAGCATGAAGAAGCACGGCATCAAAGACGGCCACATCATCAACGTTAACAGGTAACGAGCAGTTATTTCTTGTTCTAAGAGAGCGTCGAATAATGGGAGTACGAAGTACAAAACCGGATGCAGCGAGCGGTGGTGGGGGATGGGGAGGGAAGTGCTGTGTGGGGTGCCTCCCGTCGACTCGGTTCTCTCTTTCCTTAACACCACTCAGTGTATCCGGTCACATTCTTCTCGCTTTTTGTCAAAGCTATATCGAAATACCAGTTAATCTTTCCTTTAATTCGCACAGCATTGTTGGTCATCGCATCTTTAAGCTTCCCGAAGGCATGGGGTCCTTAATGCCGTATACAAGCACCAAACACGCGACGGTCGCGCTGACTAAGGGTTTGCGCGCTGATCTGCAGGCGCTCAGGCCCGACGGCTTCAAGATCCGCGTCACGGTGAGCATTACAGTCAACTGCAGCGGCCCTCCCTGGCTGCTGTAACTTCGCCTCTCGTCAGACCGCCTGACGTTTCTCTTACCTCATGTACGTTTACAGAGTATCAGCCCCGGCACCGTCGACACAGAAATGCTGCCCGATAATATTCGGAATTCGTTGCCGGAAAAAGAGAGTGCCTTGCAGGCCAAGGACGTGTCCACCGTCGCTATGTTCGCGCTCAGCTCTCCGCCTGCAGTTGAGGTACGTCCCTGCCCTGCTACGGCGCTCGCTGAATCTGTTTTGCTTGTCTTCACACTCGACTGTGATGTGTTTCAGATCACCGAGCTCACGATCCTACCTACCGGCGAGTTTATATAAAACTTCTAATCTGATCTATTCTTAAGTTGTTTCTTTTTTTCACCCTTTTGATGTATCATGAGGTCGATTTGTGTGATAAAATAGTTATAAGAAATTGTTTCAATAAATAAATGTACCGCTCTGACTGCAAAACACTTAGAGATTTTTTTTGGGGGGGGTGGGGGTGGGTGGGTCATTTTTCTTCCTCTTTTTTTTCTTTTTCTTTGACAGTCCTATAGATCTTCACTGCATACGTGAACAGAACTTGCGGGACACAAATAGAATCACTCATTTAAAAAAAAATGTGTGGATGATTAAAAAAAAAAAAAAACTTTAAAAGTTATGCACATGCCTAGAACGTGTGGTTCGACGGGGAGATTCCGTGGCAAGCGGGGCAGGTATACGAATTCAATGGAAATCAATATTTTAAACCACAAATGATATGCGACGCAAGGCACACCCGAGGGCACCGTATGATTTGAAGAAGAACGCTAATCAACGTCCAATAACGCGGTTGCGACATCATGCACGGGTAAACTGACTGTCTAGCTCGAAAGGGCCTTTCAAGGTTTTCACAGAAAGATAGAGAGGTTCACCAACATGCAAGAAAAATTATATATAAAAAAAACACACAGGTGCGATTACAGAGAACTAGCAAGAGATGCACACGTTTATCTTTCCCTACTTGAGCCCATGAGGATGCAAACACGCGAGTCGAATGGTTTGCCTACCCTAACGGCGCGCTCACAGAACAGCGCCTCTCGCTCGGTGGGAGCCGAGCGCTGCATCCGCCGCTTTCTCCCACCCCACCTCACCGCCAGCCACAAAGACGATCGACGAGCTGCAGGGGCTAGGGCTCTTATTTGTACCCGGGTATCCGGGTAACCCGGGCGGATACCCGCCCGGGTAGGAACCGGGTCGACGGGTTTACCCGGGTACCCGGGGTACCCGGGTAAACCCGGCGGACCCGCGCCTGTAGGTAGGAAAATTGACTTGCATGTATGCCATTTTGTCTATACTTGCAGGCGCGGTTCCACCGGGTTTACCCGGGTGCCCCGGGTACCCGGGTAAACCCGTCGACCCGGTTCCCACCCGGGTAACCCGGGTACCCGCGGGTCGGGTTTTTAAGAGCCCTAGCAGGGGCTGACGGGCAAGTTATTTGCGAGGAGCGTCGGCCAGTACAACTCGCAACTCGTATCGAATGAAGCGAGGGGGGAACAGTCTGAATTTTAGTGTACACATTTTGTGATTTTTTTTTCTTGTTAATTTTCGAGAATTTTTGTGAACTTTAGTGAATTCTTTTAGAATTTTTCTAAATTTTCTCTTGAGTTTTACCTATTTTTTTTGTGAATTTTCCTGAAAATTTCTGAATTTCTGCTCTTGGCAGAAAATTGTAGACCTCAGCAACACCTTAAATGGCACGGGTTTTCCCCCCTCTCTGGTGCAGTAGTTTATCGTGTAAATGTGCAGTAAAAGTTCTGAATGCCAACGATGCTGGTAACGACTTGCCACTTCGATTACTGCCTCTTCGGTGTTCGTGAACAACAAACATTTTTTTTACCATTATTTTTATTTTTGGTATTTTAAAGTGGATCTAAGTGACTGAAAGCCGAAAGGCTTGTTCGAAATTAATTGAAGATAGTTCAGACTACTCCATGACAACTAGACTAAATGATTACACCTGGACTATTTACATCAAAATTGACTCCCCCTGACAACAGCTAGCCTTTGCTGTAATAACATTTTCAGCAATCAAGTTAACAAATTACTGCTCATCCCAAACCCTTCCACGTTTTGCTTACAACCATTTTCAATTGTCTCAGTCTGTCTATGGACACAACAAGATTTTAATAGTATCTAAACATAAAGTTCGTGTGCTGCAAGCACCCTTAATTTTTATTAGATACTTGTTAAAGGCGCGGCCTTGGCCCCCTTGGCCTTGGACCTTGGACCTTGCGCCCCGCTCCGCCCGGCCCCGCCCCGCCCCGCCCGCCCCGCTCCCAGCAGCAGCAATGCCGCTGAGCTGCGGCCTTGACATGGCCGCTGGATGGGCCGGGGGCCGGGGGCCGGGCCTCCCGCTCATAATACTCATACTCTACGCTCAGGGGACAGGCGACTTTTCCGGTTGTTTCAGCTGAGGGACCGTCGTGTCGTGTCGGACCGTCGGCAGCAGCAGTAGTGCAGCGTGCGGGATCTTAACTGAACTGTCCCGTGGGCGAGATGGTCAGCTCCGTGATCTGGAAACAAGCACGGGTTAAGCACTGATAAGTTCGGACAGAGCGTTACGATGAGGCGCAAACGCGGGGGAGTGGGGGGGGGGAGCTCGAGGGAGAAACAACTCTGAATTATTTTAATGTGCCCACTCCAAGTTTTCGTGATTTTTTTTTTTGGGGGGGGGGGGAATTTTTATTTAAAAAATTAAACTTCACCTGAATTTTACTTAAATTGTTGTAAATTTTCCTGATTTTTTCTTAATTTTCCTGGATTTTTCTGAATTTTTCTGAATTAGGTGTGCGAGAGGGAGGAAGCAGAGAAAGGATGCCCCAGCGATCAGTTAGGGGGTGACGCGCTCATCTTGCGCCCGAAAACGCTGCGCGGAGGACAGTAGAGTTATCATTATCGATCATTATACGTAATGGTAATAAGCGTAATGGTAGCAATTGAAGAGGATTTGGCTGAAAGTTTAACAACTAACGATACAAACAAAATATAGTGGCTGAACCCGCCGCGGCGCCCGCGCGATTTCTCATACTTTTGTGACGTCATTTCCGGTGCATTTGTTTTTGCAGCTCTCGATAGCTACGCCCGGAATAGTCCATAATGTCGCAGCACTACGTAGTCAGTTTTGGCAAACGATTTCGGAAAATACAAAAATTAAAAACAGACCGCGCGGGGATTCGAATCCCAGGCCAGTTGCTGAGGAGCCTCCCGGCCCGCGGCCAGCATCTCAACCCATTCAAACGCTGCGCCCAAATAGGAAGCTTGTCCAGCTTTTCCTTGGTGGTGCCGAGGGCGAGGGGTGTGTGTCTGCGTGCACTAACTCAGAAAAATTTTTGATTCCACTCATCAAAACTTTAAAGCCCAACATCAAACTGTCGTTCCATCCGTCAGAGTACTTCTGGGCATTGAAAAATTCAGTCGCTATAACTGAAACCGAAAGTTCCAGTCCCAGAACTAAAAGTTCGATACCTATATGACTACTGAGACGGATCGAACTACGGTTTGATCGCTGGTACCAAAAAAACATACCACGCGACCGTGACCAAAAATTTCCGGAGCGCCGGAACTTGAAAGCAGATGATACGTATGGTAGATGGTAGATGTCCCTACGCGTCGCAGGCTGCAGGGAAGCGGACTGCTGTCGCGCTGGGCTGGGAGGGGGGAGGCGCGGGGCGGGAGGGGGCACCGGCCCGGCGGCCCAGCGTCCCGAGAGGTGGCGTGGAGTAGTGAGGGGCGCGCGCCGCGCGGGCAGCACCGGGCGAAATTTTCCCTCCTGTATATTATTATGCCACACAGGCTGCTCGCTCTGCCGGTTGCTCTCTGCTGGCTGCACTGCTCTCTGCATACTGCTCGCTGTATGACAGTACAAGCAGGCTGATACCTTCGTATCATCTGCTAAAAATGTTCTCAGTGTTGTTTACCGCGCGGGGGTTGGCATGTCGGAATCGAGAGGGCCGGGGGCCGGGGGCCGGGGGCCGGGGGCCGGGGGCCGGGGGCCGGGGGCCGGGGGCCGGGGGCCGGGGGCCGGGGGCCGGGGGCCAGGGGCCGGGAGGAGGACTCACCTCTACCGCGGGAGGGGAGCCGAGGACGTAGAGCACGCTGTTTGAAATGTCCTGGGCCTTGAGGGCCTCGTCTTCTTTGAGCATATTGGAGAAATCTCCGATCATGTCGGTCCGCACGGCGCCGGGGCTGATGCTCTGCGAACAGTGAGAGGCGTGGGGCTTATCGACAGAGTCTCAGAGGCGAGGGGACGATCGGTCGAGTCCAGGGGTGTGTCCGATAGGATGTGTTGGTATGCGATCGGTCCGTGAGTACGGACGGTGTACGGTCGGTTTCCGAGCCGCCCCTGGCGCAGAAGGTCCAAGAACCGCAACATTCACATTCGTTTGCAGAAATTAGACTGGATGATCCGATGTCTACAATCAATTGTTGAAAAGTGAAGCCGATGCCTACAGTCAATACTGTTGTGCACGTTCCTTTAACCGCGTTTGGGAGATGACCCCGCGGACGCCGCGGAAGTGTGCCCCGCTAAGTGACGTGACGCGGATCGCGATGCCGCGAGTGCCCCGCGATGGGGGTGGCTCTCGAGGACCCTCGCGAAGCACCCTCGCGGGCGGGGTGATTCTCGCGAACCACCCCGCGGTCCTTCGGGGTCACATCGCGATGTCCTCGCGAGAGTCACCTCCATCGCGGGGCACTCACGGCATAGCGATCCGCGTCATGTCACTTAGCGGGGCACACTTCCGCGGCGTCCGCGGGGTCATCTCCCAAACGCGGTTAAAGGAACGTGCACAACAGTTGACTATCGGCATCGGCTTCACTGTCAAACAATTGATAGTCAACATAGGCTTCAGTCAGTCTAATTCCCGCAATCGAATGGGGATGTTGCGGTTCTGGAACGCTCTGCGCTAGGGGCGGCTCGTCACGGCCAGGAAACCGACCGTAAACCGACCGTACTCACGGACCGATCCGCATACCGCTCCATCTTTCGAACAGATAACAAATAACAGATAGAGTATTTAGACGGTTTACTCGTAATTTAGGCCAGTGAACTCGTGCTTATTACGAAATATGTCAAAAATATTTTTTTAAAAATTAGATTTTTCGAAACTCTCGAAACACAAGAGGGCTGGAAACAGCGCCTTCTACCGTGCGGCGGCGTAACCGGCGTCATCGGTAGTGGGCGCTGTTTCCAGCCCTCTTGCGTTTCGAGAGTTTCGAAAAATCTTCTTTTAAAAAAAAATATTTTTGACATATTTCGTAATAAGCACGAGTTTGCTGGCCTAAATTACGAGTAAACCGTCTAAATACCCTATCTGTTATTTGTTATCTGTTATCTGTTATTTCGCTTACGTTGATACAGCCAGTATCTTACCGTGATGCGGATCTTGAAGCCGTCGGGTTTGAGCGCCTGCAGGTCGGCGCGCAGACCCTTCGTCAGAGCGACGGTCGCGTGCTTGGTGGTGCTGTATGCGACGAAAGATATGCCCATCCCCGGCGGAGCGGCGGTCATCTTGTGCCCGAGAACGCTGCGAGGAGGACAGTTAAGGTTGTGCGTTATCATTTTACAAGAGAAACCTCGCCATGCAAGTAAAGTCAATAATTTTTCCGTACTTTGAAGTCATTTTTAATTGTATTACTTTCATCAGGATGGATATATCCTGGATAACGGTATTATCTGCTAAATACGACTTCATAGTATCATTTATAATTGTTTGAGCTCGCTTGTACTCTCAGAAGACAGGGAGGTCCCCAAAAAATATAATTAACGTCGTTCAGTCATGATATCAATATTTTTGTGCTTTGGATCAACTTTTACTCCTATCCAAAATTTTGCAGATATGAATACGAAACACATTTTTGCTACGATGTATTTCTCCTATTAGCTTTATAAGTAGGATAACTTCACATGCTTAAATTTTAACCCTCCAGCTTGCAAACTTCGTATAAACATAATGAAAGTGAATGTCCCCGGCGATGAATACTTAAAACAAACAAGCTACAATCTACTTTCAATTCAAATCTGGAATGAGTTTTCCTCCTTTTTTTCGACACATCGCAGATATCCTACCTGTTAATGTTGATAATGTGGCCGTCCTTTATTCCGTGCTTCTTCATGCTGGCGATGGCCGCACCGGAGCTGATCATCACGGCCGTCACATTAGTGAACATGAGCTTCTCGGAGGCTTCTGCGTCCATATCTGAATCCAAGTTCGATAATTGATTTAAGCAGAGATTAAGAGAAACAAATTCGAGGAGGAAACAACTATGAAATTTTTGTTCACCTCGTAATTCAGAAAACTCAGGAAATTTCAGAGATATTCAAAAAGAATCAGAAAAATTCAGGAAAACACCCCAAAAAGTTAAGAAAAATTCAAGAACAATTTTACAAACAATCTCGAAAAACATCACAAAAGTTCACAAAATGAGTACCAAAGTTCAGAGTTGTTTCCCTCTCGAACATATGGCTTCACCCAGAACACGAATCAGATAAGCAGCATTTTAAAAAGTCCGTGAAAGTACCTGCGACTGGAGTGAACGGAAATATGGCGGCGTTGTTGACGAGCACGGAGATGCCGCCCAGGTTGTCGTCGACCCACTTGAGGAGGTGCTGCACGCCCTCCGTGGTCGAGAGGTCGGCCTGCACCGGCTCGAGGCGGCCCGGCTGCCCGTCCAGCTTGGCGGCCAGCGCCTGCAGGCGCTCCAGGCGGCGCGCCGCGCCCACCACCACCATCCCGGCGCGCACCAGGTCCTCGGCGATCTGCGCGCCGATGCCGCTGCTGGCGCCCGTCACCACGGCCACGCGGCCCGCGAAGCGCTCCATCCCGCTGCTCATGTCGACTGGCGGCGTGCTAGTGGTGCTGCTGGTGGTGTTCTTACTGGATTTCTTGGAGCACCACGGCATGTGCTGGACTGGTGCTGATAGCTGAGTGACACACTGGTCTGCTGGTTGCGGGACAAAATCGTCTGCGCGCGCTCACGTCCAGGCTACGACTGCCAGTCTGGGCCGCAGCTGTGAGCTTTTCTTCAAACCGCGTGCAGTCGGGCGAGCGCGAGAGAGATAGCACGTCGCGAGTCAGAGGGGTCAGAGGTGGGGTGGGCCGGGGAGGGGAAAGGAGTAGGGGAGTGGTGAGCTCAGCCGGCCCGGAGAATGGCCCGGCCCGGCGCCCGGCGCGGGCGCCCGGCGCCCGGACTGCGGCCTGTCCCCTGTCCCTACCGTGACTTGCAAGATTGGGATATGAAACTATGAAACTCAGATCGCGGGGACGAGAGGGACCGGATGGAAATACGCCGTGTTGCACCACATTGGGAGTTCGCCAACACTCGTTGAGATGCATTTGTACATTTCTAAACGTTGTGGCGCGCCACCCTAACTTTTCGTGAAATATAAGTAAGACAAGGCACAACTTCTAAAAAAAAACTAAACTATCACTGATCGTTATTTTCACGCTTCTCTCCCCCCCCCCCCCGCCAAAAAATCAATTGCATCCAGTAGAAAATATTGACTTTGCCTGCCGTAGGGTGGGACCAGGTGACAAAGGGTCACGCACATTCTGAGGCACTCCGAGTTCGACCCGTCGTTCTGCCAGCTAATCGTTACTGTACTGTGAGGCTCTGGAAGCCGGCCTGTGGCCGGTCTGGCAGGACTGGTTGGCTAGAAAGGTTCGAGTGGGGGAGGGGCGGGGCACCGCAGTCACGCGAAGCTCAAATTGAAGTCTATTTGCGATCGGTGTCGGTCAAGGCCGTGCGTATGTAGCCCCCCCCCCCCCTTTTCCCCTTTCCCTCTTTTATTTTACTGCGTTAAGATTGCCACTTACATGGGAGGAGCTGTCGTAAACACTGACAGCGAATAGCGATCGCGTGTTCCCCACTGGTCATGGAGAACGAAGACCAGAAGTAAGCGAGTTACGCGTATTGCGCAATCGAGTAAACTAGAGAAGGAGGATGGATCGTTCCCGCACCCGCACCGTCAATAGTCGGCTCTACCTAACGCTGTAGCGCTTGTAACTTGCAGCCCTTGCACCAAAACAAAATCACGGACCTGCAATGAATGTATTAGCACCACGGCCTTGACCACGGCTAAACACTTGAAAACAGCGGAAAAATTTAATTGCAGGGTATTTAGAAAATAAGCACCGTAGCCTAAAAATTAGCTGAGCCTACAAAGCTAAAACGAGCATTACCCTAGAAACTCGAATTTTAATTCAAATTTACTAAATTTCAGCAATACAGATTTCAACTAGACTTCAGAATTGAATGTACTAGATTACATTCTAAAGGTATGTTTAATATTATCGAATTCCCTTTGTCATTTTTTTTCTGTCGTAAGGGGCTTTAGTTTATTCTACTCGAGCGGAGCGCGAAGAAAAAAAGGAAGAAGAAAGCGGCTCGCGCATGCTCAGAGCCGCTTTCTTCTTCCTTCTGTTCTTCGCGTTCCGCTCGAGTGGAATAAACTATATGAAACAAAACACGCACGTTTTCCAGCGATTTTAGAGGGCAACTCCGTTGCTTAAAAATTAGTACACCTGCTTTTCTTTTCTCTGACGAGAATTATTTTTTTGCGTGTAGGGCTTCCGCGCTGTTGCGCTTGCGACCCTTAACCACCGCGAACTGTAGCGCTTGCGAGCCACTCCCGAATTAAATTTGGGTGTACACACGGTTCCGATATGAAGCTATCTCAAAACAAACGTTAGTTAACGCCAACTCGAGAGTAGATGATCTAAACCTGTGCTTTTCAACTTCTGACCTGCTCCTTTATGTTTAACGTTTCAACTTGTAACGAACGTTTCAGCTTTTAACGTTTCAACATTTAATGATTCAACTATTAATGATTCAACTTTTAATGTTTCAGCTTTTAACGTTTCAACTCTTAACGTTTCAACTTTCAGCGCGCTGATATAACTCGTTTACTAAACGACGGTGGGCTAGGGGAACGTTGTGAACGGCCTTTAGTGCAGAAACACTGTTTAATCTGACGTTTTATCTCCCGTGCACTTATCTGCGCGAGGCGAACGCCTCAATATTAAGCGTTTCTTTTACCTTTTGGACTTTTCCGTTTTTGACATTCTCCCAATTTTGAAGAGCAGAATCATTTAAGAAAGCATGATGCAACATCGACTATCTCTGATTTCGCTCATTTTTTTTATGGGTTCCTATCATAGTCCTAAGAAACATATCCAAAATTTAGCCCGACCGGACAACCCTACTAGACACAATAAATTACGGAAAAATCGAGTCTCACAACTTAGGTAAAATAAAAAAATCACTATAACTTTTGATCCTGGCGGAATCTGGTGAGAAGGAATACTGTCCCTGACGTAAAATGTACACAAACTTTTACACAAATTTTTACAAGTGTAGCGCCGAAAATTTGTTCACCTGGCGACCCTCTAAAAATGCGTTTTATGAGGTGCTGATCACTTCTAGATAGTCGTCTGAGACAAAAATTTCTAGTCCCTAAGGGACTTTGTCGAAATTTTTTAAGTCGAGGGAGCCCCGGGGGCATGATAAACCAATGCGGACGGGTAGGATAAGTTACTTTGGTCCTTTCCCTACCGTTTGGCGTCGAGAACGGTCAATTCTAAGTTTGTGGGCATAGAAACCCCAAGGTTTGGGCATTTCTCTGAAAATGGTCAAAGTTGGTGGATACCGTTTCTGTGATTCACCCAATCGTAAAACCCGTGCCAGATTCGGATTCAGCGCGACATTTTACGTCAGGGACAGTAGTCCTTCTCACCAGATTCCGCCAGGATCAAAAGTTATAGTGATTTTTTTATTTTACCTAAGTTGTGAGACTCGATTTTTCCGTAATTTATTGTGTCTAGTAGGGTTGTCCGGTCGGGCTAAATTTTGGATATGTTTCTTAGGATTATGATAGGAACCCATAAAAAAAATGAGCGAAATCAGAGATGGTCGATGTTGCCTCATGCTTTTCTCAAATGATTCTGCTCGAAGTTTTCTACCCAAAACTGCAAATCACCGTCGCGGCGCGCTCTGATGTGGCGCAGAGAGCGAAAAAGCGGAAGCTCCCGAAGAGGCAAATAATGCTCCCCGCCCCCACCTCCGCCAAATAAGTGCCTATTACTTGCTTGTCTATCGCCGGGCAGAGCGCCCTCTCCCCCCTCCCCCAACTCGGCCCTGAATCCTCGCCTGACGAGCCTGACGTGGAGGCAGCAGGTCTGGACGACTGGTAGTAGTCAACGAGCAGCTGCGGCGTCCTGCCAGACAGCCGGCACATCGCAGCATGAGCGGGATGGAGCGCTTCGCGGGCCGCGTGGCCGTGGTGACGGGCGCCAGCAGCGGCATCGGCGCGCAGATCGCCGAGGACCTGGTGCGCGCCGGGATGGTGGTGGTGGGCGTGGCGCGGCGCCTGGAGCGCCTGCAGGCGCTGGCCGCCAAGCTGGCCGGCCAGCCGGGCCGCCTCGAGCCGGTGCAAGGCGACGTCTCCACCACGGAGGGCGTGAAGCGCGTCTTCAAGTGGGTCGACGACAACCTGGGCGGCATCTCCGTGCTCGTCAACAACGCCGCCATCGCCGCGTTCACTCCAGTGCAAGGTAGCGCAAGTACCGGTTGTTTCTTGGAATGTGTCACAGTGTTGCGGGTTTGCCTACCCCATTCGCCCGTAAGGCGCCATGCCTCCTGTAGCGCTGGCCCTTCGGCGCGCCCGCGACAAGTACGTATTCGAAGAAACACCAGGTACAAGCCATAGCGCTCGCGGGCAGTGATGAAAAGAGCAACTCAAAACTTAGAAGGGTTTTAGTCACTTATGATTTTCAGTCATGATAATTAGAGGTCACTACTTAGTTGTGGGAATTAAAAGATTACATTTGTTGTGATTAGAAATGAGTATCAATAATGATTCTGATTTTTGTGGATTACCGGTGATAATTGTTGACTGTCAGTGATTATTGATGATTACCCGCAATTATCAGCCAATCTACGTGAATGTAAATTAAGGAATAGCTATATACAATTAAGAGGTGAGAGCGAGAGCGCGGTGGCGCGAGGGCGCGAGGGAGCGGCCGAGAGCGCCGATGGGGTGTGGTGGGGGATTCGGCTCAGCCTTCGGGTGTCTTCGGCGGGACCAGTTCGGGTCGCGAAGGCTGAGCCGAATCCCCCACCACACCCCATCGGCGCTCTCGGCCGCTCCCTCGCGCCCTCGCGCCACCGCGCTCTCGCCTCTCGCTCTCACCTCTTAATTGTATATAGCTAATATTCTTCAAAACGAACAATCTCATAGCTCCCTGTGTAAAATTATTCTTACAAGTGGAGCTTTACTAATAATTTCTAAAATTCTCCGTTTCTCCTAAAAACTAATGAGACATTTGTCACGTTTCTTGATTAACTTACTTTTTATTTACACTTGAGGGTGTGTGAATCATCATAACTATATCACATAAATCTCACTCATATAAAATAATTTTAAATGATTATCCGTGATCCTCTCCTGATTAATTGTGATTATCTTTGAGTACCCTGATTGAGTTTAGATTACCTCGATTATTTTTAACATCATTATTATCAAATAATTTTCGAGGAAGTGTGCGAGGCCTGGTGCTGAGGTGGCGGCTGTCGCTTTCTCGTTGCAGATCAGGATCCGGCCGACATCGAGAGGCTCGTGTCCACCAACTTCACGGCCGTGATGGTCGGCTGCACGCTGGGCGTCACCAGCATGAAGAAGCACGGTATCAAAGACGGACATATTATCAATGTTAACAGGTGAGGCACGGTGAGAGATATCTCTCACACTAACGTGATGTGTAGTTTGCCTTTGTACAAAGTTAAGCAATCAAACCCTTTGCTCAAATTTGCGCGTTCATTTGAACACTTTTGTGAATTGTGGACAAAATTATGAAATTTTGCGCACAAATTTGTGGAAAACGAAACGCAGCTGTAACTTTGCACAAACGTTTGAGCGAAATCCTACAAATACAAAAGGCGTGCTTTACGCCATGAGGTGAGGAGAGAAGACAATTTAGTCTCCCCTTCCTACTCTCTTGGATGTACCGAGTGTTTCCTTGAATGCGTAACGGTGTTGCGGGACTGCATACTCACCAGCGCTGCAGGGGCCAAGGCGCCTGAGGTATGCAAACCCGCAACACTGTTACGCATTCTAAGAAACACTCCGGCGCGGATGAAGGGTGGGAGCGGGAGGGGGGGGTGATTGCCCCCCGCCCCCTTTCCGTCACTAGATAGCCGCCTGGAAAGTAGGCAAATAGCTCGACAAAACCCCTGCATGTAGGCAACCTGGGGTACGCCGCCCCTCCACTCGGACCTTAATCCGCCCCTGAGAAACACCCGGTACCTCCAAATAATCAACCGTTACGTCTTCCTTTGATTCGCACAGCATTGCGGGTCACCGCATCTTCAGTGTTTCTGAAATAGGGTCCTGCGTCGCGTACGCAAGTACCAAGCACGCGACCGTCGCAATGACCAAGGGCCTGCGCGCAGACCTGCAGGCGCTCAAGCCAGCCGGCTACAAGATCCGCGTCACGGTGAGCACAGAAGTCAGCTGAAGCGAACCTCCCTCTGCTTAACTCTTCCACTCTTCAGAATGCCGGATGACCTTTTTTCTCTTTCCACACGAATGCTTTTACAGAGTCTCAGCCCCGGCGCCGTCTATACAGAAATGTTGCCCGATGCGTTCGCCAAGATGGTTCCGGAAAAAGAGATGATCTTGCAGGCCAAGGACGTGTCCAACGCCGCCCTGTTCGCGCTCGGCTCTCCCCCTGCTGTTGAGGTACATCCCGGCTGCGGCACTCCATGAGACTGCTTCACTCCCCTATACTTACACTCTTGATTCTGATGTGTTTCAGATCACCGAGCTCACGATCCAACCTACCGGAGAATTTATGTAAAACTGCTCTTCACTGCTATTTTCCGTTTTTTTTAATGTTATTAGTAGTATGATTATTATTATGTATACATAATGGGTTGTCTTTTGTGCTCATAATAGAAGTAAATAAAACCTTTCTAAACACTTGCCACTTTATTTATTCCTATTTTTTATTAGTGTAATGGCTTTGGTATCAGAGGTATCATCTGCTGAAAAGGGACTGGGTCTCGATTCCTGAGTGCACTGATACGCAGACGCCCCCGCACAGGCGAGGGCTAATCAGCCTCCACCTGCGACAATCGTCGGAATAACTTGAATATCTCTCTCGCCGGCCGACATGCCCCTCCTTCCCCACCGCACCGGCCGCTCTGTCCTCCGTCCTCCGCCCGCCTATCAACAACGCCTCACTGTCCGCCAGCCAAACCCCACTTAAGCGGGGCGGCTGGGCGGGCTGGGCTGGCAGTTGTCGACGAGCAGCCGAGTTATCCTGCCATTCAGCATCCGGCATGGCACATCGCAGCATGAGCGGGATGGAGCGCTTCGCGGGCCGCGTGGCCGTGGTGACGGGCGCCAGCAGCGGCATCGGCGCGCAGATCGCCGAGGACCTGGTGCGCGCCGGGATGGTGGTGGTGGGCGTGGCGCGGCGCCTGGAGCGCCTGCAGGCGCTGGCCGCCAAGCTGGCCGGCCAGCCGGGCCGCCTCGAGCCGCTGCAAGGCGACGTCTCCACCACGGAGGGCGTGAAGCGCGTCTTCAAGTGGGTCGACGACAACCTGGGCGGCATCTCCGTGCTCGTCAACAACGCCGGCATCATAATATACACGCCAGTGCAAGGTAGCGTTAGCGTTCTTACGGGGATGCGCTCGCGGGCAGTAGTGAGAAAGAGAGTGGAAACGACACTCCGGTTTGGATCTTGACTACTTGATCCGGCCTGACCGACTTTTTTCGGATCGTGCGCCCGGGTGTGGGTGGCGGCCCGGTGACGGATGACTTTTCTCACCTCTGCTCGCGTGTCGCGGACGCCCTCGAGGGCGGGGGGAAGTCTGATACAACGACCGTCGTTTGTTGTTCCAGATCTGGATCCGGCCGAGTCCGAGAGGATGGTATCCACCAATTTTACATCCATGATGATCGGCTGCTCGCTGGGCGTTACCAGCATGAGGAAGCACGGCATCAAAGACGGTCATATTATCAACATTAACAGGTAACGGGAACGGGCGAGGATAGTTTCCTATTCCCCTACTACTTCCTCGACTGTACTTCTAACTACTTTTAACCATTCTTTTCCTTTGATCCGCACAGCGATGGAGGTCATCGTATGGCGATGCTTCCCGAAAATTTGGGGTCCTGCATCGCGTACTGCAGCACCAAGCACGCGACCGTCGCACTGACCAAGGGTCTGCGGGCCGACCTGCAGGCGCTCAAGCCCGCCGGCTTCAAGATCCGCGTCACCGTGAGCATAACAGTCTTGTCCTTGTCCATCTAAACCAGTCATTCCATAGTGCTTAAACGTAGAGTAGACTCTATTCAGAATGCCGCCTGACATTCCTCTTTCGCTACGCATGTTTCCAGAGTCTCAGCCCCGGCTTCGTTTACACAGACATGATCCCCGATGAGTACGCCAAGACGCTTCCGGATAAAGAGTCGGCCTTGCAGACTCAGGACGTGTCGAACGCCGCCCTGTTCGTTCTCAGCTCGCCCCCTGCTGTTGAGGTACTACGGCGTCCGGGCTGCGGCGCTAGCTGTAACTAATTGTTTCATTCGCCTTTACACTCGTTTCTGATGTTTTTCAGATCACCGAGCTCATGATCCAACCTACCGGAGAGTTTATGTAACAGATCTAATTTGCATTACCAGAACTTATTATTTTTATTATTTTTTATAATTATTTTGATTTACACTAGGCTTGTGCTGTATAGTCTAATATACTCACAGACATAAGGAAATATAACCGATCTAGCCGTTTAACACTTCGAATGAAATCGGGAGCCTTTTGTACCTTATTTCGGACACAACATGAGCACTACCAAACGAACGAATTGATATACAAATCACTCTATTTCGGCAAAAGGTAGGGCCAATAGTCTTGTTCATTTATCATTTCCCGTGGCTAATTTCATACCCTCTTAAATTTCAGTAATTTACAAAATACGGCGAATTTCGTCCGAAATATGGAATACTCACTAAATCACATTTTTAAATGTAATGAAACATCGTTAACAAATCAAGTGGCTTGACATGAACTTCCGAGGAACGCGAATAAACAGATACTTTACTATCTAAAACGACGGGTGACATGCGAAGGCACACCCAAATACACAGAACACGTCCGGGGCCGGGGGACGGCTTGTCAACTACAAATTAGGTTTGGTGCATGTGTCATGAGTCAATCTCATCTAGTTGTGTAGTTTGACAGGAGGGCCTTTCTCATTTTCGTCAGAAACAACAAGAGGGTCTAGTCTCTACAAGGGAAAACACGGGAACGATAACGGGAACATTTCAAGAAATATGTCCGACTATATCTTAACTCGAGGCTGTGCTGTGAGGTGAAGGTGTCATCACGCGTGTCGAATGGGTTGCCGACCTCGCCGGCGCGCTGACCGACCACAGCGGGGATCGCGTCGCGTGCTGCACCCCGCCGCGCTCTCATACCCCAGCACCGGCCACTACCACCACCACGCCGCCGGCTATAAAGACTCAATCAGAGTGACCTGCGCGCCGGGCCGGGCGCGCACGGGGCAGCTTCCGGAGGCCAACAACCCTATCGCCATAAACCCCTCCGCCACACAGGCGGGCACTCGTCCGTAATCTGACTCATTTATCGACGGGTATTGCTTCGCCCCGCGTCGTATTCCGCGAGTCCGCAAAAAACCCGCGCGGCGTGCAGTCACAGGATGTGGCCCGGGCTCGATGCCGCCCCCGGCCGTGCTGCTGGCGGCACTGCTCCTCGCCCTGGTCGAAGGAGCCGCCTCCGCCGCCTACGCCGTGAGTGCCGCCGCCCTGTATACCTCCTGCAGAGCGATTCCGGTGCGCGCACTCGTAGGCCCACTCCGTGAGTGCGAGAGAGCCAGAGCGCACTCGCATCCTCGGCAGGCTCCTTGAGAGCGAGAGAGATAGAGCGGGGAGTGCGTGCACCGAAGTCGCTCTGCTGCTGTCACACGTCACACGTTCAAGTACAATGCCTACCACTAATTTGCCCTCTCGTGGTGCGCGGCGTGCAGGGGCCGTACATCGCGTACGTGGACCGCTTCTACCAGTGCAACAAGAGCGATTCGGACGGCAGCGTCTCCTTCTTCGCCTACATCACCCCGTTCAATAAGAAGAACGTCAACGAGCTGCAGAGGCTGACGGGCAACTTCACGGTCGCGAGGAGCCAAGGCCTGGACAACTCGTACTGGGTCCGTGCGGAGGAGATGGAGTGCTGGGCGGGGGGCGGGAAGTGAGAGGGGTGGGTCCTGCTTCCCGAAACGCGTTCGAATGCACAGTCGAGACCGAGAGGAAGATAATAATCGGTTACAGCATCTCACTCGCACCGACGGTTTCGGACGCGTCCCGCCGGGTAGCCAGACCCACCCGTTTGAGAACGACACATGCGCGGCCGCGGTCACTTACCGCGCGTCAGCGCATTGATAAATTCTTACAAACAATAAATTTTGCCTTATCGCGAATCGCGAGAGATGAGACAAATAACTGTTCGTAATCACCCCACAGGCCCGCGTGCGCATGGACAAGCGGAGGGGCAGGGCGTGGCGGGAGGGCGTGGTGGACGTGACCGCCCCGACCGGGGCGTGCTCGGCGACCCGCGAGAACGTACCCGACTTCTGGCGCGCCGTCTTCGGCAACTCCATCAACGGCGCGTGCGTCAGCAAGGCGGTAAGTCTCCCTCTATTCAGGTCCGTCTGCAGTGCAACGAGGGCAACGAGTCCGCCAACGAAAATGTGAAAACTACTCTTTCTCACTCGCGGGGTGTGGACTCTCTTGTCGCAGAACTGGTCGTACGTTTTCGAGAACGAACCCGTCAACTGGACCATGCCCAACCTGTCCGTCCTGCCGTACGGCCAGTGGAGGTGGTTGTTGAAGATGGGCAAAGGACAGGAGACGTACCTCTGCTACAGGGCGGTGGGGCACACGATCCCGCACCCCTCTCCTCGGGGGTGAGCGAGGGGTGTGCGAGTCTCCTCTCCGCGGAATCACCTGCCTTGCTTTCCGCAAACGGTCGGAAAACTAATTAAAATTCTCTCTCGGTTCGGTTCCTTAAAATCAACCGGATTCAAGTCAGGTAAAGTAATGCACGAAGTCCGCTTGTGTACAAATTTACATGTAATCCCTGAAAATTGTTCTAAAAATATCACGAATTTTAACAAATTTATTAAAATCTTGGGATTTTAGCCCCAAAACTTCCACAAAATTCGTGTTTATAGTCCAGCAAAACTTATTTGTAATCCCTGTGATCAAAAAATTGGAGTGGTGGCCTCCTCGAAACAAGCTTGACGAGGCGCGATATCATCGTCTTTCTATCAGATTTGCAGAAATGAAATAGTTTATTTAGAAGTACTCTACGTGTAAATTTTGCGGGCTACGACCCACTGATGGATTCTGGGTTCTGTTACAAATAAATGGTCCTACATTGTACCCAGGTTGTCATTTCACCTTATACCTGTCGGCCATTCACCGGTAAATGTCGTGCTCTCGGAGAACATAGCGTGCAGCATGTCCATTTGGAATAAACAAAGCAAGAGATCCCCGCTATAATTAATTGTTGCGCACGCCCTGCAAAAAAAAAAAATGTGAAAAAAGAAAGAAAAAACAACAAAAAAGAAAACGGCTTCCATATTGCCGCCAGTGGCAGTAGACTGCAGACGCACATGTGCCGTGAGCTCAGGTGCGCGTGCGGTGCGGGCACGGGCCAGCTCGGCTGCGCTGGGTCGCGGCGGGTGAATCTCCTCTTTGCCATCTTGGCTCGTCCTCGCCGGTTTACGATACACTATTCACGTTATGACGTGTACTTCCACAATTCAACCGGAAACTTCCGGCGATTTTAAAAAAAAATGAAAAAAAATGCACAGTAAAATACAGTCTTGCCCTCACAACACCTCTTTCTCTCTTTTTTTTTTACATGAGCATCCATTGTGACACGCAACAAAAACACGCCGGTAAACGTCCCACGGGCGTTCCGCCGGTCGGTGGTGTTGTGCTGCTCCCACCGATGCGATCGCCAGTCGTGATAGGATGCGGACCAATGAGGTCGGCGCAGGTGTCGCTGTGGGCTGGGCTGCTAGCAGGGCTGCTCGCAGGGCTGCTTGCCGCCCTCCTGTCAGCGCGCTCGGCCGCCGCAGCCTTCGCCGTAAGTAACTGCAGCCTCATTTTGTCTACGCCGCTGGAGCACTCGCGCTATAACAGCCGTCCCGCGGGGCTGAGCGGGCGCGTATAGGGACCCTTCATCGGCTACGTGGAGAAAGTCTACGAGTGCGACCCGGGAAGTGCGGACAACACCTTCACCCTCTACGCGACCCTCACGCCGTTCAATACCCGGAATACGAGTGAGCTGCAGCGGATGACGGGCAATTTTACGTCGAAAGAGGAGTTCGACGATACCTACTGGGTGAGTGCCAGGCCACTTATCTGAAAAATGCTACTCAGGTCACTTTTCAGAGTATGAAATTCAGCCGCAACGCTCCGGGCCGGGACTGCCTACCCTATCCCTGCCGCTGCGCCGAGGGGGAAACAACTCTGAATTTTGGAGTACAAATTTTTGTAAATTTTCTTCGTGATTTATGAATTTTACCTAAATTTTTCTAAGTTATTTTCCTGAATTTCTCTCCATTTTTCTGAATTTCTCTTAAATTTTCCTAAACTGCGAGGTGTACAAAAATTTCAGAGTTGTTTTCCCCTCGCGCTGCGCCTTGCGCTCGCAGCCGATCTGGGCTCGGCGGAACACCGCGCCGTCGTCGGAGCCTAGCCAACCGTCGCGGGGGCAAGAGAAACAGCAGGACTACAACGAGCAAAATAATTAAATTAGAGAAGAAATAGCGATTTTTTGCCAGTAAATGCATGATTGGTACAATGACAAGGTCCCCCTGTGCATGGTCAACAGGCCCAGGTTCGAGTCGACCAGAAGCGGGGGCGGGAATGGAAGATCAGCCTGGTGAATGTGAACATCCCGTCGCGCGCGTGCACGGGGATGCGGGAGAACCTCCCGGGGCTCGTGAGCGCCGTGTTCGGCAAGAACTCGACGACGTACACCCCGTGCCACACCTTCGTGGTAAGCTTTTGCGGCGGCAGGGCGGCGGCGAGAACCCTTTGGTCAATGGGAAGGCCCGTACGGAGATTCCGTCTTGTTGCAGAGAGCTTACGTCTTCAATAACGAACCCGTCAGATGGTCTCTTCCCAAGGTCCCCGTTTTTCCGTACGGCACGTTCAGGATCAACATGAAGGCGGGTAAGGAGAAGGGCCAGGCGAGCTTCTGCGTCAACGCGATCACCCACTCGATCCCGACGAAGCCCACCACACGGAGTTAAGTCGCTAAGGGCGTTGGCTGACAAGTCGCTCCCTGAACCACCCTGCCAGCCACACCGCCGTCAAGCGCGCGGTCAAGAGGAATACAAAGTCCACTAACGAGTTCGATGGGTCCCTGGATTTAAAAACTTTCAGTAACTTGATATAATTTTACAAATATAAAGACAAAGCTGTGAGAAGTAAATCACAAATTTAACCCGTTCAATTAAGATGAGTATGAAGTGGTCTGACATATGTCAAGTCGACAGTACAATACTCAACTTCTTGAATTCACTGTCCTCATGGGCAGGAGGAGGGTCATTAGGGAGCTCCCCGTGAAAAGGGGAACTTCCGGGTTGCCTCTGAACGGTTTTACCAGTGTCCAATCAGATTGATGTGAAAAATATTTCTTTCCTTAAATGGCCATAAAAAAATTTCAATTTACCATTTTGAATACCAAAACTGTTACTTGAATGTATTTATTTTCTTGTTTGTATAATTCAAAACTTCCTCCATTAGTTACATTTCTTATTGTATCTGAAATACCAAACAACACAAAATTTATCCATTGTCAAGGACTAAAAAGTAATTAACTATCAAGACTATCCATTATAAAGAAACAGAAAAATAAATCTTTATTTGAATAAAAACGACGCAAGTTTTATACGGTTGCAAAGAAAAATCACACACACATCAAGATAGATGAATTGAAGCATGTAAATAAACTTGTGATATTGAGAAAGATAATTATGGTGTTCGCAATGAAAAATAAGATAATGGAGACTTCCGAATACTGGCTGAGATTCATCGGCACTCAGCCGACAAATTGCGGAAATTTTTAAGCGCGGAGACAGAAAGATCTCCAGCCTGCACTTGTCAATGAGTCATATTTCAGAGTTTTTCTCGGTTTTCTAAGTGGATTATATGAGAGGGGAGCGATAGTTATTCTATTGTCTTTGGGCAAAAACAAAATACAATATCATTATTGCCATCCGCTCCCCTACTATAAAAAGAATGAAAACGACTAAAAAAATTAAAAAAACATGAAGAGTGGCAGATCTCTAGAGCTCTGCGTGCCAAACTCGTGTATGTACCAAACAGTCACGAATGCGGCCCAGGCCGGGACCAATGCATGCCCTTCTGACAGCGCTGTTCGTCGCGCTCGACGCCGCCGGTGCCTACGCGGCCTACGCTGTAAGTACCTTGACTCTTCATTCTGGCCGTGAGGCCCCGCTTGAAGCTTCCCACGATAGTCTCGAACGGGCTACTTCCGTAGTCTTCCCAGCCAAAGAATAAGGTAGTGCGAGGAGAACAATGATAGCCATTCGGTTCCCGATTGCTCCCGAGCTCCCCCCACTCAGTGCCTTCGACTTCGAGATGGTCGCGGCGTCTTGCGCGGCCTGGACCGCGTGACCGTGAGTCCGCGCAACCCTTCAGGACAACCGCGAAAGGGATGCGCGAACTTCGCGTATCACCCCCGTGAACCCGCGACAGGAAGCGCAACCACGAAGGAGACCCGCAGGACACGTGAACCGCGACCGCAACAAACACCTCAACTCGCGACCCGCGGCCGCGGCCGCGGCTCGCGGTCCGCAAGTCCTCCCCCGCGGATCCGCGAATATCCTCGCGATCGCGCATCCCTTTTGCGGTTGTCCTGAAGGGTTTGCGCGGACTCGCGGTCTCGCGGTCCAAGCCGCGCAAGACGCCGCGAGATCTCGAAGCCGAAGGCACTGAGTGGGGGTGGGGGGTGGGGGGAAGTTCGGGAGCAATCGGAAGCCGAATGGCTTTCATTGCTCTCCCCGCACTACCTCATTCTTTGGCTGGGAAGACTACGGCTCGACTCTTGACTGTTGGAGTTCGAGTTCCCATATAGTTTCTATTGAGTCCGAAGGGGGGCTCACTTCGAAAAATCGGTGTAAGGATCCCAAAAAAATATTTACAGTAAAAAATCAAAAGTATTAAAAAAATCAAGAAGGTGGATACAGAAAAATTCGAAAATCAAAATACACAAAACACTGATATAAAAATTGAAAAAGTCAGAAATAAGGGGGAAAGATCAAAATTTATCAAAAATTGCAATTTTCCTAGAAAAATCGAAAGAAAAATTTTAAAAAATCATTGTACGTACACATTTTGTATGAGTGATTACCCAACGCCTCCCCCCTCGATTGAGTCTCGAACTCGAACAGTCATGTATAACGTGCGCCCCGACACTGGCACTGCTCTCCTTTGCGTTTCGCAGGGGCCGTACATCTTGGCCACGGAAACGTACCTACCCTGCGAGAGCCAGTACTCGGACGGAAGTATGACTCTCTTCGCGTCGTTCACGCCTCTGAATAAGAAGAATCCGAATGAACTGCAGCGAATGACCGCCAAGGCGACCGTTCTGAGCGACCACGGCCCCAACGACACGTTTTGGGTACTTACAGCGTACTCACGTGGGAGGGTCACAAGGGAGCTCTCCGCGTTAGTCTTGAACGATATACTTGCGGGTCATCAGGGAGCTCCCCGCGATAGTCTCGAACGGGACACTTCCGGGTCTCTCGAAGAGCCCCAGTAGAACACCAGTGCTTTTTAGGCGCTTCAGTTGCACTTTTAGAAGAACAAAACGAACCAAAAAGCGCGATTAAAGTGCTAAGGCGCTAGTGTTCTACTGGGGAGTCAATAAGAGTCAAGATCCTGTGAAGTTTCTGTAGAGTCTCGAACTCAAACGAACCGTGGGTAGCTCCCTAATTATCCTCCTCTGGGGAAGCTCCTCAAAATAGTATCGAACAGACAACTTCCGGTTCGACTCTTGACTGCAAAATTTCGGAATCCCAAGTAGTTTCTGCGGAGTCTTGAACTCGAATAACAGTTAAGAGTCGACCCGGAAGTTGTCCGTTCGAGACTATTGCGGGGAGCTGCCCAATGATCCTTGGGGGGGGTCGAACTGACAGGCCAAGCGGTCTTACTCCCTTTACTGTTCCCAGGGCCGGATCCGGATGGACTTGAGGCGGGGGCGGGAGTGGCGCGAGAGCGTCATCAGCGCCCAAGCGCGCCGCGGGGCCTGCTCCGCATTGCGAGATAACTTCCCCGACTTTTTCCGCGTCCTATTCGGCCAGGCGGCGATGACTGGTCCCTGCAACATCAGAGGGGTAGGTCTGCTGTGGACTGTGGAGCCAACCTGCTGCTCGCACCTACGCACTACTTAAATCCTTCCTACAACACGATAGCGCCTGAGACTCTGAAAGTTTTGTACACCACGTAATTCAGAAAAATTAAGCAAAATTCGAAAAAATTCAGGAAAAATCCAGAAAATTTCAAAACAAATTCAGAAAACTTGATAAAAATTCAGGAAGAAGCAGGTAACTTAACAAAAATTTGCTGTAACTTACAGAAATTTAGGAAAAACTCAACCAAAAATTCACATTTAAATAAAAATCACTAAAAATCACAAATTTTGTACACCAAAATTGAGAGTTGTTTCGTTGTTTCCCCTCGGTGTGAGTGCACTCCGAGGGGAAACGACTGTCAATTTTCGTGTCAGCCGGATAACGGATTACCCCGGATTACCACGGATTACCTCTGGAGTGTCCTCCGGATAACGGTACCTTTTTCCTCGGATTACCCCGGGGAACTATAAAATTTCCTCGGATAACACCGGATTACTTCGTATTTCTCCGGATTACACCCTGCCGGATTACCTAATGGCTGTCTGCCGGATTACCTTAGTCGTTTCCCCCGCGGTGAACTCACATAACACGTTGTTGCAGAAATGGACCTATGACGTCCAGGACGAGCCCGTCAACTGGACCTTGCCGAAGGTACCCATCCTGCCCTACGGCACCTGGAGGTACACCATAACATTGGGAACGGGCACCGACACGCACTTGTGCAACAAGGCCACGATCCACACGATCCCGAAGAACCCACCGCGGGCGTGAGAGGACTAAAGCGCCCCCGCAACGACTCGACAGTGACTCGAAGAGGGCAGGGCTGCGAGTCGGTAACAATCAACTCGTACAAATCATCTGCTGTAGCACACCCGAGTCGGAATATTATGTAAAGAACGAGTTCCATACTTATCTCAAAATTCATTTTGTGTTCTATTTGGCCCTTGCTTTTAACTTTTCTACATCTTACTGAATATTCCTGAATTTTCCCAAATTTCTCTGAATTTACGTGAATTTTTTTTTAAGTATGGGGTGTACAAAAATTTAAGAGTTGTTTCCGCCTCGAGTACTCCCCTAGAAGATCTGATCAAACACTCAGAGGAAGGTATGCTTGCCGCAAACAAACGATGTGGGATTTCCCACGGGATCCACGCACAACATGGAAAATGCTATGGATACCTTCTATGCCGAAGTTTTAGCATTCTTCTAAAATGACAAGTCTTGGTGCATTTTCGTGCCAAATGTTGGCCCTCTCCGAGCAGAATGCCATATTTCAGCATACTAAGATGCCATAAATTGGCATACTGAACAGGAAAAAGGCTGAATTTCGGAAAAATTCACTTGTATGCGAAAATTTTAGCATTCAAAGATGCCAAAGTATTAACAATAAATATTCGAGGTCCTCCTATCAAATTCGTGCGGTAAGCATATTATTCTCTGAATGGAGAAAGGACCAGAAGGCAGAGAAGCCACAGGCAACGTTCGGATTTGGAGACATCTACCCTCAGTTTCTCATAATTCAATTAAAGCGAGGATGGTGAAAAAATTTAACAATTTCTCGTATTGGTGTTAACGAAACAGAAAACGAAATCCCGAACTTCATTTACCGCCCGTAAATCAAACGAGATAACGTACACGAAGCTGGACCGCCATTCAAAAGCGGACAGCGATCACGAATTCTATACCCAACAAGGCTCTATATACACAGAGAGCGAGAGAACAACGCTCATCGCCCGGACCATTACAATTCATCACTAGTTGACTGGCGGGTGGGCCGGCGCCGCGGCCAACCATCCACCACCGGAAAGACCCTTCGTGTTGTAGCACAATACCTACCTATCTGGACCAATTGTTTCTCCGGAGCCGCGCGGGGCGCGGGCGTCGCGGTCAAATCCCGCGGGCGCAAGAATGACCCTGATGCAGGAGCCCACGGGACGGGAGCCGGGCCGGGACCCCTGCAGGTTGTGCCACATGAGGAGCGATGTCGCCCTCGTCCTCGTCCTCGTCCTCGTCCTCGTCCTCGTCCCCGGTGACGGCGGCTGCGGCGCTCCTCCTGTCCGCCCTCGCCCTCGCCGCCCGGCCAGCCTCCGCCGCCTACGCCGTAAGTCTGCACACTCAGAAAAATGAGCGGGAAACAACTCTACAAATTGTGTACACCTCGTAATTCAGAAAATTTCAGGGAAAAAAAATCAGAAAAATTCGGAAAAACTCAAAAACAATCAGGAAAACTCACTAAAATTCACAGAATTTTAGAAGGAAAAAAAAGGATTAGATATGCTGCTAAAAAAATTAACTATATGAATAACTAATTTTTGGAGCTACACACCACAAAGTTAACTGGATTGCTAAAAACTTAGCTCTAGAGCAAAATGTTGAGCTACACCGCTTAACTTTTAGCTACATAGCTCCAAAAGCTACTTACCCATACCCATGTACAAATAATTTTTAGCTGCACAGCTAATCCCTTTTCTCCGTGTGCCTCCCTGCGAAACGCTCACGTGGTGCGGGGCTCGACCTGCACTGAGAAAAAAAAATCCTGCCCGGTTTCATGCTACCAGCATACACTGTGGAAAATATTTCCGTAGATGTACAATATATTTTGTAATTCACTATGTACAACATATCTCGTAACGACTTTACGCTTTTCTACTTTGTCACCAATCGATTCTGAGTTGATACTTATAGTTATAAAAAATTTACAATATGAATCGTAATTGTACAAGACCTCTTATGGAAAATTTTCCCGTACCCAGTACAAGAATTTCTCACAGTGATAATCATGGCACTAATTGATTGGTTCTCGCCTTTAAGATTTTCGGGGCAAGGTATTAAAATATTTCTGCCCAGCTAAGAACGTTTAATTTCTGGAGCTATAAAAGATTTAAGGTTGCAAATAGGCCTCATGGCCAAACGTTTAGTGCCCGGCGAGATTTTTATTTTTTCTCAGTGCGGCACCCCTGACCGCCCCTAACGGCAACGGCCCCACCGGTCCTGCCGCGCCCGCCCGCAGGGACCGTACACAGCCTACTTGACCGAGTTCCTCCCTTGCGAGGACCAGCACCAGCAGGGGTCCAGCCTGGCCGCCCACTTCTTCTCCACGATCACGCCTTTCGACCCGAAGAAACCGAATGAACTGCAGCGGATGTCGGGCAACATGACGATCTTGAGTGAAAGAGGCCTGGACGACTCGTGCTGGGTGAGACAGCGAGCCGACAAGTCGCACGCACTCGACCATCTTTTTTTTTTTTTTTTTTTTTTCCCCCGCTGGAAACACAGCCTACCCCTTCCGTTTTGCCCGTGCTTAGGCCCGTTTGAGGCTGGACCAGAGGAAGGGCAGGGAGTGGAAGGAGAGCGTTCTGAACGTGGGCATCCCGGTCGGCGCCTGCTCGTGGGTGCGGGAAAACGTCCCCGGCGTGTGGCGCGCCGTCTTCGGCCAGACGATGGATACCGGGCCGTGCGTCAAGAGGGTGAGAAGCTGACTACGGATGATATATTAACATAACAGCTCGTCAAGCGTACGAGGTGTCTCACGTATCCGATTTCTTGCAGGAGACGCACGTTTTTGAGGACGAACCCGTCAACTGGACCTTCCCCAATGTCCCCGTCATGCCGTACGGACATTGGAGGGGTCTAACGACCATAGGCAGGGGCAAGGAAGTATTGCTCTGCAAGAGAGCGGAGGGTCACAGTATCCCGCGATTAGCGCAGCGCGGATGAACTACGTCATCTTTACTAGTAATAGAAAACAGACGCCTCATAGATAGCGAAAGAGGCAAAGGGGGTTTAGCCCTAGGCAGCCGCCTGAAAGGAAGGCAAAAGGGCATACTTTGCCCCTGTAAGTAGGCAAAAAAGTTATACTTATGCAATACCCGTAAGTTGGTTACGAAAACTAACAGAATATGATCCTAAACAGCCAAATTTTGTTTTAACTCCGGCGTAATACCTCGTAATACTGTGTCATGCCAAATACTCTCCCGGAAGCAAAGAGGGACATTTTCATATATTTGTACATATAAAATTTTGAACAAAATTGTAAAAGACAAAATTACAAACATACGTAGCGAATTTCACTATTCATCGAATTTTTTATTTGGACAAAATGGTTTGCGCCACTAGGGAAAAAGAATTATAATTTTTAAGTATTTTGCCAGCCCTGGTGTTACTGCTGAAATACCCTATACGTCCAGTACGTTTGTATATGATTGCAAGAAGAAGGTCGATCGACATACAGGCGTCGACCATTATCAAACCAAACCACTCCAACATGAGGGGTTCAGTACAAAAACGGTGTCACGTAAAATTAAATACATTTAAATTATAAATATGAATTAAAAAAAGAAAATCTTATACTAAGTTTGTCGAAACAAGAGAATGGTCAGTCGGCTTCATCGGGCCAGACGGTGTTCTCGATCCATTCGATGTTCTGCGCCACGTCGGCGAAGAGGTCGGGCAGCGGGAGGCCGCCGGGGCCCCGGGCGGTGCAGTACGTGAGCGAGGACGCGACGCCCAGGACGTAGTCCACGTAGTAGGTGCTCTCAGCCGCCATCAGCCGGTGCTGGAAGGAGACGAGCGGTGTGCCCGGGTCTCCCTGCGAAGAGTGAGTAGAGACTTCACACGATCTCACTTCTAATTCAAATCGATTCTCACTCTCGACATGTGAGCTTTTAACACGTCTGTCGCGTGATTCCACTCCACTCAAGACGTAACCAGCTCTGAAACTTTTCGCGCTTCTAGGGGAAATTTTGAATTTAAAAATTTTAAAAAAGGGAATAAATGCTTCAAAAGACCAGTCACACTAAAACATAAAATACGTTTTTAAAAAAGACAAGGATAAACAAAAGGAAATTGACACCTTTTGCACACGAAAATCGCCAATAAGCCGGGCAGGGCGACTCGACTGGACTCACCGCGTACGTCTCGTTGTCGCAGAGCCCGCCGGCGCAGAGCAGCGACGGCGAGTAGCCCCTCGGCAGCGCCTGCCGCAGCCGGTCGTTCCCCAGCAGCGCGGCGGAGCACTGCTCGGCCGAGCGCACGCTCAGGGTGTTGTTGGGCTTGACCAGCCCCATGTCCTCCCCTTCAAAATAATAAAATCGTCATGTTGCAGTTCCGCTCTTGCGCTGCGCCATCCGCGACGCGCCGCTCGACCTACAGGTGCCGATGATGTTGTAGCTGGCCCCGGTGGCGCGCAGGCCCGCCCGCACCGGCACGTCGGCCACCGTGTTGAGGCAGAGCGGCAGGAAGTCGCGCAGGTCGAACGACATGTTCATCTTGATGACGGCCAGGTCGGCGTAGGCGCGGCCCGCCCGGTAGTCGGGGTGGACGGTGATCTTGTCGACGGCAGCGCGGCCGGGCTCATTGCAGTCCGACGGTGAGCCGACGGCCACCATCTTGAGCGGGAGGCTGCGGATGAGGAGGTGCGTGATGACAGTACAGGTGGATCCACAACCAGCAGTTTGTCCTGCCACTCCGTGTTCTTCCATTAAAACCCCATATCTAACTGCAGGCCACAAACTGCAGCGACAGACTACACTGTAATTCTTGATGCAATAAAAACTACGATTGGAGTGCAATAAATAATTATTGCTCCTGTAGGAGCAATAAAAAAATTATTGCACTTTATTAGTATTTAATATTACTCTCAAGTGTGATAATTCTACCATTTGAAGCGTTAAATGAGTTATTGCTCGTTTGCCGCATTAAACGCAAATTATCACTTATTTTGAGCAATCATGATTGCATAAAAATGCATTAACTAATGTACTTTTCGGGCAATAACTCTCTTATTGCTCTCCCAGGAGCGATATTTTGTGGGTATCGCTTTCAGGAATTATCACAGCAAATTGTATGATATTTATCGCTCTTCAGATAACAATGTACAAACTGCTTATTGTGAATCCACATTAACGGCAGTAACTGATGGTTGAGTTGGTGGTGACGTGCTGAGAATGACCAAGCCACATTAGAAGGACTTGGAAGCTGCCCGGCACTTACCAGCCCATTGAGACGCAGCGAGCCGCGGTGAGGACGGTGTTGGGGGAGACGAGGGCGCCCGCACAGTTGTGCCGTTTGTTGTACGGGGAGTCGCCATACAAGAACGTCACCTGTTTAAGGGATCACGTCCAATCTCAGTGAGGGGCGGTGCGACAGCAAGTAGAGTGGTCCCAAGGGGCTAACAACTCTGAAATTTTTGTACGCCTCGTAATTCAGGAAAATTCGGGAAAAAAATGTAAAACGAAGCACATCGGTTGTCCGACCTTTTTTTGTCCGACCTCGACTGCCAGGTCGGACAAAAAAAAAACGTGTGACGGTGGCGGCAGCAAAAATCCCGAGGTCGGACAAAAAAAGGTCGGACAACCGATGTAGACTCATGTAAAAGTTCACAAAAAATTACCAAAAAAAAAAGAGGAAAATTTTACAAAATTTACAAACATTTAGGTAAAATTCAAGCAAAAATTCACGAAAATTCACAAAAATCCACGACATGTATAGGCCTACGCCAAAATTCAGAGTTCTTTCCCTCCCACTGGAGTGGTCCCGTGGCGCGGCACCCCTGCCGGGTAGTACGCACCACTCTGTGCGCATCACCGACGTGGCCATCGCGCGGGTAGTTGTGGTGGCACGCAGAGTCCAACGTCAGTTCGGGCTTGACATGCTTACTTCGGGGCCAGTAGTTACCGCAATACTCGGTGTGGAACACCCTGCACACTGCACGCGGCGAGAAGCGATACACACAGTGGAACGATTGTTGGCTGATTTAGATTGAGATTTAAAATTGCGTACTCACTCCCCCTGGCCACGGTACCCGGGCCGGTGTTGGGCACGCGGACCTCGCTGTCGCCGGACTTGATCCGCACGTTGTTGACACAGCCGTCCGGTCGCGTGGGCCAGACGACGCTCTCGATCCACGGAACGTACGCCGCCACCCTACGGACCGACGCGAAAATGAAACGAAAATAAAAATATAGGCAGCAAACGCGTCGCGCGTTATGTAAAATTATTTGTACGGTGGTAGCCGTTATTATATCATCGGTGGGCTAGGGAAGAAATACAATGGAAATGATGTTTCAGGAGCGGAACGGACAAACGCCTCCGGCGAGCGAGGCGGGCCGACCCGCGACGCGCGCGTGCTCGACGGGGCTGCATAGCCTCTAGGGGGCCCGGGCCGGGCCCGCTGCCCTTGACGAGAGCGGAGTATGCACCGGAGGTGGGAGCGCGCGGCGCGCATCCAACCTCACCTGCGTCTTCCGGTGCGCGCCCGTGGGGGTGACGTGAGGCGACGACCGGCCCCTGTGCGTCAGCAGGTATCTGAGACTGGATCGAGCTGGAGCTATATCCCTTACGCGTTCCCCGCCCCGCCCGCTCCGCCCCACCGCGCTCGTCCCGTCGACCACAACAACAACCCGTTCCTCATTCCATCAATATTTAAACTCTTGCCGGGTCGCACGTCCGTTCCAATACTGTGCGGTTTAAGATATGGTTTATCGGGCCGCGCACGGGGGTTTTCCATATTGGCGTGCACCTGGTGCACCCGTTATCCAGAGCTCCGTATCCACAGGTTCCGCCCGTTTTCCAACTACAAACCTCGTGTACACGCCCGGCTTGCCCAGCCCGCAGGGTGGCCCGAAGGAGACGACCCCGACGATGCGGTAGATGCACGTGACACTGTTGCCGGGGTCCGCGCGCATCTGCAGCGGGCCGCCGGAGTCGCCCTGGTGAGGCAGGAAACATAAAGTGTGGAATAAACGACAACGCGATGCAGCAGCTTGTACCCGCCCGGTATGAGCACGGCGGTTACCCTGGGGGTTCCGGAGGATGAAGGGAAAGGCGAGAAAAAAAATCCCGATCATGCTTAAGAGGACATGCTAAGATTAATTATAAGAAAAATCGGATCCCGAGAAAAACTTATAAGGCTACCTATGTCTTAAAAAAAGCACAAAAAATCACAATTTTATTGCAACTATTCATTGATACTCACCTGACAGGTGTCTCGATTGTGCTCGCCCCCGCCCGCGCACAGCTGTGTTTCGTCCGAGAGGCCGCGGGGCACCTTGGCGTTATCCAGCTCCAGGTTGTCTCTGCAGTACTGCATCTCGCGCAGGGTGAGGTTCACTTTCAGTAGGGACTGACTGCCCTCGTCCGCTGAAAGTTCAGCAGCTACAGAGTTTCCGCGTGTCAGCTATTCGAGGCATTGTGCTGCTCTGGAGTGTTCAGCTTCACCTCCGCACTCACCGAAGCTGGTGGCGCCCCAGCCGGTCGCCACGGCGTCCTGCCCGGTGTTGTCCACGTCTATGTCGGTGTTGAGGCAGGCCGGGTACACGTCCTCCATCCGCATGGCGGCGGGTCTTGCGAGCCGCAGCAGGGCGATGTCGTGGTACTTGACCTGCGCGACGTACTCGGGGTGCACGATCACCTCCGCCACCTGTGGCGACAAAAAGCGACCGGACGCCGTTAGTGTATCACGGAGTGGATCGAGAAAATCGCAAAGTTGTAGTAATTATCATGTGGTTTTCTCAGGGAAAACCGAGGGGTCCTTCACTATAAATTTAAGAGTCTAACGATTTTCCGTTTTATACGTGATTTCTCTTGATCTTTAAGGTGTGTTTTTTTTGTGTGTGTGTAGATTCTTATTTTTTTTCTCTCAATTTTTTTAGATTTGTTCTCGATTTTTCTAGATTTTTTCTTGACTCTTCCCTTTTTTTCTCGGGGAGTAAAATGGTGCAGCTGCCGACTACAACCATTGTATTGTTGTCTCTACCATGCTTTTAGGGTGTTACATTCGGTAACCATACAGTGGTGGTTCAACAACTTCTCATCCTTGTTAAGGTCCAGAGGGCGGAGCGCAGTGTGGGTGCGGCGGTCGCTACCAACCTGAATCAGCTGGAAGGTGTCGTTGGCCTTGGGCTGCTGGCTGGTACGGTTTGTCGCTCCGAGCAGCGCCCATCCCACGGGCGTCCTGCGTCCAAACGACGTCATTCAAATAATTTTCCACAACGATACAAAAAAATCTACCGACACTGGTAATAAACAAATGGCAAGTGGCAGCAAGTCGGCTTCACTCACCCGGCCAGACTGGCGCAGTGGGCGGCGGTGAGGATGAAGTCAGCGGCGATCAGGGAGCCCCCGCAGGCGTACTCGATGTTATCCCGGTCCCCGTAGCCAAGCAGGGCCTGCGCGGCGGGTGGGGAGGACGCGGACAGTTTACTTTACGGCACACAGGACAGACGCACAGCCAGACTGGGCGCAGCAGTGTGCGAGAACTCACCATGTGGGGGAACTCCAGGATGTCGGCGGGCTGGGCGCCGGCAGGACAAACAGACTGATCGTGTTTCTTGGGCAGCTTGCACAGCTCCTCCTGGTGCTTCCTGCACACTGCGAAACGGGATTGACCGTATAAGCCACGATAAGAAAAATAGATAAAATTGGATGTGAAGTAAGGGTGCTGACTTACTCCGCCTCGCCAGTTTCCCCGGGCGCGCGTCGTCCTCGTCCGTGAGGCTGTTGACGAACTTCTCGCACGTCACGTCGGGGACGGGTGACAGCGGCGGGGCCGGCTCGGGGCACGCGAGCTTGGCCGGGGGCTCGACGACGGCGCCGCGGCAGCACACGTTCGGGACGCGGGTGGTGCCGTCCTCGAAGCCGCAGGGCCGCGGGCGGAGCGGCCGCTCGAGCTGCATGTCCTGCAGGGCGCTGGGGCAGCGCGTCAGCGGCACGCAGCGCTCCGCGGCCCCGCACGCAGCAGGGTCCACGGGCCCGTCGGACGCGGCGCACGCGCCCGCGGCCAGCAGCAGGGCCGCGAGCAGCAGCAGAAGCAGTGACGGCGGCGGCGACATCTCCGAGCAGGAGCGCGCCAGCAGACTGGATCCACTGGAGCTGAGCCTCAACGCCGAGCAGGAGCCGGCGGCCGGCGCCTCACCACACGGCCGTCGCCCCGCTCCGCCCCGACCCGCGTGTCCTCCCCGCCGCCCCCGCGGGCCTGCGCGCTGCGCGCTGCGCGCCCGACCGGCCGGCCGGCCGGCCTCACCGGCATCGGCACTCATCTTGTGCGTCACAAGTGGTCGCAAGGCGCCGCGCCGCCCCGACCGCAAGGCTCACACGCTCTTGCAGCCGACAATGTTTTTTATTTTATTTTATTTTTTTTTTTTACGTTTTTCAGATTGTTTATTTGTACAAAGTGTTTGGCACCGCAAGTTATTTTTTTCCAGACTTCCTGTTTCGTATTTTCTGAAACAACTGATTCGTCGAGTACGTACGGAATGATCGCACGGAAAAGTTTCATCTACTACATACAGACTTCGACCATCACACCACTCCAACATGTAAGATTCAGTGCACAAATAATGTATTTTTAATTTTTTTTTTTTTAAAGGAGTCTTATTTACTAAATTTCTAAGGGACGGTCAGTCGGCTTCATCGGGCCAGACGGCTTTCTCGATCCATTCGATGTTCTGCGCCACGTCGGCGAAGAGGTCGGGCAGCGGGAGGCCGCCGGGGCCCCGGGCGGTGCAGTACGTGAGCGAGGACGCGACGCCCAGGACGTAGTCCACGTAAAAGTCACCTTGCGGCGCCTTCAGTCGGTGCTTGAAGGAGACGAGCGGTGTGCCCGGGTCTCCCTGCAAAGAAAGAGTTTAGAGACTTAACAATAAGTACTAACCTCTAATTTTAATCGATTCTCTTTCTCGACATGTGAACTTCACACATTTCATTCCACCACACTCAAAAAAATATCAATTCTGAAACTTTTCGCGCTTTTATGGGAAAATTTTGAAAGAAAATGCGAAAAAAAAATAAAAAAAATAAAGGCAAAGTAATTTTAAAAATTTGCTAAAATAGGGTGGATTTTTGAAGGGTAATAAAATAATATAATAAAACTGACGTCGTTGTTCACCAAAATAACTAATTTGTCAGTCGGGGCGACTGGACTATCGACTGGACTCACCGCGTACGTCTCGTTGTCGCAGAGCCCGCCGGCGCAGAGCAGCGACGGCGAGTAGCCCCTCGGCAGCGCCTGCCGCAGCCGGTCGTTCCCCAGCAGCGCGGCGGAGCACTGCTCGGCCGAGCGCACGCTCAGGGTGCTATTGGGCTTGTCCAGCTCCATGTCCTCCCCTTTAAAATAAAATAAAATCGTCACGTAGTAGTTCCGTTCCTGCGCTGTATAGAACGACCCGCGCTGCCTTGCTCGACCTACAGGTGCCGATGATGTTGTAGCTGGCCCCGGTGGCGCGCAGGCCCGCCCGCACCGGCACGTCAGCCATCGTGTTGAGGCAGCGCGGCAGAAAGTCACGCAGGTCGAACGACATCTTCAGCTTGATGACGGCCAGGTCGGCGTAGGCACGGCCCTCACGGTAGTCGGGGTGGAGGGTGACCTTCTCGACGGCCGCAGGGCCGCGCTCAGAGCAGGCGTTCGGTGGCCCAACATACACCTTCTTGAGCGGGAGGCTGCGAACAAGGAGGAAGGTGGGCGATGATTGTAACGGCAGGACTGTAACTGGTGGTAGCGCATGAGGAAGACCAAGGTCAGGCAGCAAGTTCACTTACCAGCCCATTGAGACGCAGCGAGCCGCGGTGAGGACGGTGTTGGGGGAGACGAGGGCGCCCGCACAGTTGTGCCGTTTGTTGTACGGGGAGTCGCCGTACACAAACGTCACCTGTTTGAAGGGAAGAGTCCAATTCTCAGAAAGGGGCGGCGCGACACCGAGTAGAGTGGTCCCGCCGTGACTTTGTTGCGCCACTGAGTATACCGGGTGTCCCAGAGAACACACGGCAGTGTTGCGGGATTGCATACTCGCCAGAGCTGCAGGGGCTATGGCGCCTTACGGCCGGAGTGGGTAGGCAGACCCGCAACACTGCCGTGTGTTTTCTGGGACACCCGGTACACAGTATACACACCACGTCGTGGTCCTCGGTGCTCGAGCCGCGTTCCGCGCGCGGGTGGTTGTGATGGCATGCGGAGTCGAATGTTAGCTCGGGCTTCACATTTCTAATACTGGCCATGTAGTAGCCACAGAACTTGGTATGAAACACCCGACACACTGCACGGAACGAGAAAAGCGATACACTCAATGGAATAATGAATTGTTGGCTGATTTAAATTGAGATTCAAATTGCGTACTCACTTCCTCTCGCCACGGTGCCCGGGCCGGTGTTGGGCAACCGGACCTCGAGGTCGCCGCCGGACTTGATCAGCACGTTGTTGACACAGCCGTCCGGCCGCGTGGGCCAGACGACGCTCTCGATCCACGGCACGTACGCCGCCACCCTACGGACCGACGCGTACCACACCATGAGGGAGGAGGGAGCGCGTCATACCACAGGCGTGACTTCCGGCGCGCACCGTGGGGGTCGTGACGTGATGTGAGGCGCCGACGACCGGCTGGACCGAGCTGGAGCTGTTCCCTGCACCCCTCGCCCCGCCGCACCCATCCCGTCGACTTCACAACAACAACCCGAAACTAATTTCATTCATATTCATACACGTGCCGAGTCGCGCGTGCGTTCTTACACTGTGTGAGTGCAAAATTATTGTCTCATCGTCCTGCCTATTATTAGTTTTGCGATCCGTTATCCGGAGCTCCAGCTCGCAGCGGGAAGCACAGCGGGATCCTGCAGCGGTTCGAAAATCTCCAAAGGCCTTCGGACAGAATTGTTCCTGATACCTTTAAGAACGTCCCAGCAAATGTTGGTGCTTCTTTCACAAAATGCGCTATTTGTACGGTATGGAACATGTACCGCCAGCCTCTACAGCTCCCCGCCCGCGCCGCTCTCCTACTACAAACCTCGAGTAGACGCCTGGCTTGCCCAGCCCGCAAGGTGGACCAAAGGACACGACCCCGACGATGCGGTAGATGCACGTGACCCTGTTGCTGGGGTCCGCGCGCATCTGCAGCGGGCCGCCGGAGTCACCCTGGTCACGCGAGAAAAACGGGGATGAAACGACAATACAATGCAGCATCGGGTACCAGGCTGTTACCCGGCGCGAGTTCGTTGGCAGGTCGGCGGCCATAAGGGGGAACGCGATGAAAAGTCTGTGGGTAATTTTCCACAGGAACAGCATCGTGTTATACCCACCTGACAGGTGTCTCGATTGTGCTCGCCCCCGCCCGCGCACAGCTGTGTTTCGTCCAAGAGGCCGCGGGGCACCTTGGCTTTATCCAGCTCTATGTTGTCTCTGCAGTACTGCATCTCGCGCAGGGTGAGGTTCACCTTGAGTAGGGACTGGCTGCCCTCGTCCGCTGCAAGTACAGCAGCTACAGAGTTTCCGCGTGTCAGCTATTGGAGGCATTGCGCTGCTCTGGGTCTTCACCCACCAGCTTCACCTCTGCACTCACCGAAGCTGGTGGCGCCCCAGCCGGTCGCCACGGCGTCCTGCCCGGTGTTGTCCACGTCCATGTCGGTGTTGAGGCAGGCCGGGTACACTCCGTCCCTCCGCATCACGGCGGGTCGCACGAGCCGCAGCAGGGCGATATCGTGATACTTGAACTGCACGACGTACTCGGGGTGCACGATCACCTCCGCCACCTGTGGCGAAAAAGGCACCTCGAAAAGTGAAAACTTGCAGCAACTGTCGTATCGTTATCTGAGGGAATGCCCTTAAATCACGGTTAAGACAACAATATTATGGCTCTGCGGCCAACCACAACCATAATATTGCTATCGGTACCACGATTTAAGGGTTTTCTCTTTGGTAACCGGTGCGGTGGATGGTTGCTACAACTTGTCATCCTCCAAGGCAAGGGCGGAGGCAAGCTATCTCCGTGCCGCGGTGCGGGGGCGGCGGTCGCGGTCGCTTCAGACCTGAATCAGCTGGAAGGTGTCGCTGGCCTTGGGCTGCTGGCTGGTACGGTTTGTCGCTCCGAGCAGCGCCCATCCCACCGGCCTCCTGAGACCAAACAACATTAATCAAATAAAAGAAAATGGGAAAACAAAGTTGAATGAATACCAAGCGCAGGCACTCACCTGATTTCCGGCACAAGTAAAATTCAAATGGATGGTCCGCTCCACTCACCCGGCTAGATTGGCGCAGTGGGCGGCGGTGAGGATGAAGTCAGCGGCGATCAGGGAGCCCCCGCAGGCGTATTCGATGTTATCCCGGTCCCCGTAGCCCAGCAGGGCCTGCGTGGCGGGCGGGGAGGACAATTCACTTCACCGCTGCACACGGGCCAGACGCACCCAAGACAGATAGGCGCGAAAACTAACCATGTGGGGGAACTCCAGGATGTCGGCGGGCTCGGCGTTCGCAGGACAAGCAGGGACTGAGAGTTTCTGGGGCAGCTTGCACAGCTCCTCCTGGTGCTTCCTGCACACTGCGAAACGGGATTGATCGTATTAGCCTCGATAAGAAAAATAGATAAAATTGAATGTGAAGTAAGGGTGCTGACTTACTCCGCCTCGCCAGTATCCCCGGGCGCGCGTCGTCCTCGTCCGTGAGGCTGTTGACGAACTTCTCGCACGTCACGTCGGGGACGGGTGACAGCGGCGGGGCCGGCTCGGGGCACGCGAGCTTGGCCGGGGGCTCGACGACGGCGCCGCGGCAGCACACGTTCGGGACGCGGGTGGTGCCGTCCTCGAAGCCGCAGGGCCGCGGGCGGAGCGGCCGCTCGAGCTGCATGTCCTGCAGGGCGCTGGGGCAGCGCGTCAGCGGCACGCAGCGCTCCGCGGCCCCGCACGCAGCACGCCCGACGGACGCGGCGCGCGCGCCCGCGGCCAGCAGCAGGGCCGCGAGCAGCAGCAGAGGCAGTGACGGCGGCGGCGACATCTCCGAGCAGGAGCGCGCCAGCAGACTAGAGCTGAGCTCAACGCCGAGCAGTGTTAGACAGCGGGCAGCGGGCAGCGGGCAGCGCTTGGCCGTCGCTCCGCCCCGCGTTCCGCGTGTCCTCCCCGCCGACCCCGCTGACCTGCGCGCCCAACCCACCTACCCCGGCACCGGCACTCGTTTAGTGCGTCACACGGCGCCTCGTCGAGCCACGGAGGTACACTGTAACGTACCCGATGGCCCGGCCGCGTGCTTTGGGAAAGGGGGTGGGGGCAGTACAGTAGTAGGGTGCGTGCTCTAGGACTTCCCCCAGGCTTTCCCCCTAGTGATGCGTGTGAGTTTTGTGTGGGGCAGGAGAAGCGACGTGCAAAGGAATATCGTACAAGTGTGTGACCTTTATTGATTCTAATATTGTGTGGTTTGTGACGGCAGCGGCAGACGTGACACTGCGTGGGCTCAGCCGCGCAGGCCGCTGATCAAGTTGCGGGCGGCACCGGAGGCCATCTTGGTGACGGCCTTGCCGGCCTCCACGCCGAGGGTAGCGCCGGTCTGGGCGGCGGAGATGCCGGAGCGGGCGACGTTGGTAGCCGCGTTGGTGACGGTCTGGCCAGCGCCGATGCCAGCGCGGACGACGTTCTCGCCGGCGCCGATGACGCCCCTGGCGGCACCGAGTCCCAGGTTGGCGGCACCCTGGCCGAGGTTGACACCGGTGCCGATGACGTTCTGGCCGACGGCCACACCCTGGCGGGCCAAGCCGTTGACGGGAGCGACGAGGCCGCCGAGGCCGAAGCCGTCAGCGACCTGCTGGGCGGCATCGATGCCGGTGTTGGCGAAGCCGGCGCCGATGTTGGTGGCGGCGCGGGTCGCGTTCAGGCCGAGGCCGGCCACGGTCTCGGCGGCGCCGACGCCAGCGCGGGCGCCTCCGGCGGTGAGGGTGGTGGCGCCGCGGGCAAGGCCGAGGCCGCCGTCGGCGACGCCCTTGGCGGCCGAGACGCCGAGGCGCGCTCCGTCGGAGGCGACGTCGGTGAGGGCCTGGCCGGCCTCAAGTCCCAGGAGGGCGCCGCTGCGCGCCGCGGTCACGGCGAGGTCGGCGGCGTCCAGAGCCACGTCCACGGAGGGCGCGGCCTGCAGAGAGAGGCGGTTACACACACGCACACTCAGTGGTCCGCACTGACCTCGACCGGTCCTTCCCGCGGCCCGGTCCGGTCAACCGGGACTCATTAAAAACCTTTACCTGGCACGCGCAGGCGAGCAAGAGGGCGGCGGCGAAGTACTTCATATTGGGCAAAGTAGTATGCTGAACACGACTGACTTGCCGTCGGAAGGAAAGCTTCATGATATATACCCTTACCCATCCCCACAGGTGGTTTTGAAGGTGGGAGTCAATAACACCTGTGTAACTTCCTTCTTGAAACGTTCTCGAGAGAGCAAATTCGGCGTCATCGAAAGATTAACGCAAACAACATTATTGCGTGAAAAGCGGGTGGTGCCATAGCGGGTGACAAAGTGGGCGATGTAAAAATGCAGTTCCGTCAGGAGAGGAGCTAGAGTTGTATGTTCCAGAGCCACCAGTGTTGATGCTACATGTCTGATGTGATTAAAGTGGGTAAGTAATTAAGAAAACACTTGTTTGCTTTTCAATTTAAATATTCATATAATATATTTATATATATACAAATATAAATATGTATATATTTACATATAAATACTAGACACCTTTACATAGGGTTATTTTAAATCCCCATATAATAATTCAAAATAAGTCAAATGCATCATTGTATTCTTTGAGGGGCACATATCATCACTTGCTAATCATTTCATATTGATGTGTCACAATGTTTGTGCATTTACAAAAATTGCAGTCGAGCAACAAAAATACAATCACAAGCACATAAACACAAGGTCAGTAACTGATTACGTTTTATTTGGATACAAACAGTTTTAAAAAATAAGTACCCAAACAGAAAAAAACTATGAAGATATTATGGGAACTAAAAAATAAAAGTAGGAGAGGAAAAAAAAAGATATTTCAGATAACTGTAGTTTTTAAATTTTTCGATCCAACAAAACACAAAGATTTACTCTTGCCTGACAAATTATGAAGGAGTTGTTTTCAATACATGTGGCAGAAATACTACACAACTTACTCCAGACAAGACCTGATTTAACAGACAATTCGTTGCAGAAGTATTATTGGTACTCAATTGCATCGGTGACATGCTGGACATAGACAAGAACATGAACACTTACCCTGAAAAGCAGACTTTTTTGTGAATAACATTACTTTTAACTGAATTCATCAGAAACACTAATGATAATAATAATAATAATAATAACAAAAAATAAGAAAAGGAAAAGTAAGATGATCCAAGTAGTTACTGATCAATCACACCATATCTCTCATACAATGACTAATGAGGAGTCAGAAAAAGAATCACATTTTAAAAATGGAGTTTAAATAATGTTCTGTATCAAGCACAGCAAGAATCACATTCATTTGGTGGGGTGCGTGTCATAAAACACCAAATGTTCAGATTTCATAGGTTATACAACTGAATCAATCTATAATTTTATTCATTTAAAAAGATACAGAGAAGTATGAAATAAGGATTTGTATCTATAACACAAGGCCTTATTATTTGTGTGAATGGGCAGTCTCTGCACAAACCAGATAACATAAAAGGTAAAGCATAAATGAAACAAAAGTAAAAAAAGAAAAGAAACTAAACAAAAGTCAATAAATAAAACTTTAACAAATAAATATGCAGTAAAATCACATTAGATGCACCATTGGTAAATTGTACAAAGAAACTGCTTGCATCAACTGTTTCTCTTTCGAAAAAGTGAGCAAAGATTGCTTTTAGATGCATTGCCTTAGAAGTAAGACAAGGAAAACCATAGGGAACACACAACCTTTGGCCACGTTTGACACAAACTCAATTCCTCTGAGAATTTATGTATAACTCCCACATGCATATTGAAAATAGAGCCATCCGTTGTTAATTTCGTATACAAATTGATATGAGATCTCTCTTAGCCTATTCTACAAAAGTAAAAAATATTGGTTCACTCAGTGACCATATTTTGGCTAAATTCACAAACCCTGCAAAAATAAAAGGAAAGAAACCAATTTTGTAGTGTTAAGAATGGCACTTGTTCGAAAGTGAAAGCAAGAAAGGCAGAGTTAGTTGTTGCGTCACTCATTTCTCAATACGGAAAAAGAAAAAAAAAAGAAAAAAATTACCACTAATGATTCCAAAGTTGATCAAACAAATTATTTGCTGTTTATGAAGTCTACAAATTCATCATGAAACTCTGCAAAATTTTTTAAAAATTGATGAAGTGACAGCACTCAACACAAGAAAATGGACTTTGGACCCTACAATAGAAGTGAAAGCAGTATAAATTCTGCAAGAAAAACAGGCAGGCAAGTATAATTTCAGCAATCAGTTGGATGAATTTCTATCGGTTGGCAATGAAATTATACCAAAAACCAATATGGGTTTGTGAAAACTGAACACATATTTCCCATAAAGATAACTAAAATTTTAGAAATACTTCAAGAGAGCTAGTGAGAAAGTCAAAGGGAGAACTTCTTACAAAGACATAGAGACAGAGATTCTCAAAACATTTCAAAAAGGAAACTTAATAATCCGAGACCGGATGGCTGATGTTTTCAATTTAATAACTCCATACATCATGGCCTGCTAAACACAAATTGTTTGTTTTATTTGTTTTTTGAAACAAAAAAACAACATCTGCTACTATCACTTTGTACTTAGATGAAGACCATTATGATGCTAGTAAGATACACTTTTTGGCAGCTTAACAAAGATATTTTCAAACAACATTCCAATTATAAACAGGGTATCATTTCTTTCACATTCAAAACATCACAATATAATTAAAACAAAAAAATAAATGGAAGAAAATTGAGGGGAGAGTTTCGTGGTATTACAATAACTTTGCAATGAACATTCCATGTTTTTGAAAATAAAATACGTATAATTAACAAATTTTGGACCTTAGGTATCTAATAACAATATCTCGCAAAAAAGTATATAACTGTTTTGCCAAAGCAAATCATGCAACTAAATGAAGGCTGAGCACAGTGAGGTGGCAAGTGATGTCATTTATGTACCCTTATATTACTTCCTCATATTGTTGTAATTACTTAAGTCCACCCTATCACAGCCTATCAATACGTCAGGAAGCTGAAAAATTAACATCAACAAGACATCTCAAGAAAGTCCTGAATTATTCAGGAATGGCCACTGCAATCATGGTAACTATTTAAAAAAAAAAAAAAAAAAACAAGAAAAGAATTCACAGCAATAGAAGAGCAAGTTTCTCTTCACTTGCACAGCAGAATTCAAAGAATAAAGGTAGTTCAGTATCGTAACAAATGGTGCAATGCAATTTATTCTCTACACAATGGTACGACCTTACTCACAGGTAATTTTCTCTTCACAGTCAGTGTATGTACAAAAATATACAACCCACTTATTTATACTATCCTGATTCCCTTACAAATTATGTACAAGCAGATTTTTACATCATTTATTAAAGATACTAATATGTATTTGCATGTGAAACTGACTATCAACTCACTTTCTGTTTTAAGTTTGATCATAATAATTATGACAATCAACCGTAAGCAGAAAAAAATTGACATCATTAAAAATACCTAACATCTGTATATTATGCTCTAGATACAAGGAAAGCAATTGTCAAGCTTCCTGATAAAATATCAATAAGAACTGTATGTAAGTAAGTCCCATCAAACTTTTAAATTTAATATTCACTCTACAAATAAATATCAGTCTGCTATAGATTGGCAACTCACGATGCAATCATTGCAGCATAATGCATGAGGCTAATCTGGCATGCTTTTAAAAACATAAGACACAAATCAGCCACTTCATATTGAGCAAACTAAAATTATTCTTTAATGAACAATAGCTTGTTTATGTGATCCACAATCAAAAGGACATTTTGGACACAAAACATTTAGTTTAACTTACAAAAATTAGACTGCAAGTGGCTAGCACCGTGAGCAATCATATCTACTGAGCCCTATACCACAGCCATTAACCCACTTTCTTATCCTTTCCTTGAGAGACTAAATTTTGCAAGCTTTCAGAATTTTAAAATTAAAGAGCTTTCACTCTCCTAAAACTCGTTCATAAATAGCTGCCAAAGAGAATACGGCACTTTCAAACAGGTTCCATCTTACTGGAAGTGAATGTTTTCTCATATAGGCAAATTTTGGTCCAGCCAACATGTCAGCAGAACTAGTTGACATCCAGTAAGAAAAAAGATCAAAAGAAAACCTAAGTTCTTTCTTTTTTTTTGCTTTGGCTAATTAAATAAAAAAAAATGAATTGAAAGTTATTAAAGCAAGATGCCATGCTTCCATAGTCAATTAAAAAGACTGTTTGGTTTACATGAAACCTAGAGCATGAAACACTTTTGAAAACTAGACATAGACAAAGGTATATGAAAGTAAGCATCTTTAAAAATATCTCCTCTAGATTGGAATGAAATTTTGAGCCTACAGGCTGGAAGGAAATGCAATGTTTTAATTTTAATGATAAGCTATTGATTAATCTGGATTTTCCTCTAGTGGTATTGCCAATTGCCATGACAAAGAAGTCATGATTTTTAAGGGATGATTGGCGATCTTGATAAATCTGACTTCAGTATAGTTTTATAAACCACACCAAAATTTTGCAGTCTTCTTAACTTGAATAGCATCTGCAGGCTGGAACAACTTAAATCACAGGCTTATCTAATATTGGTCCAAACTGACTGTTTAGGGTTAAAGTTTTACACAGCATTTGGCATCATATCTGGATTGATGCACCTTAACCTCTCAAGTCCTTCTCGAACATAGCACACCACATCAGTCAGTGAGCTGTGTAGGGTAAGCGGCCCACATGCACGATCCAGAGAGACAAAAAATTCTGAAAAAAAGATAATAAGATTAGAAGATTAATAAAAACACATAGAGAGAGTTAGAATTGCTACAATTGCTTCTGTGAATTAAAAACTTACCAGTGTGATTGTACCGAGTCACAAGAGCATCAGCTTTCTCCCAAAGATCATGAGATTGCTTAAGATTACTCCAACATTTGTGCTGCTTTGATAGCATGGAATATATGTTCATCGGAACTGAAACACAAGGAGGATTTGCAGGGTTGGGAGGGGCTGGTCCAGTGGTGCTAGTCTGTCCACTGTTGCCGCTGGGCCCATTCCCACTGGCATTGCCACTGCCATTACCGCTGCTGTAGCCAGATGAAGATGAGTTGGAACCCACTGATCCCACAGACCCAGAGGGTGATGGTGTTGGCGACAAAGAAGAGGGTGTTCCCTGGCCTTGAGACTGACCCTCAGAAGATGCCTGTACCACAGGAACAGCAGGGGTCTGTCACAAAAACAAAAACATAAATATATAAAGCAGTTGGAATAGAACACAGCAGAACAAAAACACACAAAATAAAAATAAAAGAAAGAAATCAAAGTGGTAACATTGAAAACAAAAAAAGAGAATTTACCTTTGCCGTATTAAAAAAGCTTGTAATGGGCTTCTCATACTCTGCCACCTCACTTTGGGTGATTTCATACAGTTTCAAGTGTAGTAGAGACTGAGATCGCATACTGAAAAACAAACAGAAGGGGAAAAAATCAATTCTAGTAACTTCAAATAGAGCAAGTCAGGATGTTAAAAAAAATATTACTAAATTCAACCCACTAACCTAAGAACACATAAGCAGTTATGTATCATAAATTGGTCTGGGCTGCTTTTCATGCTCTTAAATCTTTGAGTTACAAACCTAAAAAGTCAAAAGAAAAAAAATGCCTTAGTTAGTATGTTCCTTTGTTCAGTTATGCAGTCTTATTACCAAGTCATATACACAGTACTTACTTAATAAGAGAGAGTGTATCATTAAACATAGTATGGGCTGTAGTATGGCTATGTGAAGTAGTATGAGTGAGCATTGTCATTCCTGTTAAAATAAAGAACATAATGGCCTCCAAATACAGCACACCCTGAGCTGTGATATCCCGCTCGTTGTCTGCTAGCCTTTTATAGCGCACTGCCTCACCGAGATTAAAGTTATCATCCCTAAGAAAATTAAGAAAAAAATTACAATTAGTTCACTATAGATGTTATTTAAGTGGTATGTATAGTTTGAAACACTCACTTGAGGGATTGCTCTTGAAATCTCTGACGACGCTTTTCTTCAAAATATGAGTAAAATGCTCGTTCAACTGACGGCGGTATGTTGGGATGTAATCCCCACAGGTGACCACTGGGTCCTCCAGTTTGTTCTTCCCGTTCATGGTTGGTGGGAGGTTGATCTATGAGGCTTTCTCCACCCTGGCAATCAAGAAAAGGTAATGTATTGCAATGAATTACTAAGAAAGGGGAAGTATTTCGCAAGGTGAAGAGTACTTAGAATTAGATAATAAAAAGATAATCCATCACTTAGATTTCCTTGAAAATCTGGGTTATTTTCTCACCTGGTAGGCAGACCGCAAACGGTCTTCTTCTAACTTCAGGCGCTTGTGGTGTCTTTCACGGTGCTGTCTGTCCTTGTGCTTCGAATGTTCTCTGCTAGCTGTAGTTGATTGAGAAGAGACTGAACTAGTTGATAATCGTCTTTCACGTTTAATGCTCATTTGTGATGTCCGGCCCGCCAAAATATCACTGCAATTCAAATTACTTTTAGAGAATAACTTTCATATTGATAAAGTAAAGAGATATCATGGTTTTCACTCCTCTCAACTGACCTATTTTGTGTTTCATCAGGTACAGATGGCACTTCTTCAGAATCACCATCTTCCACATGGCTATGATGTCTCCTTCGTTTTTTGCCGCCGTGATGATGTCTGGAGTTGGAGTTTTCTTCATCAGCAGTTCTCAAATCAGAGGGGTCGTAATGTGTTCGGACCTGAGAAATAAAGGAAATCTTTAATTCAAATCATTGTAAGTTTTCTACCAAAAAAGACACAAAAAAAGTAATAATCATACATACATCTCTTAAGTGGATGGACTTAGATGATGGTAGGGGAAGTGGTAGTTGTAACCGACTAAGGGGGATACGGCAAATAATGGAAGGAATAGGTTGAGGATGGCTTAAACTAGTCTGCAGAGGAGTTTGTGGTGCTTCCCTCTTCAATGAAGCAACTAGTCCTTCTTCTGGAGGCTCTTCTTTCAAGGGCTGAGGTGCTTTTTCAGGTGTGATACTCTCACTATGACGACCATGACGTTTTCTTTTTCTTTTCTTTTCACTGTCTGTAAGCTGAGGTTCCTGCTTTGGTACTTCAACAGGAGGAGGTGGAATGGGAGAGTACGCTGGTTCGACTCTTTCTTCTTCACAGCCAACCACGAGCACTCCAGGTTTACCTTTTCCTCCCTTTCCTTTTCCACCCTTCCCTTTGCCACCTTTACCACCCTTGCCACCTTTTCCTCCTTTGCCACCACTTTCTTGTGGTTCTCGTTTGATTGAAAAGAGTTTTCGCAACGTATCATTTTTCTTTTTATCTTGAACAACATTGCCTTCTATATCCAGCTTGGGTGGGCTTACCTCCATTTTTGGTTTTGACACAGCAGTGTCACTTTCACTATCGGACAAGGGTCTGACAGGTGACTGAACATGTTCCATGTCTGAACTTGAGTCACCACTTCCTCTTGTCTTTGCTATTCTAGATTGACCAACACCCTTCATTGGTGATTTTGAATTAACTACATCAATTTCTGAGCTGTCAGAATCTCTAGAAGCAGGTACTTCTGCCTTTTGACGTCCACTAGCCCTGCGAGTATTGACAGGAATTTGTTTCTCTTCCTCAATTTGATGTTTAGAGTAAACAGGCGGCCTGCCACGAGGCCTAGATTCTTTATGCTTGGACTGCCACTTGTTGGAACCACTAAAGCACTCCTCATCTTCAGAAAGACTGGAATGGGCCTGGTTCCTAGGTGGTACAAGACTTCTCCGAGCAGCTCCCTACAAGATGTAATTAAAACATTAGGATTACTGCATACTGGTGTCAAGAATAAACAGAGAAGTTAAGTCTCATTAGTGCTTACCTTTCTAGGCTCCTCTTCTGAAGCACTCCTGATGGGGGAGGCCCGTAATTTTGGCTTAGGGGTATGCCTTTTCACCTCGGGACGAGCCTCATCCTCAGAGTCACTCGCGTGAGTGGGTCTCTTGGTATTGCTTCTTCTACGACGTACAATCTTTGCCTTTGATCCAGAATTGACCTCTTCATCACTATCACTCGCTGAAACTGCTGACATTAGAGGCCTGAGCCCATGGCTCCACTTTTTAGGAGATAGAATCCTACTCCTGTCACTGTCACTAGCACCTAAAGCACTGCGCCTTCCTCTACTCCCACGATCTCCCATATCTACATCGGATCCACTATCTGAGCAACTACCAGATCGCTTATAAATTTTTGGAACACGAGGTATGCTTGGTCTCACTTTCACAGGACTACGGTTCTTACGCCTCATGTCATCATCTGGCGGCATTTGTTTGGCCCTAACTCGCTCATCTGTTTCCTTATAGGGGTCTGTCCGCACTTCTGGTCTCACTACAGCCACTTTTCTCTTAGTCCTATCATCAGCGGCTTTGGCATCATAGGCACGTCCTTGGTTGCATGGCCTGTCATCTTCAGAGGTGTCCCGGGCCTCTTTGACGCCCAGGGGCGACTTTGACAGCGCTGGTGGTCTCATGGGATTTGCTGGGCCTGGCGTGTCTGATTCACTGTCAGACTCAGGCACCAGCGCGGGGGTCTTCTCCTGCAAAAACATTACAGAAAAAAACAATAAATTATTGTGTTGTATTGGAAAGGCAACACAAAACCGAACAGAGGGTAGCAGCGCTTAGGATTCATAGCGATGGCTGATGGACGAGCTGATGAAGGGGAAAGGCGTTGGGGGAAGGGGGAGGGGGGAGGAGAACATCACAAAATAGGAAAGCCAAAAACAAAAACGAAAGGAAAGGGTGCTGGTATATTTAGGCGAGCTGGCACCTGAGCAGGCCACATGAAACAACGGAATGCTAAGAAATGTAAAATAAAAACAGGGGTCAGGGAAGAGAAAAAGGGGGTTGGTGGGGTCGATGACGAAGCTGAAGCTGTGAGTGCCAACAGGTCATCGGCACAACTCGACGCGACACGCACCTGCAACCGTGCCCTGCGCGGCCGCGGCTTGACCGCGGGCGCAGAGGCGGAGGCGGAGGCAGGCGTGGTGGCGGGCGCGGTGGCGGGCGCGGAGGCGGGCGCGGAGGCGGACGCGGAGGCGGGTGCAGGTGGCTGGGTGGGCTGCTTCTTGGCACAGTCGTCCGAGTCGGAGAAGCGAGAGAGAAGGGCGGGATGGGGGTTGGCGAGCACCTCTTGCACCACGTCGTGCACCTCCAGGCTGCCGTGGTCGCTGTGATCCGACTCCATGCCGCCGAGGCCGCCACCGCGGCGCCCCCCACGCCCCAGCGCGCCGCCGGCGCGCCCGGACGAGGAGGCTGGCGGGGCGAACGGCCGGTGCGGGTGCGGCAGAGGGCTCACCGGCTTCTTGGCGCCGGACGCCTCGGGAGCCGGCATCAAGCCCTCCTTCTGCAGAGGGACAAGCGGCACACGGTGAGCAATAAGGCGAGGGGCAAGGAGGGGCAGGGCAGCGCAGCCAAGTCAAACCTCACTCGACAATTCTTTTTGAACCAAAAGCGTCCTTATTCAAGAAAGAATCACTCCGTCCACCTTACACAGCTCAGTGCTCAAAAGCATTCTACAAGGGCCTTACGCGCGCGCACGCGGGGGAGCAGGGGGTCGTCGCGTCGACGCTCTCACCTTGACGGCGACCTCGCTGGCCGCGTCGTTGGCCGCCTCGCTCCTCCCTGGCGACAGGAAGGACTCGAGGTTCCAGCGCGGCTCGGGCGAGGCGCCGGGCGGCGGCAGCAGCGCGCTGGGCGCCGGCGGCTGCTCGGGGACCTCGGCCTCCTCGGCGGACTCCTCGCTCGACGAGTCGCTGTCGGAGCCCGAGTCGGACCCGGACCCGGAGCCCGACGAGCTGCTGTTGTGCCCGGGGGAGTTGCTGGGCCCGGGGCCGGGGCTGCGGCCGGGGCTGCGGCCGGGACTCCGGCAGGGGCTGCCGCACGGTGACATGGGGTCCAGGACGGGCGGGGGTGGTCCCACACTCATCGGAGGCCTGCGGGTTAAGGGCTCAGTCAGGATCCTGGCGCTCAGTTGGGGCCGTGCGCGCGGCTGGGCCCTGGGCCGGGCTACTCACAGGATGTCAACATTGACCGGCAGGTCCACGGGGCTCGGGACCTGCTCCGTGGGAGGCACCGGCTTGCCGGCCTCGTCATCGCTGTCCTCAGACAGGATCAGGTCGTTCTCCAGGTTGCTGCAGGAAAGTAGAAAAGAAAATACAAGTTTTAGCTACTGCGATAAGTACTCGGGAAAAACAATAAAGCTAGGCGATATACTCACGATTCGACGCGAACCGGAGCGATGTAGCTTCGCTCTGAAACAAGACAAAAGAAAGTCAGTCACAACCGACGCATGGGCTGCGGCCAGCACTGTCATTGTTACGGGTTACGGGGGAGGGGTGGGGTGCGCGTCTCGTCCTCGTCGCGTGGTCGATCGACAGGTGCACACTGCGCAGCGCTCGCCACTTGCCGGGTCGTCCAAGACCACGCGAAGCCCTTCAACCAGCCAAACCAATTTACCGACTACTACCCTTTCTCCACACATTCATCCTTATTTTTTTCTCATTTTCGATAACATTGCGGGAGCCTTCCGCAACAGCTCACTCTAGAGTCACTCGCGCGATGGAGCAGCAGCATGGAGCGCAAGGGCACGGCACTCGTGCCAGACCAGGTCGGGGACGTGCCGTGCCGCCCGCGCCCGGGAGCGCCCCGCCCCCGCCCCGGCCCCGCCCCGGCCCCGCCACTGACATCGACCGCCGCGACTCACGCTCCAAGGTGGAGAGTGCCACCTGGTGGAGTCCCAGCCTAGAGTAGGAGAGGAGAGAGGGAAGAGGACCGCGAACGGCCGAAATGCTAGGCGTTATATTCCTCGTGCTCTCCACTTCCGGTCACGGATAGGGCTAGACCGGGCTAGACTCAGCAGCCGCGCTCACTTGAACAGATCGAGCACGTTTCATGTCTTCCTATTGGTAGAAAACAAGTACCGAGCTATCACTCAGATGAAAACACAAACTTCAGCAGGGGAACCGGCGTAACAGCTCGCTGGGCTTCAGCTAGCCTTTCCTATTCGTGACCGGAAGTAGCGAGTAGCATGAGGGAGTTAACGGTTGGACATTGCGCGGAAATCGGTCGCGGTCCTCTCCCGCCCTCGGACTCCACCACTTGGTGGTAAAGTGTGCTGCGCCTTCGAAGACATCTCCTCCTTCCCCAACTTCATCCATTCCTCGTCCCACTCCCACTGGACCCGTTGTTTCTGATAGGTATGCATACAGTCGCGCCGACAGGGCGGTGTTCGGGACTGCCCACCCATCAGGCGCCAGCCGGCGCCCCTGGGCTCGCCCGGGTAGGCAGACCCGCCGAGCAACCCAGTCGGCGGGACTGCATACCTCCCGCCGGGTGCAACGTCACGGGATGTGCACTTCTTGCATGAACGCGATATGAACCTTCCGCTAATGACATTAGGGCAAACTATACAATGAGAAATGAGACTGCATATAGGCTCCAGCACAGCACGTTTGACGTCATCCTGGAGAACAGCGGGGCGGCAGTGCGACCGCGAGCAGAAACCGCAGCAGCACCCCTCTCCCCTCCCAAGCAGAGTAAAGAGAGGGGGGAGGGGGTTGGAGCGAGGAGGGAGGGAAGCGAGCATGCCCCGCCGTCGGCAAAGGAGCTCGCGCGCGCACACACACACACACACGTGGACGTCTGTCTTGCGTATACTTCTTTAACTCCCCGGTTCAAAAGCTGTACGGAGACCACGCCGCCGGGCCGGGCCGGGCCGGGCCGCCAACCGTCCAGATCTCACCTCCGCATTCCGCTCTCGTCGACATGAATAGATTGCCCCCCGCCCCGCCCCCCTCGTTTCCCCTTCCCCTTTCTTCCTCTTCCACAAGGGCCACGGCAACGTAACGGAGCGGTTAGAGTTCTCCGACGACGGGACGGGACGGGCCGGAGCGCGCCGGGCTGCGCCGCACCGCGCCGCCGCGGAGGACGACGGCCAGAATAAGACGGTTCCGAGATGTCGGTCATTTGCCGGCGGCATGGGGCAGGGGGGCGGGGGGAGGGGGGGCAGAGCGCAGCAGCCGCTGCATCTTGATAACGCGATAACGTTTTACCTGTGTAGCGGAGCGTGGCGCGGAGCATGATGCTGGCGCCGCGGTCCTGGCTGGGCCGGGCCGGGTCAGGTCAGGGGCGGGGCGAGGGGTGGGGAAGTCCTCGGCCAGATAATGGTGAAGTGATGTGATGTGATATGATCCGCGGCCGTCCTAGCGCGGTGGTGCGCGACAGGGGCGCGCGGCGCGGGGCCGGCGCGGGGCCGCGGCCGGCCCGCGGCTGTCCATGCCCTCCTGGCCTCGCCTCGCCTGGGGGCCGGCGGCCGGGCAGGCGACGCCGACGGGTGACGGGACGGGTACCCAGAGCAGAGCGTCTCCAGGGGGCTCTCCAGCGGGCCTGGGGCGGGGCGCGGGGCGCGCGGGCCGTAGCGAGTCGGACCGAGCCGGCGTCGTCTGCTGCGTCGGGTCGGGACGAGACGGCAACGGGGTCCGGGTGGGACGGGAAGGCTCCGCGCGGCCGCCTGCTCGGGCCCGGCGGACAACAACTGAACCGAGCCGACCAAAGCGATACGACGCGGCGCGGCCGAGGAGAGGAGGAAGGGGCGGCCAGCCCGGCGGCCAGCCAGCGCGCGCTGGCGCGGCCAGCCAGAGCAGCCAGCCAGCCTGCAGCAGGGCCGCGGCGCGGCAGCGCGGCTCCAAGCCCGTGGCGCGGGGAGCGGGGCGGGGCGGGGCGGGGCGGGACGCGCGGCGTCGCTGAGGCGCGGGGCGCGGCGGGGCGGGGCGGGGTGCGCCTGACAGACGGACAGCGACAGACGGACGGAAGGACGGACGAGTTGTTGCCTCACCCTGTCCAAAACCACCCCCACACACACGCCACCACCATCCCCTTTGCCTTCCTCAACAGGGACGCCCGATCCGAACCGGACCGATCCGCACAACGCCGACACATGGCAGGCGATCTGTCGCGAACCTTCCCCTTCTGGCGTGGACACACAGCCCGCCCCGCCCCGCCCCGCCCAGCCGTGTGGGACTCGCGTGCAGCTGCGAGTCACCTGCGAGGCAGCTGCCGCCCAGCTGCCGGCCGGCCGGTCCGGCCCAAGTGTCTTATACGCCCCGCACCGCGCCATTCCGCGAGCCAGCTGCATGCCGGGGCGTGGCGTGGCGTGGCCCGCCGGCTCAACTGCAATACACGTTCCGTTCTCGTGGCGAGGCGCGAGGCGCGGCCAGTGTTGCCGCAACGCGAGGCGCCGCGCTGCGGGTTGCCTATACCTCGCTGTAATCCAGGGAGGGACTTGCAGCAGCTGCAGCGCCCTTCGTGTCGGCTGCGCCCCGCCCCGCCCCGCCCCGCCCCGGCCCGACCCGGAAGTGACACGGCCAATAAGGACAAAACTTCCAGTTTTTTTCCCCTGCAGGCTGATGGGATGTGTTTTCCTTGCCTGGGCCAACGCCATCTGCCCAGCCGAGACCTGTCGAGTTCTTTTCGGGGTGGCGGCGGAAGAGCAGGGGGCGGAGCGGGGCGAAAGGGAGGGGTGCAGGAGGGCAGGGTGCCAAAGGAAAGGAGATGCGGGCCCAGTCCCAAAGCCCCAGGGCCCCAGGGGCGAGGCGAGGCGAGGCGAGCCGACACCGGCCGGCGGCGGCTGGCCGGCTGGCCCCTGGTCGCACCACCTTGTCGAAAAACTGGCCGGCGCAGCGGAAAGGAGTGGGGCGAGCAGGGAAGGGCAGGAGGAAGCGAATAAAATAAAGAAGCCATTCGGAACCCGTCTCCAACGACGTCTTAGCACCCCGGACAGACGGACGCAGGGAGGCGATCGTATGACGAGGGGAGGACGTGGAAAGAAACGAGGGGAGGGGGGAGTGAGACGGGAAGAGATGAGGTGGGGAGGGGAGAACGTAAATGAATGGAGAGCTCGGGGGGGGAGGGGGGGGGCAAGGCAAGGAGAGAGCGCGCTAGTAAAGGGAGAAGGGCGCCAGACTGAGAGAACTAAGGAGAAGCGAGAAGAGAGAGGGAGAGGGTCGGGGAAGGGGGGCGTCAACGCGCCGTGTGCGCTCCACGAGATGCGCCCGGTGAACGCGATGACGTCACCAGAACAGCCGCACCACGGTCGGAAGAGAGACCCCCGCCCCTCCCCCTCCACGCCCACACCTCCAGACCACCTGGAGGGCACAGGCAGGGCTCGGGCCGGAGCCACGTGACGGCAGGGCGTGCGGGCCCGGCTGCGAGACTATACACAGCAACCCGCACGAGCGCGTTGGACATCATAAAGGAAAAGCTGAAGGGAGGAGATGGGGGGGGGGGAGGCTGCTGAGATCTGATTTAGGTTTGATTCGCGCACCGTGGGAAAGACCGCTCCGAGCGAGGTATACAGTAGTGAGCGGCGGGGTGGGGTGGGGTCAGCCGGGGTGGGGTGGGAGCTGCAACCCTCCCTCCCCTCCCACCACCGCCCCATCCCGCGCCCGGCCGCCGCGCCTAGCTTGGCCTGGCCTCGCCCTCGCCGTAACTTGTCGCGTCGCGGACCAAGGACAAGGCCGCCCCGCCGCACACACCGCGGTACGGTAAGGCACGGCCCGGTACGGCATGCACTTCACAGGGTCCTACACGTGTAGAGCGGCGCGGCCACTTCGCAGGGATAGCGGAGAGGAAACTTACGTGAACTGGCAGTCGAAACGTCCGAGTCCAGCTTGCCGGCCTGTAGGTCCTGCTTGAGCGGCTGCGGAGGCGGCAGCTGAACAACACACAAAACAGACAAGGCGGGCGTTAGAAGAGGAGAGACGTGGAGCGAGAAAGAAATGCATCAAGAGCATTGCACGGGGGTCCTGCAGCCCCCCCCCACCCGGGGCCCGGGCCCTGCACTGCCCCGCCCCGACCGCCCCTCCCTCACCCTTTCCACTTAGAGCTCCTCAGCCGCGTCCGTCCAGCTGGTGGTCCCCGCCCCGCTCCACCCCGCCCCGCGGAGCGGAGCCGCAGTGTCGGCCGCGCCGGACCGCCTGCAGTCTCTGGCGCGCGGGGTATTGCCCCCTGCTCACTCACCGCCGCCCCGCCCTGCCCTGCCCTGCACGGGGTTTGGGTTCAACGAACCGGGTCCCTCAGGGCACTCAAGGCCACGGCGCGTCGCATCGCATCGCACCGACTCCATAGTCGAACGCGGCCGCCCCCGCCCCCCTCCCGCTCGCGGGTCCGATGTGCTCCAGGCGCAGCTTACGCCCCGCCGACTGCGCAGCGCAACGAGGGCAGCGTCCTGACCGGACCGGACAGCACTGCAGGCTCTGCTCGGGCTCTGCGCGGCCGCGCCGCGGGCCGCGGGGGAAAGTCGATGGCCCGTCCCCGTCGAACAGCGCCGGGGCGCGGCGCAGCCTAGCTCCGGTGCACCCCGGTGCAACGCCCCGCCGACCCCCCCCCCACCTTTCCAGCCCCGCGCACCAGCGCACACATACATGCGTGTACGCGGGTCCGACGACTTCGCGACTGATTTGCATTTGGGTCGCGCGCTGTAGCGCCGCCGCTCCGGGGCCAGGAGGACACTCACCTTGGGGACCTGCAGGGGCACGGTGGAGTACGGGTTGGACCGGGGCCCCGCCAGGGGCGCCCGCGCGTGCGCAGGGTCGAAGTTGAACTTGGGGTCCACGCACTCCTTCCTCGGGGTGGCAGCGATGGCGGTCAGCGGCGTCACCAGGCCCGACTTCATCTCCTTCAGGATGTTCTCCACGTCGGCGCAGTTGTCCGAAGCCTGCATGGGGGGGCAGAGGGAAGAGAAACAACTCTGTTTTAGTAAAAGCGAGGAGAGGGATCATAAAAATGACGGCGTTGAGTGACTGACGTGAGGCGCTGCTCCCACACGGAGACAAAGGAGAGGCAAAGCGAGGCGGCGGTTCGGCGGCGATACCCCACGCCGCGGAAAGAGACACCCGCGCGAGGAGTATCGCCGCCGGGAGACAAAACAACGCTACTCAACACCGCCAGGCTGGGGCCAGAGTGTTAGAGGTGAGGTCAAGCAGGGAAACACATTGACGTAAGTAGCAGCACGACAAAGGCGAAAAAGAAACCAAACACGATTTCCATCCTCGGCGAAAAAACAACTGACTCCTGACGGACGACCTGAGATAAGTAACATTGTTCGAAGTACGTACAGCCTACGAGCCGGATAAACAGAAGACTGCTGCGAACTACGTTCTCGAATCTAAAACGATGATATGATCCCGCAACCCCCTCCCCACCACCGTCCTCTAGGGCCACACGAGGCGCCAGTCTATAAACTGCATGTTGCACAAATCCGGCGCTACACGCTGCCCGGCCCGGCCAGCAAGAGGAGATGTTCCCCGAATCGAATTTCCGATCCGTACATGACAGGCGGATAGACCTTATTGGATCATTCACGGCTTGGCGGCGGCCCGGGCCGGGCCGGGAAGTGGCTTAGGTTCCCCACGCGCCCCACCCCGCTGCGCCCGGGGGGCAAAAGGGGGGGGGGGGGGGCTACTGCTGGACGTGTTGCACACACTGCAGGAAGCGGAGCGCTCCCAGCGAAAGAGAGACAGAGAGAAGAAGAGAGAGAAAGGTAGGAAACATGTGTGAGGGAGAGTCGGACCAAGAGAGTGGGATAGGAAAGAGAAGCAACTGGCTACATCAGCAAGCCAGCCAAATTCCAGTAGCGACGGCGGCGAAAACCCGTCCCGGCCACTACAACCACGCTATATGGGGAGATTGGAAAATAAAAACAGACGGCAGAGAATTCATCAGGATCTGCCCAACCGTCTGCCAATAGGTGCTTCTCTCGCTCTCTACTCACCCGCCCGCCACCCGCGGGGTACTACGCGCTATGCGCCCGGATCGAGCGCGATCTCTCGGGGCGGCGCCAAAGTTTTTAGAGAGAAACCGAGCCGAGCTGCGGCGAGCGAGCAGAGAGGGGAGGCGGGGCGGCGCGGCGCGGGGACAAGGCAAGCGGCAAGGCGAACTGTACTGAACAGAGCCAAGTGAAAAGAGGAGGGGACTCGCCTTGCCTCGCTCTGGGGCAACGCCGCGCCACTCAGAGCAGCGCGTGTGCCGCGACGCCTGCTGCGCCCCGGCGCACCCCGCCCCGCCTCACCCCGCCCCACCTCACCCCGCCCGAGGGGGTGACAACTCTGAAGTTTATATACACTTCGTCATTCAGAAAAATTCAGAAAAATTCAGAAAAAAAAAAACAGAAAAATTTACGAAAGTTTAAGAAAACTGAGGAAAACTTCAGGAAAATTTAAGAAAATTCACAAAAATTTAGGATAGATTCAAGTGAAAACTCACAAACAAATTCACTTAAATTAACAAAACGTGTACACCAAAATTCAGAGTTATTTGCCCGTCGACGCCGCCCCACCTTTAACCCATCCCCCCACCCGCCACGGCGGCACGACCACCAGCCAAACGAGAGGCACCACAAAAGCAATCCGAGTGCAGTCAGTTCCTTTACGACCGTCTCAAATGAGATGGAAAACTAGCAGCAGCAGCACCACCACCACCACCAACACCGACCAAGCCGCCGACCACTTCCATTAGTGTCTATACATATATATATTGCTAGTTTTTCGTCGAAGTTGTCGTGCCTGTCGCGGTGCTGCAGTTAGTGCGCGCGTCACAGACCTCATCCGGCTCGGTGGCGGGGCGCGGGGCGGCTCAGCCATGCCATGGGCGCAGCACAGCGCGCGGGGTCATCGGCGCCCTTGCGGCCCCCGCCGCGCCGAGCAGTGCCGCCCCGTCCAGAGAGCAACACGCCGCCAGCGAACCTGTCGGAGGCGACGCGAACTACCCGCGACTGGCTCCACTACGGGGCTGAGGGGGGTAGGGAGGGGGGCTTTTGCTCTACCGCCCCCCCCTCCACCCCACCCCCGCCGCGGCCCCCTCTCTCTCTCTCTCTCTCTCTCTCTCTCTCTCTCTCTCTCTCTCTCTCTCTCTCTCACTCTCGCGCGCGCACCGCTCGGCCTCTGCGGCGTCGACACTTTGAGCCCCGCCGCGCCGCGCCGGCCCGCCAGGCGCGGCTGTGACGAGGTATACGTGAGCAATTGCGCGACCGGGACGGCCCGAGAGCTCTCTACTCAGACGCCTCGCGGAGGGTGGCGGGGCGGGGCGGGGCGGGGCGGGGGCGTATGCTCCTGACCGGACTGCACCGCTGCTGCTAGCCTGCGAGGTATACAAGGCTGGGCGGGGGAAGGGGGGGGGGGGGCAGTGGCCGCGCGGGGCAAGGACCGCGCAGCGCAACACTGCACCACGTGCGAGGAGGTCCCGAGTAGCGGCAGCCGGCTGTAGCAGGGGTCATCTACTCACAGCCACTTAGGTCCCAACAGAAACAGATTCCCCCTCCCCCGCGTCTCGCCCACTCCTCCCACTAAACCAAGCGAATAGTCAACAACAGCAGCCGTCCAGAGAGGAGAAGGAGGAGGAGGAGCAACAACAACAGAGTATCGCCGCAAAGTTTTTCCCCCACACCACACGACGCCGAGCATCGACGAGGAGGAGAGAGCGCGGGTGTGCCGATAGGCAACACCGCCACACACGTGCCGAGGGGTTGCCTATAGCCCGGTAGGCAGGCGCACAGGACGCCAGCCGCTTCAGTCAACACCCCGCCGCCGCCGCTCCGAGTTCAGTGCAGCTACTCTGACCAAGGGTCTACCACTTCCATAAACCGCGTACACCCCCCGAGATGATTATTGATGATCACATAATCATAATCATGTAAAATTTCCAAATATTGACAAATTTTGACAAATATAGAGAATTATTAGCAAATTTGAACAAAAGTTGTGTGATTACTAGCAAATAATCAGTAACTATGTTAAAGATAAACTCGAATAATCATTGATAATCAACATAATCGTGACTGATTATAACCCTCGTAAGTGATTTTTCAAAGTGGTAGTCCCTTGACTTTAACCGACATCGTGATTTTTTCAAAAACCTACCCCTCTTCCCTAAAACAGTGTGTCCAAGTCGGAAAATCTACATACGCCGCGCCGCCGCGCGCCCGGCCCGGCCCCACTGGTTTTGCCCACAACTAACTTTTCCCGTCCGCAAACACAGAGGAGGACGCGAGGCCCGAGGAGGAGAGGGACGGCCGCAGTGCAGTGCGGACGACACGGGGAGGCGGAGCCTGGCAACGGTGGCAGCGCGGGGCGGGGCGGGGCGGGGCGGGGCGGGGCAGAACAGGAGGCGAGCAGGGAAACGGAGGGGCAAAGGAAGACGAAAGAGGACAGGGGCAGTACACTCGTATATACTGGGGCGAGGGGGCGCGCCGTGAGGCCGCGCGAGTCGATGCAGCACTCGTTTTACGGCTGTGGCACGAAGCGGTCGAGCGGCGGGTGAATTTGAATTATGATAAACCGTGCAGCCAGTCATGCACCTCTCGGCGCGCAAGGACACCGCCACCACCCTCCTCCTCCTCAACCTCCTCCAACTCTTCTAGCGCGCTCGGCTGCCGCCCTTTGCGGAACGGAGACACGAAGCATTCGAATAAGACGTTGGAAACGACGGCAACTCCTCTCCTGCTCAAGAGTCGGACCGGACCGGGTCGAGTGGGACAGCAGGGACAGGTCCCTCCTGATCAGAGACACACCACTTTGGACACCTCCGGCGCAGCGCGGGGCGTGGCGCGCGCACCTTGTGCCCCTGCAAGCATAAGCATGCCCCGCCCCGGCCCGGCCCCCGGCAGCCCACCGAAAGAGAGACCCGTCGCGCGACTTTCCCTCTCTCCCTCTCTTGCATCCCGTGTCGGCATTTCCATTACATGATACGGCCACCACAGCCATATACCGCCTCGACTCGGAGAATCGCCGATACAAAAGACCCTCCACCTTCGGCTAGCGCGCCCTGCCCTCCGCCCTGCGAGCCTATGATGGCCCGCGCGCCCAGCAACGCAGCCCACCCCGCCAATACCCCAACCCATTCTCCTCCTCCTGCACCGCCGTAAAATTCGCACAGAGCCAATTAGTCAGGGTGCCTGGGCCTGTGGTGTGCCGGGCGCGGGCGGGGCGGGGCGGGGCGGGGCTGGGCGGCGCTGGCTGAACAGAACAGCGGTGCCTCCCACTGGCGGCCTAACGGGGTAACCCGGCCTGGCGTGGCCAGGCTCGCCCAGCCGCGCCCCGCGCCCCGCCCCACTCTGCCCGCCCCGCGGCTCGTACCGCGCGCGCTCCCTAGCGTAGCCCGGCCTGGCCAAAGGCCTCCCGCACGGCCCGGCCGCCCGGCCGCGCGTCGCGCCGAGCCGCGCTCTGCAGCAGCCTGCTACGACACCAAGGTCAGACCCAAAGCACCTGGCCGGTCCCGGTCCGCCTCCTGCCTGCCTGACGACGGCGACGCCCGTCCGTCCGCGAGACGTAGACACCGGCACGTCCACGGCGCCCCGGCGGGGCGGAGCAGGGAGGGGCCCATCATACTCCATGGCCGGGCCGGGCCGGGCCGGGCGGCGTCCCCGGCCACACGTGGGACTGACTGAGGACTGGACTTCCCCGCGCTGGCGCCGCCCTGCTGTACTCCCGCAACCTCCTCTCCTTGCCCCGGGCGGAGACGTCCCGCCCAGGACAGGACAGCGGCTCGTGTTATTCACTCACCGGCTGACCTCGTTCGGAGATTTAAGAATGGCCAGATGAATCACATGCTGACCTGATTTCGTACCCTTTATCCACATAAATTTTAGGATAGAGAAGGTGTATGAGGCTGGACCCTGTTGACAGTTGTTATTGCGTTGTGATCGGGAAATGAGAACGTTGCCGCGGTGGTCACCCATTCACAAACACGCTCTATGTAACGCCCGCGGCGCGGCCTGGCGGCCAGGTCACGAAGCTCGGCGCCGGCTCGACTCGGCTCGGCTCGGCTGGGCTCGGCTCGGCTGGGCTCGCGGCCGCCGCCGCGCTGCCCAGTCAGTCTAGCGCGACACGGATTTCGAAACTCTCTCTGCTCTGCCCCTTGCCCGCGCTCCTCCCGCCCCGCACCCTCCGCGGCCTCCTCCACCCCCCCCCCCCCCCCCCCCCCCCCGCCCCCTAACCCCGTCCGGCAGAGCGTCCGTCAGCGTCGTCACCGCCGACCGACAATCGCTATAAATCAACAAGAAAACCGTGAAGAACAAGAAGGCAGCAGGGAGCGCTGTGACGGCGGCAGGGCACTTCCGCGACATATCAGCCCCGCTCGAATCGGAACCCGGGGCCTAGGTTATGTGCAAGCCTCGTACATCAATCCGAACCTGGGAAGAGACCCATGGGCAACCCAACATCTCGGACTGGCAGTCGACCTCGCACTCGTCACCTCCGGAACCTCCTGAATAAAGGCTCGGTGCAGCAGTGTGAGCAACATTGCATCCGATCACGGCGCAGCGGCAGCACTGCGCAGATGGGTCCGGATACACGGACACCACACACACACACGCACGCGAGCGCGCGTCACAAGCAGGAGCTGGTGACGTCAGACTCCCCCCTGTTCGCCATCGCGTATACTGGTTTCGCCTCACAGTCTGCAGCGCCTCTGGACCTGGACAAGGAGCGCGAGACGCACTTGCATCCCATCAGCACGCGATGCATCCAAATTAATGATAAGCAGAACGCACAGCTGCTGGACGGGACGACGGGCGCAGGCAAGATACCGAGGAGAAAAAACTCTGAATTTTTTGTAGACCTCGTAATTCAGGGAAATTAAAGAAAATTTAGAAAAAAATTTAAATTAACTCAGAAAACTTCATAAAAATTCAGAAAAAATCAGAAAAATGGATAAAATTTAAGCAGAACTTCCAAAATATCAATAAAAAATTCCAAAAATTAACCAAATTTGCAGACCAAAATTCAGAGTTGTTTCCCCCTCGCAAGACACGCAAGAGAAATGAAGAGGTGAGCGGAGTACTCACGCTGTCAATGTGTAGGGTGGGCCGGTGCCGGGGTCCCTGCGGCTGCGGAGGAGGGCCCTTGTTGGGCACGATGCCGTTGGCGCGGTGGTCGGCGCCGCCGTGCTTGACGGCCTGGCCAGGGTACTGGCCGCGGCCGGAGTAGTTGGGCTTGCCGTCGGCGGGCTTGAGGAAGCCGCCGCGGTGTGCGGGCGGCGGCGGGTGGTGGCTGCGGTGGTGGTTGCCGCTCGAGCCCGGCGCGGGCCGCTTGAACTCGGCCGGGCCGGAGGCGGGGGCCGCCGTCGAGGAAGCCCCCGCCCCCGGGCCCGCCCCCGCGGCGGCGGCGGCGGCTGCGACGGCAGCGGCCCCGGGCTCGCCGCCGGGGGTCGGCGGCCCGTTGCCGTCGATGCCGAACAGCCGCAGCGGCTCCTGCAGCAGGTGGTACTTGACGGCGTTGTAGTTGCCGAGCGTGTCGCGGATCTGCTGCGTCACCCGGTCCGCCGATGAGGGGTTCACCTGCAACACCATCCGGAGCAGGGAGATTAGAGACCTGCGGCTGTCAATCCGTACAATCCACTCTCCGGGGCAGCGGCACGGGGAGGCGGTGACCGCCGAGGGATTCTTCACTAAAAAATTCAAGCGTACACCGTTCTCTCTTATTTTTCTGTATTTTCGTGATTTTCTTTGATTTATTTTTTCTTGATTTTTACTGATTTTTTTTTCTTATTTTTTTCTTTATTTCTTCTGATGTATTTCTAATGTTTTCTTATTTTTTTCCTGATTTTTTTTTAGGGTGTACTATGATTTTTTTGAGTGAAGGACCCCTCGGTGACCGCACCCCCTCGCCCGCCTGCACTCATGTGGTCACCGGCCCGGCGCGGGCGGCGGGGGTGGGGGTGGGTGGTTGTGAGAGAATCTCTTTTGTGCCAAATAAAGGCCGAGCGCACTGACACGACACCCCCGCGTCTCATCCCCTCCCCTCCCCTCCCAGCTTCACACAACCCGGTAAAGTGGTCTGCTAGGCTGGGCCACGCGCTGCTGCTGTGTGCACCGCCAATGGGATAAGCCCTCCCCCCCCCCTCCTCCCCCGCGGTCACGTGGACGGGTTGCGTAATCCATTATGAGCGGGATGCGCCTGCTCAAGAGACAAACGGCACGGCCGGGCCGGGCCGGGCCGGGACCATTTTCCTCCTCTCAGCGCGGCGCGGGGCAGCGCATCTCGCGGCGTGCCGTCACAGCACCGCCGCAAGCTGAACGATCCGATCGGGGAAAGTGAGAGACAGGCTAAGGAGCAGAAGGGTAGTGGGGAGAGTCGCGGGGGGAGCACCTCGGCAGCGACGACAAAAAGGCAAAGTTACAAAATAAAAGAAAAAAAGGAAAAAAAAACAAGCCCACCCAACCTACCCTCCATCAGGACCTCGTCTCTCTACCACCCACACTCACCCCCTCGCGCGCGCCGGCAGAGCGTCCAATATCCACAACCCCCCGTGTCCAAAAGGAGAGAAAAGACACGAACGCCCAGGAAGGGGGAGGGGGAGTGCGAGGGGGTTGGTGCGGGGGGACGGCGGGTGGGGTTGAGGTGGAGTAGACAAGGGCGATCAGAGCGTGGCGCCCCCCGCGGCCCCGACCCGTCCCCTGATGGTATATATGCGTACCGACTGACTTCGCCCCAATGTAAATAGCCCCCCGGCCCGGCTCCCTTTCCATTTATAGAATGACTCTAACAGCGCCATTAGCGGAGATGACCTGACCCACAGCCTGCGACATAGACGGACGGTCGGACGGGCAGCCCGACCCGACAGCATGGCGGCACGAATAGACGCATTACACCACGGGGCGGTGGGTATAAATGACTAAGTGTCAAAACCCAGAATACGGGAGGAGCCTGGCAGGTACGACGGGAGAGCGAGAGGGAGCGAGGGGTGACGAAGAGGGACGGGAAGAGACGGAGAGGGCAAGGGAGACAGACGACTGGAGAGCGGGTAGAGGGACGGGGGGGAGCGTGGAGAGACGAAGGGGATGGGACGCGAACAAAACAGAAGAAGGACACGATATTGGGCGGAGAGGGAGGGAGGGAGGGAGAGGGAGAAAAAGAGAGAGAGGGAGAGGGAGAGAGGGGGGAGGGATTAGAGAAGGGGGTGATACCAGCTCGCAGCACCGCCCGGCCGCCACAGGCCACAGAACGGGCGCTCCGCTCTGCTCGGGCGAGCGCCCGACAGATAGGCAACCCGCATTCACGGCTGCGCACGGGACGACGGGCTGCCTACCCTGAGGCTGCGCGGCCCGCAGCGGTCCGCAGCCGTCTCCGGGCCGGGCGGCCCAGAGGAGACACGACGCAGGCGGGGAGCCCCGAGCCCGAGGCGTCACCACGGGGAATACTTTCAGGAATATATGTATTCCAAGGTAATGGAATACCAATGTAGTCCGCCCCTCGCCGAGGGGGTTTTAACTTCTGTAATACCCTGTACACCTGACTGGGTATTATACGGTACTACGCGTAATGTAAAACCGAAAAATATAAAAATATGCTCTAAAATTGCAAAATTGTGCATGTAATACCGCGTAATACAGTGTAATACGGAGCGCTCGCCAGTACACATTTTCTCAAAGTAAATACCCCCTCGCCCCTCGCACACATACCCATACGTAAACGAATACATTCACGTCTCAAGCTTATTCAAAGGGTTTGAGCCGATAAAGGCGGCAGTGGACTACACACACTACGCGGTAACACAGCAATTACAGATCCTGCTTGCAACAACCGCTCTATAAGCGGCGTGCTGCCTGTCGGGTCGGGTGGGGTCGGGTGGGGTCGGGTCGGGCGGCCCCGCCGCGGTCCACTCCGCAGTCTCAGTCCAGTCCGAGGCGCGCGCGGCTCAGTCGGCTCAAGGCCGGCGCGGCCCCGGGCTGAGCAGGGCTGAGCAGAGCGGGGCGGGCAAGGAGCTCAGGAGGGGCGCGCGGCGCGGAGCAGAGCTTTGTCCGTAAGGACGTCTGCTGGTGCAAGACCTCCGCGCCGCCCCGCGCCGCCCCGCGCCGCCCCGCGCCGCCCCGCGCCGAGCAGCAGCGGCCAGCGAACCCAGAGCCGCGGACGCGGACACAGGCACAGGTCAGCGACCGCTCCCGGGCAGCGCATAGCAAGGCATACAGCAGGGCAGGCAAGGCGCAGCGTCGCGCCCTCGTCAAGGACGACCTACATATTCTCTTTCCCTCACTCACTCACCTCACGCACACGTTACACCCGTAAAAGCCTGTTCTTGGCATGATAGAGCATCTCCTTGCATTTTCTTAGACCAAAAAGAAATTACTATGAAATTGAGTTGTTAGGCAGATGCGATTTTGCATAAATGTACCATGAACGGTCATTATTTTTGGGTGTAACAGGTACGGCCCTCCGCGCTGCTCGCGCATCGCAGACGGATAGGCGAGTCTCACGGCTTCATGATGGGGCCGTGGCGTGGCGTGCCGGGACCGCCGGGCCGGGACGGGCCGATCACAATCCCGCAGCCCAGGAGGAGGATGTGACCGCCGTGTCCTTGGTGCAGCGCTGTGTCGTGCCGCGCCGTGCCGCGCCGCGCGCCTCGCGAGCGCGGAGCGCCAGCGTAACGGTCCACTCGGTCCGAGTCATGCGCGCCGAGCCGAGCCGAGCCGAGCCGAGCCCAGCCGAGCCGAGCCAAGCACGACCAGTACCGCACCTCCGCCATTTTTATTATGAAACCGCTCGCGCGCACGGAGAGATCCTCTCGTCCTCCGTATTCTCTCCCTCTAAGTCTCTTACTATTGCACTATCTCTGTCTCTCCCTCTATCTCTATGTTTCCCCCCCCCCTCTCTCTCTCTCTCTCTGTCTTCTTCTTCCTAAGGCCACCTGACGGCGTGACGCGACGCGACATAGGCCGCACGCACTTCTTTTTATTAAAACTCTCTGCCGGGGCATTTCCGAAGCGAATTTTCGCGATTCCGACAGATGAGAGTGTGTAAGACAGAGACAACAAAAAGAGGGGTTGAAACAAGTGAGAGAACCAAACAGAGAAAAGGCGAAGAAAGAAAGAAAAAAAAAAGGAATAAAAAAATGAAGCTGAAGGGTTATGCGCAGTACAGAAAACCGGCGTGGAGTATACTATAGGAGAAGGACCCGAGGCGCCATGGGGAGGGGTGTGGGAGGAAAAAAATACAACATAACAGAAATAAAGGAGATGAATGGCGAGGGGAAAGAGCAGAGCTGGCAAAAGACTGACATCTGACATATTCTTGTCTGCGAGCGCCTTCATCGCCGAGGCCCATCCCATCCCCGCCCCGTCTCCTGCGCCTTCGGGGCAGTACAGTGGGAGCGAGAGGAAGATGGGGAAGGGGGGGGGGATAATGATAAACAATTGCAGCATGTTTCGCACGTGCCGCGGCGCGGCGACTGTACCGACAATTATTGTTTTGCGTCGAATATCAGAGCGGACGGGAGGCGGCCGCTCCGGGCCAGGAATAAGACCACACCAGGCCAGGGCAGCTCGGCTAGGCAGGGGTGGGGCGAGGTGGGGCGGGGCGGGGCGGGGCGGGGAGGGGGCAGCCGCCACACTTTCACTCCAGCGCAGCGGTGCGGAGAAGGACGGAGAAAAGAGAGTAAAGGAGTGAGGAAGGAGAGAGATAGGGAGAGAGAAAGAGAGAGGAGAAAGAAGCTAGGGGACACAGGAGAGCACGAGAGAGAGGAGGGAATCGCCGACCCACCGCCCGTGGCATAATCGAACCCGCCAAGCATTAATTGTTGCCAATAAATCGAGGGGAAAATCCAACATAATCCAGCCCGCGAAGTTCTTACTGGGTCCGTGACCACTATCCCGCCACTTCCCACTCCGCGAACAGAGACACTAAAGTCATTTCCACAAACTATGACCCCACCCAGAAAACGCCATTCTTGTTTTCAGAATAATATTCTAATGTTTAGGTGGTTTGCTTCCTATAATACGAACCAAGAATGTCATACTATTCTTTAGAATGTAACATCCTAATCCACGAACATACTACGGTTTAGTATGTTTGTTTAGTATGTCACATACTATTCTTTAGTGGGTAGTCCTCTTAACTAGGAAACAAAAAGAGACCCGGGCGAGATTCGAACTTGCATCCTATGCCTTACGGTTCTCTTACGCTAACCACTAGACCACTGAGGGACCATGCCGATGAGGCTCCGGACGGCCCATGTTATTCAATAACCAAGCGCTCGGGCGTTCCTGGGGCGTATTCATCCGTAGTCTACAAATAGAAGGTTTGCAAACCAAATTTCTAAAAATATTGTCTTATTTAAGATTTTCTAAATTCTCGTGTGTACGGCAAACTCATTGGAAGAAAAATTCGCTGTGATCCTTATATAGTGCGGTCAAAATCTAAAGGTCTACATTCTAAAGATTAGTATGTAAGATTAGAATGTTGCAATAGTATGGTAACATTTAGAATGTCAGTTAGGGTTTCTGGAAAAGTATGTTTGCTTACTAATTACTAGTATGTACTTTAGAGTTTTCAGTATTAGAATGTTTACATACTAAAAGCTAGAATGCCATTTTCTGGGTGCCCAATGGAACCACGTACAACACTGCCCGGGTCCAGTCCAGTCCAGTCCGGGCCGGGCCTGGCCTGCAGCCATAAGCACCTCACCTCAGAGATGTAGACCGACCGCGCCAGGCCCGGGCGGCAATCTCGCCGTCACGCACAGAAAGGAGAAGGTCACCCCCGTAAACACTCTGGCATGGAAATAAATTAGCGAGCGGTGGAAGGGAATAAAGAGACGGGGAGACAACATAAAAACGAGAGACAACCACGCGACGTGGACGTGACAGGAGATGAACTGCGCGCGCGCACCAGATATTCACGCTCACCGGCGCGACGCGACACGAGCCGAGCCGACGCGACGCGGCGGTTCAGCCGATAGATGTAATCGCCCCGCGCCCCGCCCCGCCCCGCCCCTCTCCTCGCCCCGCGCCCTGCCCCGCCCGTCCTACTCCGCGTGTCCGGCCCACACGCAGAGCGCTACAGCGGGCGCGGCTGACGGCCGTATATATGGAAAACCCGGATCAAAGAGGGTGTTTGCAGATTTCGCGCGACGCGGCCGGAATTTTCACCTCCTGGCGCGGCTGGATGGATGGGTGGATGAGCCGCTGCGGCAGCAGCGTGCAGCATACTGACCGAGGGGGAGACAACTCTAAATTTTTGTGTACACATTTTGGAAATTGTCGTGAATTTTTGTGAATTTTTAATAGAAGTTTTGTGAATTTTACCTAAATTTTTGTGAATTTTCCTCCTGAATTTTCATGATTTTTTTCAAAACATTTTCAAAAATTTAAGAGTTGTTTCCCCCTCGATAGTGACGCAGAACGACAGCAGCGAAGAGGCACGACCCCGCATAGGAGGTGGCGGCTGCCCCCCTGCGCCGTGCTGAGCCCGACCCCCTGGCCCAGGCCCGGGCCGGGCCGGGCCGGGCAACAGGTTGGCTGTTGGCTGCGTCGCGACTCGCGATTGCCTATTCACGAACCCTGCGGAGCGGCTTGGCCGCGCCGGCCGGCCGGCCGACCCGGTCCAGCCCGGGCCGGGCACCTATGGATGGACTAGACTGGACTGGGTCACAATAGCACAGCGACGCGAGACGCGACTCAGTCGAACCGAACCGCGGGGCCATAACCATCCTGATTCCGAGGAGGATCGCTCTCCATAGCTCCGTCTTTGTCGCACTTGCGGGGCACCGCCATACTCGACGGTATTGGCCACCGCCGTGGGTGCGACAAGGTTGGAGATACGAGAGCGATCCTGCTCGGAATCAGTCGGCAGGACGATACGGGCCGGCCGCTCATCACCTGTCTCGTTGATCACACGCACTCGCACAGCAGGCGAGTGGGTGGGGGTGGGGAGACCAGGAAGGCACACAGCGGGTGATGTTAGGGGTTGGGGGCCGTGCGGGGTGGGGGGGGAAGGAGGGGGTCAAGATTGATAGCAGAGACGACTGGAATGAGACAGGGAGGTGCAGAAAGAGGTTAGGGGGCCACAATAAAGAAGAGAGAGAAAGAGACAGAGAGAGAGAGCGCGCAAAGAAAGGCGTGCGGAGGGATCAATACGAGAGCGAGGGAGAGAGAACAGTGCACACGGGAGAGGGGGTGGGGCAGCAGGCAAGGGGGCTGTAAGTGGAAGGGACGGGGCGCAACACGGCTGGCTGACATGGGAGAGTCCTGCTGCCGCAGGCCCCGCAGGCCCCGCAGGCCCCGCAGGGCCCGCAGGGCGGGGGGCCCAATACTGTGCCGCGCTGCTGGCCGACACCGACCACCTCGTCCCCTACGGTAGTGGCGTGGTGGTGGTCGCCGTATCGCGCGCCCCGCCACCCCGCCCCGCCCCGCCCCGCACCGCCCCGCCGAGCCCCGCACGGCCACGAAACGAGGACACAAGAAAAACCCATCAATCACCCCCTCTGGCTCGCGCGCGCGCTGGAGTTGAGGGGTGACGAGGGCCGGCCGACAGCGTGCCTCGCACCGCGCCCCGCCCCGCCCCGCCACGCCACGCCGGTGTCAACCGAAGTCACGTTCACGTTCGGCCTGGCAGTCGATGGCCGATAACATGTGTGGCACCCCGCCCCGCCCCACCCCGCCCCGCCGCGCCCCACGCTCGCGCCTCTGGGCTGCTGCCCCTGCTAGAAGTTCGCACACTCTGGGCGGGGCGCGGCCGCCGTGTCGCTGGCTGAGGGGAGGCTTTTCACAAAGTGTTACGTCGCGCGCTACAGCAGCGCAAGCGGCGCGTGCGGCGCGCCGGCAAACGACGTTCATACATTTTACAGCAGGCGCAAAAATCTTATCCGCCGCCAAATTTTCGGGTCGTATCCCTCCCAGGCGCGCGCGGGGCGTCGTTTGTCATGAGATTAAATTTTAAGAGTTGCTCATTCCAACCGCACTACTAAAAGCGCAGCGTGGGACCGGGGCGGGTCGCGCGTAAGACGCGGAGCTGAGGTAATTCAGAGGGGGGGGGAGAGAGAGGGGGAGAGAGAGAGAGAGAGAGAGAGAGAGAGAGAGAGAGAGAGAGAGAGAGAGAGAGAGAGAGAGAGAGAGAGAGAGAGAGAGAGAGAGAGAGAGGGGGGGGGGAGGGGAACCGCGAGAATGACAGTGTGGCGAGGCCAAAAAGAGGAACAGCGACACAGCGAGGCAACCCAGTGGTCACAGGCGCACCCGCAGGATAAACCCAAGTTGAAGTTAACCATCATACCGGTCGGGCCACTTGAATGGGAAAAGAAAAAAGGAGGGGCGAGGGGTCGGTAACTTACGAAAAATGAGGATGAATGCTAATATAAAAGTTAAAACTATACCAATTTATTTTTAAACTATCAGTCGCCTTGTTTGAAGTTCAACCTTAACAGGTTTTATTTAATGTTAAATTTTAATGTTAAATGTTAGATGCCCTAAGAATTGGTGGGCGCATTAGACTGCCTGCCCTTATCATTTCGTCAACTTTAAACTTTCCTTCTTTTTTTTAAATTTGTTAAGTTATTTAACAACTTTAAAATAATTACATTATTATTTGTTACGTGCGAGTATTTGTTATGTTAAGAGGTATGTTAAGTTACGGCCCTGCGCGGGGTATCAGTCTGGCTGCTCTCCGCTTGGACGCCGTGGTGATAGGCAACCCAACCGCGCGCATGCACTGCGGCACAGCATAAGCACACGCGTGCCCTGAGCTTTTTCCGCCTAATTTTTTTAAATTTTCCTTTTCCTTCTTTCTTTTTTTTTCTTCAATTGTCTCGTAGTCACGAGGACGGCTTTAAATGTGTAGACAGGCATGCAGTCCCGCAACGCGTCCCGTCCAGTTGCTGCGGTCGGAGGCAAGACCCGGCCGGTGAGCAACTCACCCGTTCAGCCTTGGAGGGGAGAGGGGCCGCGGGAGATGGAAGGGGCAAGGCGGGGCGGGGCGGGGTGGGGTGGGGCGGGGTGGGGCGGGGTGGGGCGAGGTAGGGGCAAGGCGGGGCGTGGCCTCGCCAGCCGCCGCGCGCAGACTTTCGGCAGACTAACAACGCCGCGCCCAAGAGTAGCACACCCGCGTGATTGGGCAAATACAATAGGTCGCGCGCGGCGCGGTAATATAAAAGACAAGAAAAAAAAAAAGAAAATTAAAAGATTATAGAAGAGTATAGTGGCGATCTGACATTTTGATTACGACCGCATACGGCTGCACAACAGTTTCTCGCGAGGTGCGGCGCGGAGGGGTAGAAGGGGAAGCATAATGTGTCCCGCCGCGGGGTGGGGCGTGGCGTGGCGGGGCGGGGCGGGGCGGGCTGGAGCGGCCTGCGCGCTGAGCAGCACCTGTGAGTGAGCTGAGTGAGCGAGGCGCGGCCGTGATCCGGGTCACATCCACCTGTGCGTTGTCCCCTCCGCGCGCCGCGCCACGCCACGCCGCGCCACGAGCAGCGCTAACACGCAAGTCTGACTCCCATGACGTTTTATGTCACACGGTATATAAACTTTTTCGGAAAGCAGGTCGCGCACCGCCCCCGACCCCATCCCCTGCATCAGACGGCTTATTCCCTCCCGCGCCCTTCTTACTTCCCGCGGCGATGCTGCTCGTAAACTGAAGAGGGCTCGGCATCGCGAGAGATCGATAAGAGAAAACTGATAGAATAGAGAGGTGAATAGGTTACAAAATAAGGTTTGCCACGAAGAAGCAAATTTTTGATTTTCTCGACATTTTCCTGACAATAATATCCTGTCAAAACTGATTGTTTCTCCTGATGTGATTCTCCAGGACGATCTACGGCAAATTCGAGGGACGCAGACCGGACCGACCCTCTCACGGCCGGCTAGGCACCTGATGGTCATGAGGGTAATTATTTTCCTGGCACTTTTCTATCGATATCCTGACATTTTCCTGATTTTCCCAACAGAATAATTTTAAAATCCTGACATTTCACTGAATTTTCTGACATGTGGCAACTCTGTCAATTTATGTGGCAACCGTGTCTATTTAAAATAGATACGTTGTCCGTCAAAGAGAGTAAAAGAATTTCAAACAATTTTTTCCCCCGCAAAATATAAAAAGCGAGAGACAACCCGCGCGAAAGGATCTGTACTTAAACTATAGTTGAAACTGTACAGGTTGAACTGCATTTTAAAACTGCACTCCGAAATGCATTGGAAGGGTACAAAAAAGCGATTTGAAAGTGCAAGCCATAGTGCACTCTGAACTGCGTCCTAGACTGTTGCTGAAACTGTAGTTGAACTGTGTATTGAAAGCGTACTTTTTGTGGACTGTTTGAACTCTAGTTGGAGATTTAGTTTAGATGAGGATTTACAGCAGTCGAAGACTTTAGTGAAATTTATACTTTTTAACTGAGTTGCTCTTACACTGTTACTGTAATTAAAGTGTGTCCAATTGTCTATCAGGAACCACAAGTCCGGTATGGTCTTGTAGTACAGTACACACTACATGAACACTAAAATTAAATTAGCCAAAAATATGAAATTCACTATAACTGTTTCTTTTATGAGATGAATGGTTACATCTTCACTTATAACTGCTGTCACGCTTGAAAGAAACTGCAATTTCTGAAACTCTTCCTGGGCATTCCGGTTACGAAGAAAATACTCCGGGATATTAGAGATTGATTATATATGTCGTCAGGAATCGCGTAACGAAATTTGTTTAGAAGTACTCAGCGTCTTTGCGCTTCGTGAAACACTCGTTCACCGTGAAATCAAAATCTCTATCAAAGAAGCTGAAAATCCCAAAATACAATAAAAGCGCCTTGATTACATTCTGAGAACAACCGTACTGTTGAGCGTTTTCGAAAAGAACAACAAAAATTGAGTACTTTCACATAGCACTGGAGAGTTGAATGGCTATCGACGTGGGGAAGAGCAAACAGTTAGAAAACAGGGGATCTACAGTGAAACTGAATTGAAACTGTAGTTCAACTGTATTCAAACTGTAGTGGGACTCGTCAGCCGCCAGGTTGGAACCTTGGGCATCACACTAGGTTACTGCAGACCTGGAGCTATGGTGTCGCAGTGGCTCAGTGGTCAACGTCACGGGCTCCAAACTCCGAGGTCCGAGGTTCAACTCCAGTCAGCATCCAAGGTAAAGTCAGCGTTCCGTAAGGTAACTTCCATCGAATACAATGTTCATTACAAAGGTAAATGGATAGGTAAAGAGGAAGAGGGATGGGCGAATAAAATAAATTAGAATTTTGAATTTTTTCTACCCTTAGAAACTACACTTAAATTGTACTTTACAACTGTAGTTCGGACTGTAGTAGTGAACTCCGAGGTGAACTCCGCCAAACTGTGCAAAACTATAGTTTCAACTGTGAACCTGCGAAATTGATGTAGAAAAACTACAGTTTAGGTACAGATTTTTTACAGTTTTCTACAGTTAGACTACAGTTTAACTATAGAAAACTCAGAAAAACTCGACTTGAACTGTAGTTGGTGAACTACACTTAAACTGAATATTTATTAGACACCTGACTACTTTTAGAAATATACTTCAGTCTGCAATTAAAGCGCTTTTGAACTTCACATGTAATACATTATAACTGCAGATATGAATGAAGTCAAACTTTGGTTGAAAAGACGAGTCCCAACTACAGATCCTTTCGCGCGGGAAGGCAAGATCGATGGATAGATTTCAGGGCCCAGGCAATGGCCGGCCTACTGTCGGAAGAGCAGGAAGTGAAGCGCCAGCGCGCCGCGCAAAGTGAACGGCCTCAAGCGACGGGAGTGAGAGAGAGAGAGAGAGAGAGAGAGAGAGAGAGAGAGAGAGAGAGAGAGAGAGAGAGAGAGAGAGAGAGAGAGAGAGAGAGAGAAGGGGAGGGGAGAGCAAGGGGGAGGGGGAAGCAAGGAAGGGGGACGGGAGAAGGAAGGGAGCAAGGGGGAAGGGAGAGAGCAAAGGGAAGAGGGGAAGTCGGGAAGAGGGGGTCGGGAAGAGGAGAGGAGCAGGAGGCGAAGCCAACCGCGAGGTAAATCGACGAGACGAAATTTATGTACCAGGCTGCAGGGCGGGGCGGGGCGGGGCAGGGCAGCGGCGCCACTAAAGTGTAAATGTTACTCACCCGGACGGGCGCTCCGAAGAGCGGCGCGCCGGCGGCTTCGGCCTCGCGGTCTGCCTGGGCTTGGGAGGACATCTGCGCGCGGGCCAGGCGATCGCGCTCGCGCAGCCGGTCGCGCTCCACGCTGCAACACACACAGAAACACAACCCGTCAGAAACAGAATAAATATATGAAGAAAAAAAAAACATCATACATTACCAATGATTCAGAAAAATCAAAAGAAGAAACAGAAGACAATATTTTTAAAAATCCGAGAAAATAAAAGGTATAACCTGGAAAAACAAATATTAAAGAATCACAAAAATCCTCGACATTTGTACAACTAAATTCAGTGTTGCTTCTTCATTCCATTGGCGACATGACACTTCTCTTTCAACAGATGGGGGAGAAAACGACGTTGATGGTACCAGGAGGGCACGCGTGCGCGTCCCACGCGGACTATCTGAGCTGAAACAAGATCATCATTTCCTTGCCGGCCGGCAGCCGTGGGGATTGGGGGGGGGGGGGGGCATACACGGGGCGCCATTATGTCAGTGCGCAGTCTCTAGGGCCCCGCATCTTTTTATTATTATTATTTTTTTTTCGGCGCGGCGGCGGCGCACGGTGAGCACTCTACACTTTTGGGCCGCGGAGAAGGCCGCGAGGTCACGCCCCGGCGCCCGCTGCATTGGTCTCGCCGCCAAACGCGGACGTTGCACAAGGCTGCGGGGGTCTGCGGGGGCCTGCGGGGGCCCCCGGAGGCGCGAAGCACTCGCGGGGCTGAGGCGGAACGCTCGCCGGCGCCACAGCGAACCCCGCGGAGGCACGAGACACACCGCGTGTCTGTGAGGACCTAACCTAACCTGGTGCGCTGGAAATCAAAGAGTACAAATGTCGCGCACACTCGCAGATGACTGATTGGTTTTCGCTCACTTGCACTGCAAATGCAAGAGTGAGATATCTCATCTAAAAGGAATGAGATTTTTTTCTCGTGCCCCATTTAAGTGAGAGTTTAGGATCCTCGCTCTTTTAGAGAAAGAATTTACAACATCACTCAAATTGAGTGAGATAAAGGATAAAAATCCTCACTCAAAAAGGGCGAGGTTTCCCAATCCTCGCTCAAATAGGGCAAGGTATTTTAGACTATTTCTCTAATTGAGCGAGAAAACCAAACCTCGCTCTCAAAGAGTGAGAGAAAATTTCTCGCTCTTCTAAGGGCGAGAATCCTCGCTCTGGTATTTACAGTGTGCAACTAGACAATACTCGCCGCTCAATTGCAGGAGTGCGAATTTTCATTCGCTCGTCTGCAAGTGAACGAATGAATTCACTTTCACTTAGCAGCATGTGGGCAAATAAACTCACTCACATGCGCTTGCTCGTGAGCGACATTCGTCGTGGGGGGGAACAACTTTGATTTTTGGAGTACAAATTTAGTGAATTTTGTTGCATTCTCGTCAATTTTTCTGAATATGCGTGAATTTTTGCTTGAATTTTTGCTTTTGAAAAAAAATAAAAAAATTGCGAGACTTTTTCTGGTATTGTTTATTCTGATTTTCACTAATTTTTTCCGAATTGCTCTGAATTTTTGAGAATTCTTTTGAATTTTTTCTAAATTTAAGAAATATACCAAAATTTCAGAGTTCCCACCTCGGTTCCCACTCGCATTCGTACACTTGAGTTTCCAGTGTGGCTGACGGACGGGCGGGACCCAAGGTGACACCCCCGCCTTGCCCAGCACTGCCCCCTAGCCCGGCCCGGCCCGCCCCGCCCCGGCGCCCCACCTGCAGCGCCGCGGGCACCGAGACACGCGACCAGGGGCGAAAAAAACGGTTAAATTTTCAGAGTGAGAAAGGGGGATGGCGCAGAGCGAGACATCGCGCCGGCGACACGCGCCAGACTCGAGGAGTGTATCGCAATATCGAACCGAAACTCTGACCAGCAGAGACGCGAATTAAGCACCAACCGTCATCAAAACTTTGCGTCGACTTGACAGCAGACAGCGATTATAACTCCCCTACTCCAGGAGGACAGATTAGCATCGGAAATGCGGCGTGCAAGCAGTCCCGCGCAGTCGGGACAATATTCCTCCTCCGATCATAAAACGCGCAATCGTGACACCAGGTTATGGGTAATTTTTCATTGTAACAAGCAATTTACGTTGAGCTCCGCGCATCTCCATGATTCACGCCAAAATTCACGCTCACCACGTGCCAAAAGCGTTTGCGTCGATCTACACTACACAATCAATTTCTCACAAAACGATGAAACTGGGTAAAAGCGGCACGCAACGCGTGTCTCCTTAGAGCAGAACCCCCGCCCCGAGCGGCTATGGGTTACTGACCCGCGGCGACGCGCTCAAAAGTACTTGCTTTATTCATAACGCCAGGGGGGTACGACGAGACGCCGAGGGTGTTCGCCGAGCATCAAGGGGGTGGGGCGGGGCACGGCGGGGCGGGGCAGCGAGTCACGGAGTCTCATTCATATGACATGGATGGAACCGGCCGAATCACTCGAGCGCACGCTCTCATGAAGCGCACTTCACCGACGCGGCGCCGCCCCGCCCTGCGCCACGTTAGCTCCCTCACTACAAGCGCGTCCTGTACTGTTCTGTCCTGCCCTGTCCTGCCCTGCTCTCCTCTCCACTCGGCCACCGCGGACTTGTTTGGCCAACATTTTTACTCCGAGTTGGGCGGGAACAAAAGCGTTTCGTGTGGCGTGGCGTGGCGCGGCGCGGTACACAAGGACTGGCGCTGCTGCCACCGGCTGCTTGACTCGCTGGCTAATGGGACGCCGCGTTGACTCTGCCGTGGGCAGTCCAGCCCGGCCCAGCCCCCCTGCTATACCGCGCCCGACCCAAATACTCTCTCTCTCTTTCTCTCTCTCTCACAATCTCTCTCTCTCTCTCTCGTCCTCTTCTCTGCCGGAAACTTTTCATGACGGAGGTGCTGGACGGGGCTGCGACGCGCGGGGTGGTTTGCGGGGGGAGGAGGGTGGTGGGGTGAAGGGCGAGGTGGGGCGGGGCGGGGTGAGGTGAGGCAGGGTATGGGGCCCGGTGAAGCAGTTGTGTGGGGTGGCGGTGGTGGTCGTGGCGGAGAGCGGCGAGGGGCGAGGCGGGGCGAGGCGGGGCGGGGGCAGCAGGGCGTTCGCTGCGGAGAGATAAGCTTCGCAACGTATGCCTCTCCGGGAGTCGGCACGGCACAGCGAGTGAGTAACACACACGAGGAGCACCGCGACGCGATTCTCCTTCTCAATATTATGCGGACAAACAGCAGAGGCGCAGGGGTAATGGAGCCGCCCGCCCCGAGCAGCGGATCCTTTTCAATTATCAAATAAAAGTGGCGGAGCGGCGGAGATAATCTCAAATCGGAGGATTAAAAGAAAAAGAAAAGGGAAAATAACGGGGCGAAAACCGGAGGGATGGGCAAGCACACGGCGGAAAGGGGCGGAGCGGGGAATGGAAAAGAACGAAGAGACGCGAGAGGGGGGGAAAAAATAAGGATAGAGAAAAGAAGGGAAGAGGTAAGGTCATGTCAGCGCACCCCGCTCCGCTCAGCTCCGCCCCACACAGGGCGCGGAATCTTAAATGAAAATCGATTGGAGAGGGCAGGGGGGCGGCGGGGTGGGCGGGGCGGGGCGGGGCGGGGCGGGGGTGGCGGATGGGCAGGGGAGGGGAGAACGGAGTATTTATCCCGGCACGCCGCGTGCGAGCCGTGCGGGGCGGGGCGGGGCGGGGCGGGGCGGGGCGGGGCGGGGCGCCACCGGCTCCGTCACAATGCACACTCCCCCGCCTCGCCCACACACTCGACAATCAACTTGTCCGTCGCGGTTAGTTACGTCCGTTATAGCACGCAGCGTCGGTTAAACCCAACGCTTAACTCCGCGTCCGTTAGTACGTCCGTTAGCACCGCTTTGGTTGCACCACCACCGTGTAACTCTGTCCCCGTTTAGTACGTACACGGGGTCGGTTAAACTTACCCCTTAACTCGGTCCCCTTCAGTAACGGCCGGTTCAAAACCATTTAAGGCAAGTTCGGTCATGACCTTTATGTAAGTCCATGAGTCGTTCGATCCAACGTTTTTTTTTGTTGTTGTTTTTTTTTCCCTCAACCCTCGGTACGCCCAGCACATCCCATCCCATCCACCCCCGCACGAGCACGAGCACTCAGGCCCAGGCCCGGGCGCCGACCGGCGGGGCGGGGCGGGGCGGGGCGTGGCGCTGCAGGGCGGGGGTGGGGTGGGGTGGGGTGCTACAGGGCGGTGCGGGGGCGCGAGAGACAGACGGTCAACAAGCACCCCGCCGGCCCACAGGGCTAAATGTCACGGAGCCTGCGCGCCGCGTTGCGCCTCGGGGAGACAGAGAGAGAGAGAGAGAGAGAGAAAGAGGGAGGGGGAGGGCTCTGCTGGGCCGGGGGCGGCCCGATTAGCGGCTGTCTCTCTCTCTCTCTCTCTCTCCTCTCACCGCAGCCGCAGAAGAGCAGCAGAGAAAGAGCGAGAGAGACAGACAGGGCGAGCACAGCAGCGGTTGGAGGGAGACGCTCGCTAGGGTGGTCCAAAAAAAGTGAAGTTTTTTTCCGACGTTAGGTTGGTTCAGTTCCTGGTTCTATACCACCAGACGATTCGAAAACCGTCTCTAACTTCGAAATCGGACTTTGGGAACCACTCGCTAAATGCTTTTGAAGTTTTCCATAAGAATAGCATGGGCAAAAGGTACAAAAGTCTTCTAAAATTGATAAAAAATACTATTTTTGGTCGTCTTGACAAGTTCTATAGCTCATTTTGACCGCAAAGATTTCACCTTTCGATTGCAAACGCGCCCAGCCCGATCGGATAAGAAACAAAAAAGTTATGGACTTTTGAAGTTTTACCAATTCAGCATTTTGGGCAAAATTGGTAAAACTTTAAAAGTCCATAACTTTTTTGTTTCTTGTCCGATCGGGCCGGACGCGTTTGCAATCGAAAGGTGAAATCTTTGCGGTCAAAATGAGCTATAGAACTTGTCAAGACGACCAAAAATAGTATTTTTTATCAATTTTAGAAGACTTTTGTACCTTTTGCCCATGCTATTCTTATGGAAAACTTCAAAAGCATTTAGCGAGTGGTTCCTAAAGTCCGATTTCGAAGTTAGAGACGGTTTTCGAATCGTCTGGTGGTATAGAATCAGGAACTGAACCAACCTAACGTCGGAAAAAAACTTCACTTTTTTTGGACCACCCTAACGCTCGCCCCGCCCCCTCACTCACGTGTCACGGCACGGTCGCCCCGGTACTATTCCGCTGAATCCGCTCAAAAGGAGAAAACGGGGGAGGCCTGCTCCCCTCCGGTCCCCTCCGGTCCCCTCCGGCCCCCTCCTCCGGATAAAACGGACGGGGGATATAACACACGCCCGCGGCCCGGCCCGGCCCGGCCCCGGCGGCCCCGTGACGCGTTTCCTTCCTCTCGATGCTGTGCGGCGGCCGGGGCCGGGGCAGTGCCGGGGCCGGGCGGCGTCCCCCTTCCTCCACAGCGAGCAGGGCAGGGCGGGGCGCGGCGTAGCGACACACAACGCCACGCTCGTCACATTCCACTGCGGCGACTGTCGATAATTTCACCGCGCGCAGCGCGATGTGCATCACGAGACACACGACACGCGCGCAGAGTGAGACGCCGAGTGAAAAGTGATCCCGCTCATCCTCAGCCTGCTCAGCGAGCACCAATCGAGCATTGCTGCCGACTGATTCAGAAGATCGCTGCTCTCCTCCCTCCGTCCTTGTTGCACCTACAGCGGTGCCCGAGACTGGCCATGGTTAGTGCTCCATGAGTGCGACGAGGACACCGGTATGAAAGCGGTCTTCGGAATCGGTCGGCTGCTGCCTGCCGCGCCGGTGTGCGGGGAGACGACCTGTGCGCGATCCTCCCCGCCCCGCTCCGCCCCAGGGGACACACGGAAGCGCTGCGCACAATGAGTTTGGCACCGCGACGACGCGCCTGGCGGGGCCTGACGGGGCCCTGCGGCGGCGACCGCCATGGCACGGCACGCGGGATACGGCCCGGATTCCTTAGAAACGCCACTCCTCCCGAGAGGAAGAGCTTGCGCCGCTGCTGCATCTAGCCCTAGCCTACCTCTCCCCCTCTCTCTCCCTCCCTTCCTCCGCGGGCTGCTCTCGATCCACTTCCTCTCTCCGTCTCTCTCGCACCCCCTGCCCCCTGCCCGCGCGGCCGCGCGGCCCGTGCGCTTGCGGCACCGCGCGCTCGCCATCTCATATTACACTTAACCATTTACTTTTGTCAATAACATCACAAGAAGAAAAGAGGCGTGGAAAAGGTTGAAAGTCAGGTTGGATCGGAGAAGTCCGCAGCGCTCGAGAAACAACACAAAAGGAATATTGTTCATCGCCAGAGAGTGAGGCACTTTCCTCGTGATTACTCTAAAGGCTTTATAGACAGGTGCGTAACCGCAGCTCGTTGTGATTATCCTGCAGGGCCATCGTCAAAGTTTGAAGAACCTCCTCCCCCCCCCTTACCTCCCTCTTTCCAACAACTCGTCGGTCGGCGCGCGCGAGCGGCTGCAGCGTCGTTCATATGCAACAGGCTGTGAGGCCCAAGTGAAGTACGTCTGTACGAACTGCAAAAGCAAAGTGCGCGGAAGTTGAAACGCCATGAAAACAAGACACGAAATATAAAGGCGCAACGCGGGGAGGAGCAGGAGGAGCAAAGAGGAGGAGAGGGGAGGAGAGGGGGGAAGAGGATCGAACAGCAGCTCGCCTCGCGCGGGGCGGGGCGGGGCGGGGCGGGGCGGGGCGAGATGGGCGAGCAGGCGTCAAGTCAGAATGAAATCACAGCGCGCTCAACGCGGCCCACAGCCCATTTAAAATTAGACCCCCGGCCACACCCATCAGCGTGCGAGCGCACCGCCGCGCCGGCCGGCCAGCCGAGGACACTCGGGAGAGGAGACGAGTGAGCGAGCGAGTGAGAGAGAGCGAGAGAGAGAGCGAGCGAGAGAGATATCGGGGGTCGGGGGCACGTTAAAACCCTCAGCACCACAATCGGCAATTAAAAAGCAATCTGCCCCTGGCGCCGCCGCCGCCGCCACCACCACGACAACACGCCACGGTGCGTGAGCGCGCGCGCGCACGCTGTGCGGAGCTCACCACACTGTGTGTGTGTGTGTGTGTGTGACACCGAGGCACCACAGCAGAGGCGTATCAACGTGGCAAAGGGTTATTTACTCTCCCCCGAGGACTGTGTGTGTATGTGTGTGTGTGTGTGTGAGCGCGCACGCGGTAGCGGAGCGCCAAGGTGAGGTGGGACCGAAACCAAGGCACGACGGGCGACACGACACAGGCGCACCAGGCTGGAGAGAGGGAGAGAGAGAGAGAGAGAGAGAGAGAGAGAGAGAGAGAGAGAGAGAGAGAGAGAGAGAGAGAGAGAGAGAGAGAGAGAGAGAGATAGCAAAGCAAGAGGGAGAGGGGGAAGGGGGGAGAGGATGAGGACAGGGAGTCAACTTTATTTTTCCGCCCATGTCAGAGCCGAGGGGGGCGTGGCGTGGCACGGTGCTGCTATTTACCGACACACCCCCTCCCCGCCCCGCCGTTTTGCACCTCAGGTCGCAGGCAGCCAGCCCCTACCCCCGCAGGGGGCCTGGCCCACCAGCAGCGTAGTGTCGAACCATAGAGGATCCCTCAGGGGGGAGTGGGAGCAGAGCACATAGCACATCGGCGGCATGCAAATGCAAACGGGGGCGGCGCGCCAAAATGAAACCAGTTATACATGTCACGTCGCATATGAATGAGCATCAGGTCGGTATATTGAATAATGACGCGGCGCACCAGCTCTGGACATTATTACTCTATTTAAAAGGCCCCTGGAAGAAGAAGAAGAAGAAGAAATGAGCAGCAGCATGGCAAGCTCAGGCTCAGCCGAGCAGCACGGCAGCGGTGGTGCGAGACCGCTCAGCCCGGGGGCCCGGGGGCCCGGGGCGCCCGTACCGGCCAAGCCTTATCAGGTGGCTCGCTCTGGCCTGCCAGGTCGCTTCAGTGGGGAGAGGCGGGGCGGGGCGGGGCGGGGCGGGGCGGGGCGGCCCCGCTCGACCTGACCCTGCCCGGCCCTGCCCGGGCCCATCGCGGCGGGACGTCACAAGGTGCCCGCTCCCGCTCCCATATATCTCGTCGCGTGCTGCCCCTCCCCACCCCGCCCCGCCACCACTGCCACGCTTACTCCGAACCGACTGCTTATGGCTTACACACTCGCTCTCGCACTCGCTCTCTGTCCGTCTGCCTCTCTGTCTGTCTGTCTCACTCTCTCTCTCTCTCTCTCCCTCCTTCTCTCCGCGTTTCTTGATAAGACGGGCAAGAAAAAATAAAAGCAAAAACAAAGAAAAATTGTCCCATGAACCTCCTGCACGTCCTAATCTGCCCGCAGACGCACGCGATAATCTGCAACACCTATATCCCCGCCGCGCCGCGATAGCTTCTGAACTTGAACTTGCCCTTAACGACTAAAACAGAAAGGGACATTGTCTACGGCTAGACAAACAACAAAAACAAAAACAACCACCACCATATTGCGCTTCATTTCATACTTCCTTTTTTCTTTCAAGAAAACGCAGCGACACCGCAGAAACACACAGAACTAAGGCATTCATGTGTGTGTGTGTATATGTGTGTGTGTGTGCAACCAGCACGCTACTGAGAGCCACACCCCTGACCCGGGCCCCCGGGGGCCCCACAAATGAGACCGACGTTACTCTAATCCGACCGTGTCCGAGACACACGGCACGGCGGCTCCGGCCGGAGAGGCGGGGCGGGGCGGGGCGGGGCGGGGCGGGGCGGGGCGGGGCGAGGAGGCAGCCCACCAGGTGCAGCAGACGGCGGCCCCGCCGTGCCGTGCCGGGGGGCTAGACAGCACGAGCGGACGGGAGGGGAGGAGGGGGGGGGGGAGAGCGTGTCCGTGCCGACACGGGCCCACCCGCTATTATTGTGTGAGAAAAGGGAACTTGGTATGGGGGATGAATTGACGCAGGTAGACGTGCACAGCATCCTCCCCCCACCCTCCTCCTTTCCCTCTCTCTCACACATACGGCGGCTGCTGCTGCTCCTCCGCATCGTCGCCGTCTCGTCTTGTAATGTTGCTGCCTCTTTTCCTTTTTAAAATACGCGTTTGCACCCGTACGTATTATTAAAAATTTGAGCTTTCGGCGTTTTTTTTAAGTATCTGCGAAAAAGGATGAAACGCGAAGAACAAATCAGATGTATTGATCTCAAACTGCTTAAGTTAACATCAAGTCGTCGTCCCCCTCCCCCCTTTTTTCGCTCCGGGACGGACAGCCGAGCGCCCGCCTGCTGCTGCTGCTGCTGCAGCGAAGCAGACCGATTTGCTTATCGATGAGACATCAATCGCGGGGAGGAAAAACACTCCGTGACGAAAGCGACGGGCGGACGGGCGGGCGCCGCCGCTCAGACACACAAGCCCATAGCCAAAGCACCCAACAGCACGACAAAAGAGCGTCGTAGAAAATTACGATAGAGACTCCATGACGGGACTGTTTGACTACAGTGTAGCGGCCACACTTACACAAGCACAACACCAGCCACGCACGACGCGTGACTCACAGCGCTTGCACTGCCTGCGTATGCTGCAGTTGTGCACGGTGCGGGGAAAACTAGGGGGCGGTGACCCGTGACACAAAATACAAAGATAAAAAGCAATAAGGAAAAAATTGAGTAGAGCTTAGATCGAGCGGTCCTTCACTCAAAAACATAGCGTACACGCCTACCCCTAAACAAATTAAGTAAAAAAATCAGGGGGAAAAAATCAAAATCAAATCAAGGAAAAATCTGAAAAAATCAGTAATAAAACACACACACATTCAGAAATCGGTGTATACGCTGTAGGACCCTTGGCCTCGATCACCTTCAGTTCACTGGTAAAACAAATGTAGAATATTGCACACCATTTGGCGTGCTTTTCAAATGTGCAAACTTTGCACACTTCCTGGTGTCGAGGAAAACTAAACATCACGAAGTGTGCAAACTTTGCACACTTGTCAAACGTCAAAACTTTGCACACCACATAGTGTGCAACATTTCGACACTTGGTATACCTTTTGCTATCCTATGATTAAGAATTTTCCACAACCAAGTGTGCAAACTTTGCACACTTGCCAAACGTCTAAACTTTGCACACCACGTAGTGTGCAATATGTTTAAACACCATGAAATGCGCAAAGTGCCAGGAAGCACACTTTAAGTGTGCACTATTGCACATTTGTTTTACCAGTGTTTTACTCGAAAGCACGATGCCCTATATAAGCGAATATAAGCCTCGCAGTGAGTCATCCCTGCTGTAGTTACTTTTAATTCCTCCATTCTCTCACCTCCCACTTCTTTACTGTTAACCCCTTCTTTTCGCAATGTCGTTTCCCCACTCCGTATCTCTCTCTCTCTCTCTCTCTCTCTCTCTCTCTCTCTCTCTCTCTCTCTCTCTCTCTCTCTCTCTCTCTCTCTCTCTCTCTCTTTCAGTCCCTGGCAGCACAAGAAGCAGCCTTTATCAGCCACAACCTATTTGCACTGGGCGCGCTCCCTGCCCCGTCCTCTATGACACTCACTCACGCTTCAGACACGTGGGTCAGAAGGGACCCTTCGCCCACAACCCCCCCCCCCCCCTCATTCCCCACCACTTTCCCAGTTCCCCATATCTATCCCGAATCTTCGGTGTCGCGCGGCGTCGGCGTCGCCAATAAGAAATGACGCGCGCAATCGCCGCGCTGTAGAGTGCGGGGCACCAGCAACAGCTAGCAGACGACAACAACAACTACTACTACTACAAAAAGGTCGCCCTCCCTCCCACCGCCCCCTTCTCGCCCAACTTTCACCTTCATAATTGTCTCCGTTTGACGCTTCGTCTTAAAGGCGCAGCGCCGCGCGACCTCGAGCGTGTTGCGTCACAACAACACGACGCCACTGGGGAAAAAACAATAAAAAAAAGGGCAGAGAGAAGGAGGAATGGAAGTGTCAACGGCGCGAAGATTTAGGGGGGGGGGGGGGATGTGCCTATGGTCAACAAGGCGCAAAGCAAAACTTCGCATGAGAGGGGAAAATTTCTTATCCTCTGAAGTGTAAAACACTGAGTTGACGAATCTTTGATCGTTACTGCGACCTTGCAAATCTTGTTATAGTACTTCCTCACAAGAGGATTCGCAAGGCTCGAAGCAAACAATAGAAATGCTAATATTTTACATTACTGACGTCATTTTCATTTAAAGCCAACTTTTACTGCGCGGTTTAAAAACTACATCCAGGCTGCTTTCAATCAGATTTCGAAATACCAAGACGCCACAATGTCATTCCTCCATAAGAAAATTCTGGCTGCTTGATAACCTAGACGAATTTTTCTTTTTCAGTGCGCCGTAAACGTGTTGGGTCAGGTTGTGTTTGTGAAGCCCGGGCGTGAAGACAAAAGATAGGTGGCCGCCGACGCGCTTCGTCTCTCACGCTCACGCAAAATATCGGGTATTAGAGGCGGCGACTGACAGAAAAATTGGAAGAAAAGAGAGAGATTTGTCTGTTATCTCGAGGAAAAAAACATCCGTAGGCACAAAAGCGAATAATAAATAACAATAACCCCATACAAACAGATAAGAAATCGGCTATCTTGAGTGCGGTCCTGTAAAAGTGACTTAATTATGTACATAACTTAAACGGGTGTGTGGTTTACAGAGATTTCAAAATCCAAGCGCGTATTGAGATAGTCTCAAACGTTATCAAAGATGGAAGACAATGAGTTTCTGTGTGAAGTTAAAGCGGGTATCTCTCTCTCTCTCTCTCCCCGGCCATTGCACTTGAACAAGCAGAAAACAGACCGGGCGCAGCCGTGGCTGTACCGGGTTAGGTGCGACAAACAAAACGCCGTCACGGCCGGCCGGCACGGTCGCTCCTTGGCGTTACACCCGTTACACTGGGCAGGGAGAGAAAAACCGGGGGGGGGGGGGAGGGGGTTAACCCTACTTGGCCCTCGCTGGCCACGCTTCCGCCTGCTACCGTGCAGGGGAAAAAACACACGATGTAAACGACGAACGACGCCAGCAGCGCCGCGCCGCGTGCCTGCGGGGTTGGGAGGGAAAGGGGTGGGAGGGGTCCGCCGGCGGCATGGCGGACCGAAGCGGTCGCTTGCAGGGAGGAGCTGCGCGCCGGGAGAAGGTGTCATTGTTCCGCGCAGACTGCGCGTCAGGCGGCCATTTGGCCCCCCCCTAGCAGCGCCACCCTATATTATTGTAAAGTTGCGATTGGTTTCTGGACTCGAGAGTACAAGCTAGCTGACACCTTAGTGTCTTGTACTGTTCTGAAAGTAAAGAAACTAAAGGTATCATCTGCTAACAAGCTCAATTTGCGGTAGAGAAGGTCACGCGGCTGGTCCAGGTGGAGACATGCGGCGGCTGGAAGAGGTCTGAAGAGGATTGGAGAGGGGAGGGGGAGGAGAGGAGAGGGAGAGACGGACCGGGGCATAGCATCCTGACGTGAGCAACGACACACGGTCCGCACGCCACCGCCGCCTTATCTCCTCGAGAGGAGGTGACCGCGGAAAAGTTTGGGGAGAGGAGGAGGACGGCGCCACCAATGCCCACACACAAGAAGCACGAAATGTAAGTGCTTGCGCGGCAGTCGAGTGAGTGCCGAACCGAGCCAAGTCAGTAGCACGTATTATGGGAGCAGCGGGCTGTCGCGAAGGTGGAGGGAGGGGGTTATTATAGGGTAACCGAGACGGCCGTGATTTGGGCAACGTTGCAAAATAGCAGCACGGCGGCACAAGCTAGGGCGCTACGCTGCTACGCGCTCTCTCTCTCTCTCTCTCTCTCTCTCTCTCTCTCTCTCTCTCTCTCTCTCTCTCTCTCTCTCTCTCTCTCTTCTCTCTCATCCCGCGATCGACGGGAAATGACATCCACTCTGCAGAACCGTTGCCCCACTCCCCCCCCCCAACGCCCAACGCCCAGTAGGCGACGTCGTCGTCGTCGTCGCAAAGGTAATCGCCGTCACAGATTGCTACACAGCCAAAAACATTCCCCCCCCCCCCTCCTTCTCGGCTTCCCGTCGCGTCCGCCGCAACCTGTCGCCGCCACAGCCAGGATATACGCAAGCGCGAAAAATGACCACCGCGAGAGGACGGCGCTATACACGATAAGTCCCAACTCTCTCGCCAGCAAAATCAGAATTTTGCTTCAGGTAGGTCAGGGACGGGCGCGGTGGGGCGGGGCGAGGCGGGGCGGGGCCGCGGAGGGGCGCTTCTCTCATTTCGGCCAAAGCAAGCAGAGCAAAGCAAGCACAGCAAATCAGCAGCGCGCGAGCCGAGCCCCAGACCTGGCAACGCCGCCGGGCCGGGCCCCGCCGCGCCGCGCCACGCCACCCCAGGCAACAGCCGACCGAACAGCTGAGTGCCAGCCAGCCGAAGACAACCCGAAGACGCCCGAAGACGCGGCGACGGAGAGACAGAAGCGCGCGCGCGCGCCGCAGAGGCGCGGCAGGGGCGGGGCAGGGCAGGGCGCAGCACCTCGGCCTGCCGCCTGCCGCCCCGCCACACACCTGGCCTGGTAAAAGAAGGCTATCGCTACTCCGCGGCTTGGCTGGCTCGGCAGGCCCGTCCCGTCCCGTCCCCGCCAGCTCCGGCCTCTTCTTCTCCAGGTCGCCCCGCCCCGCCCCGCCCCGCCCCGCCCGACACAACAGCTGTCTGGCTGGTTGCGCGCCGCGCCCGCGCCGGTCCGGTGCGAGCCGAGCCGCCGGGCTGCTGGCGGTCCTACCGAATTTCCCTTCCCGTATCACACAGAGCCGAAGGCGCGGGGCGGGGCGCGGGGCGGGGCGCGGGGCGGGCGGGATACGGCCTCATCAGCTGATGGCCTTGCGTCTCCACCACCGCGCGCGGCCCGGGCGAGCAGCCCAACCCGGCGGCGCGGCCGCGGCCCTGTTACACTAGCGGTCGCGGCTTTGGCACGACGGCACGGCGCAGCAGCTTCTGTCAACAACCCGCGAGCTCCGCCTCGCTCGCGCCCCTCTCTCCCGCACACGAGTCCAGCTCTATCCCTCTCTCTCTCTCTCTCTTGCTCCCTGTCACAGCGCCCCCCCCCTCCCCTGCTCCGGCCGAACTCGCGCCCTGCACATACGCCCCGCCCCCATGGTGGCCGGGTTGTTGACGGCAAGTAGTGCGGAGGTACATACGTCGTACGGCTTCGCGTGGGCCACCGTGTCTGACACACGGCACCGCACAGGTCCGGCCACGGCCACCTGACGTGCCCCCCCCCCCCACACACACACACACTCACGCTCATGAGCAGCTGTGAGCTCACGTGCGTGTGCGTGTACTTGCGTGTGAGTACCCGGCCGCCCCGCCCCGCCCTGCCCTGCCCACAGCCCACCCTATGTCGCGCAGCCTCCAGGCGGCTTATTCCAAAGAGCGCTCTCCTGGCTCTGTCTCTCTCGCTCCTATACGGCGAAGCCCATGGGTGCGAGAAAGACAGGGCGGGGTGAGCGCTCTTCGGAATAAGTCGTCAGGTGGCTCCGGCCTCCGGCAGCAGGAGAGCGACGCGGACGCTGCCAAGTGTAACCCGGGGCTGCTCCTCCACCACCAGCCTGCTCAGCCTGCTCCTGCCATGGTCCCCCTTCCAACCAAACAGCAAGCACTACTTTTCATAGTAGCTTACACAATACGCGACACGTACAAAGTCCTCCGCGAAGAATTAAAATGTTCGCATTGGCTATCCGCGGGGTCGCCTCCAGCAAGATCCGAGCGCAGTTCGGGAGTGACACGAAACCCAATAAAAACAATGTTTACTTTGTGGAAAGCGGTAACACTTTAAGAAACTTATAATTTGTGGGAAAAGTCTTTCGATTTTGAGGATGTCTCCTGAAAACTTTGGCGAAAATTCCAACATTTTTTGGGGACACTTCCTCAATACCTAAGGACATAGTTTCAAACATTGCGAGTTCCTCATACTTTTCCCGATTTCCTCTCAAAATCGGACGTTGTTTTCACCCTGGCAGAGCGAGTCCGTCCGAGTCGAATGAGGTCGCCGACCGTCTCACGGAGCGCGCAGGCCATTCATTGAGACTTGGTTATAAAGTCATTTGCGCTGACCCCCTTCTCCGTAGAGGAACCGGAAAGGGTCTGAGGAGGACCGGCACGGCACGGCACGGCGGTGCACCGGCGCGCGCACTGTTTGCGGATCAAACCCGGGGCGGGGCGGAACACCCCAAGGGGGCGCATTCAGCCTGCTGCAGGCGGGCTTCCTGTCCTGTCCCGACCCGCCCCGCCCCGCCCCGCCCCGCCCCGCCCCGCCCCGCCCCGCCCCGCCCCGCCCCGCCCTCAGCATGGAGGGGCCCCCGCCGCCGCCCGCACAGCGGGGAGGTGCGGGGCGAGGCGGCGAGGGGAGGAAGAAACTAGGATAACTTTTCCCCAATAGCAGCTTGCTGCTATTCCCCATCCCCTCTCCTTTTCTTTCGTCCTTTAGCCCTGGTTCTCGCTGAAGACGTGTGTGTGTGTGTGAGTGTGTGTGCGAGTGTGTGCTGGCCGTGAAGAGGCAAGGAAGGAGGAAAGAGGGGGAGGGGTGCGCGCCCAGTTCGATGCCCTCGACGCCGTACCGTCACATGGCCGGTGGTGGTGGCCGGGTGGGGAGGGGAGGGGCGGGGTAACGCGAGCAGTAGATGGGTTGCCGTCGCTCTCCTTTGTGCTCACACACACACACACACACACAAGCGCGCGCGCACACACACACACAACTATTTCTCCCTTAATTCGCTCCTGTCTCATCGATACGATTCCTTCTCCCCATCCCACCAACGATACCACACAGCACGACGATATACACTGTTAATTTAGGGTGCTCAGCTCAGTAATGGTGAGCTCGCTGGAGTCATGTACCATCAGTGTAGTACGCCTTGGGGGGCGTATACAATTATCCAGCACAGACTCCCCAAAAATTAACAGTGTACCCTTCGTGTCGAGGGTACACAGGGGCCAGTCTTCAGGCTGTGCGACGGGCGGCAATCACTGTCAGAAAAATCGTACCAAAGTACACAAAAGGTACGATAATTTTCTGGTCAAGTCCTTGCCCGCTCTGAGTGTACTTGGCTAGTACGGTCTTTTGAGGTACGAAGTACACCAGATTTATCTGAAGATTACTGTACTTTGTACCTCAAAAGACCGCACTAGCAAAGTACAACCAGAGCAGGCAAGGACTTGACCAGTAAATGATCGTACCTTAACGTGCTTTTTTTCTGACAGAGATACCTGCCGTCCTGCCGTCTGATTTCCGAAGATCGCTCTCGCGCCTCCGTCCTTGTCGCACTCCTGGGTCCTGGGCCCCCTCTGCCATTCTGAACATAGGGCACCGTCATAGGTGCGACAGGGACCGAGGCGAGGCACGTGAGCGATAGTCGGAAACAGTCGCCCGGCTGGCGCGCCACACTCGACGGGGACCACCGCGACGGCGACCCAATCACAATCACATCAGTCGGCTGACGCCCGGCCCCGCCCGGCCCCGCCCGGCCCCGCCCGGCCCCGCCCGGCCCCGCCCGGCCCCGCCCGGCCCCGCCCGGCCCCGCCCTGCGCAGCCTACTATCGATAAGGCCGCGGTGGTCGGCCGAGCCGCGGGCCGGGCCGGGCGGACGTCACAATGCTGCTCATCACTTATTTATTATCTCATCTCCCCGCCGGGGCCGGGGCCAGGGCCGGGCCGGGGCACCGCTGTTACAAGTACTCGAACGTCTAACCACCCGCGCGGCGGCAAGCACTCACAACGATATGAGAGAGAGGCCTTCTCCTCCCAAACGGTTTGCGCGGCGGCCAATATGGATCACGTTTACACTTCCACACACTTGCTGTCTACATACACTACTCACCGCACTCTTCTTCAACTTGGAAAAGTTTTATTTTTTTAATATAAATTTTTTTAAGACTTGTGCGTCCTTGATTCACAGCTCTGCTCTGCTGGCGAGCCTGGGCGTCTGTCTAGCCGCAATAACATCCGCATGACACTCACCTGCGAACAGAAAAAGTGAAAACATCTTTAGTAAGTCGCTCAGTGCACCTCGCTATTTCTATTTCATTTTCATTTAATCTCTGCGGTCGCGTGCGATTTCAGTATGTCGAGCGGCAATCGGATTCCGAAAGATCGGCTTTTACCCGGTCTTCCCAGACAAGTTCTTAAAAATATTTTTCAACATACGAAAAGTCCAAGTTCCAATCTAGAGTGGGTCTAAAATTAATAAAAAAGGTTATCATTATTGATTGACTTGCATTGCCACTGTATGTTTGCCGTAAAAGAATATATTGTTCGACCTAAGACGAGAGTTATGACGACTTACGACTTTAAGGATTTCCCGGCGGATTACAAGCAAAATTTCCGATCGGATAAAATTCCCGGGTGATTCCCCGGGTTGCTCGACGCGACGAAACCCTGTACTTTTCTCGGGAGGATGACGACGCGGTTGTGACACCATGACGCTTCTCCTCCGTTCGAGTGCGCGGGTGCGCGCGCTGCGGGCCGCGAGAGCGCCGCGCCGGGCCGGGCCCGTGTGGTGTGCACGCGGTGGCCACTCAAGGTGCCAGCCGGCCCGGCCCGCCCAGGTTCACAACCAAGGTCGCCCGTTCACGGGCGACTGACGTTGATTTCCGCTGCTCCACGCGCAGCCCCGCTGTCATTCTCTCTCTCTCTCTCTCTCTCTCTCTCTCTCTCTCTCTCTCTCTCTCTCTCTCTCTCTCTCTCTCTCTCTCTCTCTCTCTCTCTCGCACACACACACACACACATAATCACGCTGAACCAGGACGCCAAGGCGATACTATACACTTCCCACCACAACACCGCGACAGTTTATATGAAATGTAGATAAAATAAACACCCCATACCAGTGAATAAGTGTGTATGTGTGGGCGCGCACGCGCGTGAGGGAGCTAGTAGTTACCCGCGGGCGGCGCGCGGCGGTGCCCGTTTTCTTTTTATTATCGTCAGGTTGCCTACCCTCCCTCCCCCAGCGCGCGCGGAGCCGAGCCGGCCCGGCGTGCGTTCACGACCCCGCCGCGCCCCGCCGCGCCACTCCCCTCACCAGCGCCAGCAGCCGCAGCAGTGCCAACTGTTGCATTTCAGGTTATCACTCCATTTCGAATTTGGCGGCGACGCGAGCGCGAGCGCGGTCCGCGCGCCGTCAAAGGCGCCAACGACCAGAACGGCATGCAATCACGCACTTGCAGCGGGGAGGTTGAAGTGAGTTGGATTCGGTTTGATTCCACGGCTGTCAGTCAGTCAGTCAGTCAGTCAGTCGCTCTTCCGCGTCGGTTATCTCCTCCTGTTTCCCTCCTTGATCCGCCCACGATATATACGTGGTACAGCATTCACGTCGACACCGCATTCTCCGAAAGAGAGATTCTCCTTCCCAGAAAAAAAAAAAAAAAGGAACGCTTGGTCCGGCCGGCTGATTCGTGGATCTCACATACGTGAAACTGGCTTTTCTCAGCTAAGAATATTAGAGCCGGTGCAAAGCACTGGATGAGCGGGCCAGGCAAACAAACCTTGATGACAGCATTAAACAGAAATACTCAGATCTCGCATTGATGCGTAGATCTCGCTTCGCATGACAAAATTCAAAAAACTTCTTCTATTCTTTTTAAAGAAACGAGCATTGGTGCGATTGCCTTGAATCAGCAATACTTAAAGTGCGATGGGGAAAATCAGAAAATTCACACAAAAAAAAAATTACAATTTAAATTAGATTAAAGTAAAAATTCACACACATTCAATAAAAATTCACAAAAAATTGACGAAATCTGCGAAAATTCACAAAATTTATACATCCAAATTTTGAGTTGTTTCCCATTCGTTTGGGCGTCCTACTCGACCGAAATCCGCTCCCCGAAACCCTCACGCGGATCAGGGGGTGCAACGCGACGCCCCAAAGAGCCCCCACTTCCCCCACCGCGGAGGCGCTCCTCCCCTCGCCCGCACAGACGCGCCGCTGCGCACTTGTGTAACGCCGCGTTGGACTTTCTAGCGCGAGTCGTAATGACTGCCGGCAATCAGACGGGCTGCTGCTGGCGGGGCCGCGGGGCCGCGGGGCCGCCACCCTGCACTGCACCACCGCAGACTGAACTGCAGGGCAGGCCCGGGCCATCCGCGAATACATTAGATCGATGAGAGGCGGCAGACGGGTGAGAAAGAAACGAAAGAGGAGGAAGAAACTGAAGAAAACGAGGAATTAGAAGAAGAGAAGGATGAGGAAGAGGTCCAGAGGGAGGAGGAAAAGGAAAAGAGAGGAGGAAGAGGAATGCTTGAGGGCGTCGCGCCACGCCACGCCGCCATTTCGAGGCCTCCCTACAGCAACCCCGGGCCGAGCCGCGCCGGGCCCACCCCACTCCACCAGCGCACCGCGCACCCTCCGCGCCGGGGAGGGAGGAGGAGGAGGAGGAGGAGGAGGAGGAGGAGGAGGAGGAGGAGGAGGAGAAGGGGGAGGAGCAGGAGGAGATGGTGAGCGCGGGCCGGCAGCAGCCGGTCCAATATCCAGCGCCGCCGGGCCGCGGCAGGTGAGGCCGCGCGCGGTGCAAATAACTCTGCGCCTGCCAATAATCCCGGAGAGCCAAAGGGACCCCGGGAGGGACGGGACGGGAGGCGCCGCCCCGGCGGCGCCATGCCACCCCTCAGCATCAAAGGGCTCGGCAGGGCAGGGCGGGGCAGGGCAGGGCAGGGCAGCCGCGGGCTCACTCCGCTCCACAAGCCTTTCATAACCAGACCAGGCACAGTGTGTTTTACCGCGCCCGGCCCGGCCCGGCCAGGCTCAGCACCGCGGCGGCCCCGCGCGCGCGAGTCACTTTCCACCGCCGCGCCTCACCCCACCCCGCCCCGCCCCACCCCACACCGGAGGGCCCACCGCGGCGTGGCGTCAGAGCGAGCCGCGGCCATGGTCGAAAAGTGGGTCATCTTGTCCCGTCGCCCGCCTCCCCCCGCCCCGCCCCGCTCCGCCCCACCCCGCCGCGCCACACGAGGTCCAGAGGAATGCATCGGCCGCGCCCCCCCGCCCGCCGATGCAGTCCGTCTCTGTCACTTCCACCACGCCAGAGTGAGACCGAGACCGAGAAGGAGTGAGAACAGACGCGAGGGAAGCAGATGTAGGAAGGAGAGAGCAGGCGCGAGAGAGAGACAGAGACAAGAGCTTTTGCGAGAGGAAAAGTGCGAGAGTGTTTCCCAAACGTGACACGACCACTCCGGCCAAGTAGCGCTTTTTCCTTTTTTTTTCTCTCAGCTTGGAGGGGGATGGGAGCAAGGGAACTATTTCCTCCACACCCCCAGTCAGCGCCAGGAAGGAAGCACCGAGAAAAGCAGTCTGAAAAGTTGACGATCTCAGCGACAAAGCCTCAGTATTTAGGCAACCCGCCTCTTCCAGAAGCCGCGCCTGGCCGCGCCTGTTCCGACCGGAACTCCCTCACCACGGCGCGGGCAATAAGGACGCGTTGAGGAAAGGGGTATGGAGAGAGAGAGAGAGAGAGAGAGAGAGAGAGAGAGAGAGAGAGAGAGAGAGAGAGAGAGAGAGAGAGAGAGAGAGAGAGAGAGAGAGAGAGAGAGGGTAAGGAGGACATTGACTCCGTCAGCGAGGAGCGGGGCCACTGCCACTCCACCCCCGGCCCTGGCCCCGGCCCGGCGCGGCGGGTCCGCCTGTCCACCAGTTCTCTTCCGGCGCGGCGCCAGCAGGGGTTGGTCGGGCAGGGCCGGGCCGGGCCTCGCAGCGGGGTGTCGCAGCGCAGGGGGGCGTAAGTGACGTCCATCTGGTCGGTCTCCGCCGCGCGGGTGAAAGCTCACTGCGCCAATATCGCGCCGGCCAGTCTTGCGGCCGGACCTCGCCACACCACCCACGAAAAAATAAAACAACATACACTTCCGGCGAAAGAACGTGTTTTCCATCATGCGGGTCGAGAAGAGGAAAACGGAGCGGTGAGTGTGTGTGTGGGAGCAGAGGTACCACCACCGTATCGCGGCGTCGCTTTAGGACCTGTTGCGAGTTACCCGAGCACGTCAGAGCGAGGGCTTGCCTGACTGGCCCCTTATGTTACCCCGCGCGGCCGAGCGGGTTAGTTACCCGCGCAGGCTGATGCTGCTGCTGCCCCCCTCCCCCACCACCGCCACCACAACTTACCCAACTCGATAATGGCGCTATGTACGAGCAACTGGAGCACAACCATCGTTCCGCCTAGCCGCCCGCCCCGCCGCCGCGGTACCCTGTCAAACTAATCCCTCCGCATTTGGTGAAAAGCGCAACACGCGGCAGCGGCAGCCGCGGCCGCCCCACTCTGCGCTGCCCGGCCCCGGCGCGAGCCGCACCACCGCAACCTTGAGGGAGGGCAGGCCAGGACAGAACGGACAGGGCGCGCGACGAGGAAACACGTCGCTCGCTCGTGCTGCGCTGGCACACATACACACGCTCAGACACTAACGTGTCCACCTGCAGCTGCAGCTGGGACACCTGCACCGCCCGCAGCACCTGCTGCACCTGCACGCTCACCTGCCGGCACATCCTTGTGCGCGGGGGGCGCGTCCTTGAGGCGGAGCTGCGTTTTGCCCCTCCCCCCCCCCCCTGGGGAGGCGGTGCGGCGGGGCGTGGCGGGGCGTGGCGGGGCGAACGCCGCCAATAGAAACGCCAATTTCAATGCGAATCCCCCGCCTCCTCCTCCTCCCTATCGCGCGCGCGTCGCCGCGGCCCCCGCAATCTGGATGACGCCGCGAGAACACTCGCGCGGCCGCCGACAAAAAAATTATCATCTCGCGCGCTTTTGCTCCCATTCTCCACGGTCGGCATCGCGAAAGAGAGAGAGAGAGAGAGAGAGGGAGACAGAGAGCGCTGCTCCTCTGACAAGATTCGCCGTTCCATTCACGGACCACCCCGCGGGGGCCCCCGCCGCCCCGCTTGGGCGGGCGGGCGCCATGGCGCGCCACCCCCATCGGCCGACCTCCCTGCAAATTGGCAGCCGGAGCGCGGCGGGGCGTGGCGGGGCGTGGCGGGGCGGGGCGGGGCGCGCGCAAAGGACCTTATCACCGCCGCCGTCCTCAGCCTTTCATTATCCCCCCGCAGTGACCGTCCAGGACCCAGTGGAGGAAGAAGAGGAGGAGGAGGGAGGAGATGGGGCTGGGGCGGGGGCGGCCCTGACGGAGGAACCGCCCGTCTGTCCGCCCGCCCGCCCAGCGCGCCGGCCCGGCCCCTCCACTGCTACACCGCGCAGGACTGCGCCAAGCCCCACCCGCGCCAAGGCCGAACTTTGGCGAACCGGACTATACAGCAGTGCGGTGCGGACAGCGGCGTTGGCGTTCCCGTTAGGCCCCGACAACAAGATGATCTGACGTAAGTGATGCACGGCCAGGACGCCACGGCGGGGCCGCGCCGCAGGACTACGTGCCGGCCGCCACGTAGGCCCGCCCAGCTCAAACAAGGCATTCGCGCCGCCGATTCGCCCCGCTCGCCCCGCTTAGACGTCGTCGTCGTCGTCGGACGCGCAGCGCAATGCAGCGCGGGCCCTTCGACTGGACGGGGACCTCTTTGGAGGAGAGGGGGGAGGGGGCGGACCAACACACAACAGCGCAAAGCTCGGGCGCACCGCACCGAAGACGGAAGAGAAGAAGTCCAGAGATAAAATAAGAATACAGATACAGAAACACGGTTCGTTGAGGGGGGGAAGGTTCCGCGGGGGGAAGGGGGACATTTGGCAACACGGCTCCCATACGTCACCGTGCAGCGCCGTGGGGGTGGGGCGTCGGGGCGGGGCGGGGCGGGGCGGGGCGGGGCGGGGGCAGCGCACGACACACTTGCCGGCCTGAGCCTGTGCTGGCCGCCGCTGCTGCTGGCTTACGCCGCGCTGCCGCCCCACCACCACTGCGGTGCTCCTATACCACCCCCACCAGCCGCCTCCACCACCACCACCACCACCACCAACGCCGCTGGCTGTGGCTCGACGCTTGCCGCCCCGACGGGGCTGGCGGCGCAGCCATAGCGCTCATGGGGCCAGGAGGGGCCAGGCCACAACCTTTTCCTGTAGCCCACCACCGCGGGACGGCGGCCGCCGGGCGGAGTGATTCACTCCTGATCACCGCGCCGGCTCATTCAAACGAGGGCGGTCGAGAAGGGGAAGGGGGGGGAGGTTGCCAACCGCGCACGCGCACCCCGGACACTCCAGCCGAAGAAGGGGTTAATTTTGCGAATATTTGTGAGCTTGGGTAAATTTAGGTAAAGTTTTGTGAATTTTTCGTGAATTTTTAAAGATTTTTTGTGAATTTGCACTATAGAATCTAACCCAAGTTTTTCTAATTTTTTTTCCTGAATTACGAGGTGTACTAAAATTTCAAAGTTTTTTCCCCCTCGACGCTAACTCAACTGAGACGCGTGGTCCAGAAGGAGGATGAGCAGCAGCCCTGACCTAATCCCGCTCGCTCCTCCACCGCTCACATAATTCCCACGTATTCCGTCTGTTTCTGAAAACACGTCCCACAGTGTCGCGGGTCCGCCCACGCCCACCCGGGGGTACACCCGACCCGCCACGGCGCCTTGCGGCTCGGCTGGAGCAGTGGAGCCCCGGTGGGCAAACCCGCAAACTGTTACGTGTTCTCTGAACCGGCCGGTGTAACAGGGAGTAAGTTGTCGCGTTATCACCGGCACGGTGCGGAGGTGTTTCCTCAGAGGGGGAAACAACTCTTAAATGTTTGTACACCTCTTATTTCAGAAAGATTTACAAAAATTCACCAAAAATTATCAGAATAATTCGGGAAAATTCATTTTAAAAAAATAGAAAAATTCAAGCAAATATTCTACTAAAACTCTTACAAATTCACAAAAATTCACAAAATTCACAAAGTGTGAATACAAAATTTCAGAGTTGGTTCCGAGTATTTACCCCTCTGTATCCTCCCTCCCTCTCTCCCTCCCTCCCTCCCTCCCTCCCTCCCTCCCCCCCTCCCTCCCTCCCTCCCTCCCTCCCTCTCTCTCTCTCTCTGTTCCGCGCGTGGGGCTGGGTCTCTTGTCTCGTCTCGGTCTCAGATGCTCTATTGATCCTTTACGAGGGACTCGCCGCGCCGCTGGACAGGCAGGGCGGGACCAGGATCAGCCACGGGACGACGTGGCTCACCTTTATAACGTCCCGGGAGAGCAGCAGCGGCGGCGCCAGCAGCGCTGCTCTCCCACACCTGGCGGGGCGGGGCGGGGCGGGCAGGGAAGCCCCGACCACACAACAAACACAGCAATGCAAACATGTTTTTGCGCCGGGCGGGGCGGGCCGGGCCGGGCCAAGCCGGGCCGAGGCGTCACGCTACCCCGACCCGTCCCCACACGTGCGTGGTGTGGCGGCGCGCGGCGTGCGCAGCCCCGGGGCCGGTCCGGACTGACTGAGACCTGACCCAACAAGAGCTGACCACGCGCTTCCGGCCGGAGAGAGAGAGACAGAGAGAGATGGCGGGGAGACCGAGCAGGACCAGATCATCAACGAGGACGATGACGAGAGCCGCCAGCGCCGGCCCGGCCGCCCCGCTCGAGCAGAGCAGCAGCGCTTTCTCAGCCTGCAGAGGTCAGCAAGATCCACCCACAATCAGACAATCGGCGGCGGCAGGCGCAGGAGACAGAGAGCGGCGGGGGAAGGCAGTGGGGAGCGAGGGAGAGGCAGATCAAGACGCAGGATGCCAACCCGTAGGCCACCCAGGACCTGTCCACTCACACGGCCCGCAGCGAGGCGGCGGGCGAGTAACTACCGCGGGCGTTTCAAACGGTTTCAGAGAACACATAATAATGTTGCAAGTCTGGCTATACCCACAATACCCACCCGAGGGGCCTTACGGCTGGAACGGGAGCGGGAAGCAAACCCGAATATATACTGTTACGTGTTCTCTGCAACATCCGGTGCAACATTATCACACGACACCGCCATGCCGCGAGGGGCTGTGGTATTGACTCCACCTGCGCCACGCCGCGCCACGCCGCGCCACGCCGGGATCTCGCCCTCCTCCTAACCCTCAGCCGAGCCGCACTCGAGACGGATCCGCTCGGATCGGATGAGCCCGGCCCGGCCCGGCTCCGGCCCCGGACTAGGGTTAAGAGCCGTCCCGTCTCGGAACGGCCAGCGGCCAGCCAGCAGGGGTGAGCCGAGCCGAGCCGAGCAGAGAATCAATGAATGGACCGAGATTTCCGAGGGGGCGCGCTGCGAATCAAGAAAGGAGAGTGAGGTGAGCAAGAGTAAGAGGGGTGTAGAAAGCGAAAGGAAGTACGCGCCCTCATTTACACGCGCCCTCATTTAAAAGCGCCGCGGTCTGACCTGACCTGACCCGACGCGACCCGCGGCGCGCCGGCTGGCGCTGGCGGCCACTTCGTCGCGACTCTTCTCTTCTCTTCTCCTAGTTCTCTTTTGATGACAACATTCCGCCCCGACCGCCTTGCCGCCTCCGAGGGGGTTTTCACTCGGAATTTTGGTGTACACGGTATTACATAATTCATGTATTACAGGTATTACGCGGTATTACACGGTATTACGCGGTATTACACGGTATTACGCGGTATTACACGGTATTACGCGGTATTACACGGTATTACAGGGTATTACGCGGTATTACGGAGGTATTACACAGTCTTACGGAGGTATTACAATAACAGTATGACGGACCTTCCAACTGCAAACAATTACAAACGCTTTGCGGATTGTGGTCTCCTGTTAGGTAGACAACCCATTGCGCGCGCATGTATAGCGGGCTGGCGGATCTTTGGACGACATGGGAGAAGAGGAAGAGGGGAGGGGGGAGTGAGGGGTTCGCGGGCGGGGGTCTGGTCCTGCAGGCCAACGTCGTACAGGCCGGCGGCGGCCAGGTGGCCTGGAAGGCTCCTCCAACATGGTCCCCCAGGCATGTTGTGACTTAGAACACAATTTCATTATTTGCCTTAATTTTTTACTCTGCTTGGGTTTCTACCCAAGCCCTACATTTTAAAATATTGAACTGGGTATTGGATTATTATTTTAAAAAAATAAGAAGAAATGGGACAACAGGCCACTTTTTTCATTTTTATAAAATCAGGAAAATATTTCAGAATTCAGAGTTCAATGAAAAGATTTTACGAAACTCAAAAATAAGAAATAACCAAATATTCTGAAATATCCTGAAATGAGTGCATTAAAACCATGTTATTGTGTGTATAATTGAGTAACTCCAGAAACAATTAAGAAGCTAGGGGCAAGGGGTTGTCACATAACCTAGCTTATAGCTTGAGTCCCTTGAGGAATTAACGTTTACGAGCGCTCGCATAAGATAATAATGATATAATAGAACGTAGAATTTCCTAATGAACTTTTAAAATACTTGCTATGGAAAGGAGAGCAAGATGCTTGCCTGCCTTGCCTTCCAGTGGGTCGTCGCTGCTCGTCGGCGCCAAAACCAACTCAAAAGCACAACAACGCTCACTAGAGTGGGGGAGCAAGGGGAGGGGGAATAGTGGAGGGGGGAAGGGAATGCCTCAGTATACTCTATTAACATTAGCAATATGATTGAAGCAAGATGATTGAAGTAAAACGTTAGCAGGAATATTTGGTGTGTGAGGGGTGACGTGGCAGTATTACGCGGTATTACGCGGTATTACGCGGTATTACGCGGTATTTCGCGGTATTTCGCGGTATTACACGGTATTACACGGTATTACACGGTATTACAGGGTAATGTGTACACGGTATTACGCGAGTGAAAACCCCCTCGGCCGCCTCCGCACGGACCTAACCCTTCCCCCACCCTCTCCCACCCGCGCCTTTCCCCATGTCGGTGCGCGCGGGTGCCAGATCCGGCCGGAGAGTCCAGAGCCCTCCTCCGCGCCCCCCGGCTCTCCCGCGTGCTTCTGACGCAAGGCTCTCCCTCCCGTCACGCGCGATCCTGGTCCCAACGGAGCTCGAGCAGAGTGTAGCGCACTGAAATCCGAGCGCGCGCCCTCCCCGCCCCGCCCCGCCCCGCCCCGCCCCACCCCGCCCCGCCCCGCCCCACCCTGGCCCGCCCTGCCACGCGTCGACCTCCCGCGGGACACACACACTCATCGGCCGGACAAATGCATCACAACGGCAAACCAAGGAGGAGTTACACTTCCTGCCTCCTGCCCCCTGCCCCCCTCCCTCCTCCGCTTTGGGTTTCCCTTCCTGCAGGATCCTCTCCCCAGCCCCCCCCCCTCCCCTCCCAATCCAACCCGCATGACGTCACCGCCTTGGAAGCCAAACATCCCGCGGCCGGCCTGGCCCACGGCGGCGCCACACAGGACTGCTAATAATCGCCCGCCGTGGCGCGGCGCCCGGGCGGCTATTTGCAGGTCAATCAGGCTGCGGTTACTCTGGAGCAGCTGTTTATAGACGGCCTGTGGCGCGCTTGTGCGGTGCGCAGCAGCCGCCCCGGCCCGGCCGCTCAAAATATTTACTCGTGTCTACCGGCCGGCCGGGGCCGTCCCGTGAAAAAGCCTGCAAATAAGTCGATTTGATTATTACTAGGTAGGCGCACGTGAGGCACGTGTCGGGCTGAGCTTAGAGTGCGCCTCCCTAGGCCTGCGGCGCTTCCAGATTGTAATTAAAACAATTATTTTTTTTTCATGTAGGCAAAGGTAGCCGGGTCAATTCCCATCCGATCACGCTTGGCTCAGCCCGGAGGTCCACCCCGAGGTCAAATGTAGGCTGAGCTGTTTAGATTTTTATTTTGATAAAGATCTAGATTTAGCTCAGCAATTATATTTTTTTTTTGTACGTGACAGATGCGGCGGCAGGGTTAGGGATTTCCGTAAAGCACAATTAAAAACCTTTCTTCTTTTCATTTTTTTTTTTTCTAAGTTTCTGCGTTTCAGAGAAGTGTACTGTGCGGTGCGGCCTCTGCGCGTCCGGGAAGTTCTCCCCATAAGTACATCATCGGCTGCATGCAGCCTTCGAAGACGAAACACAATCGAACGTAAAACGAGCGCAAACAAAAACAAAACAAAAAAAGCAACAACAAACGGTAGTACCCCGAGGAGCGAGGGAAGAATGGCGAGGGGGAGATCTCATAAAATAGAAAGGTGTGCGATGTGCGCTGCCTACTCTTAAATAAAAATAATAATAAAAAAGGAAAAATAAGTCTCGCGCATTCCAGGCAAGGCCTCTACTCCAAGAAGCTTGAAAAGAATTCCAAAACGGCATACACGCACACTCACACATGTTTCTGCCTGCCATGCCGCGGGCAGCGACAAAAATTCTTTCCAAGTTACGCAGCGAGCTAGCGAGACCATCTTGGACGACGGTCACCTGGTCTGGTCAGCTGCTGGCGCAGCAGCAGGGGCGGGCCTCGCGGCGTACACGTGTTCCCGACCCGAGCCGCGCGAGCGAGCGAGAGCACGGTGGCAGCCGCCTCATTCCGAAGATCGCTCTCGCACCTCCGTCCTTGTCGCACTCATGGGGCCCTGCCATCCCCCACATAGGGCACTGCCATAGGTGCGACAAGGACGGAGGTACGAGAGCGATCTTCGGAATCAGGCGGCAGCGGCAGGGCACAGTACTGATGCCCACGACGACGGTGATTCATCGGGCAGAGATAACTAGGCACTCACGGCTCTCGTGCAAGTTGTGTGTGTGTGTGTGTGTGTGTGTGTGTGTGTGTGTTGTACGTCGTGGGGCTGCTCAACGCTAACCACACGGCCAACGGTGGGGCGGCACGGGCGTGCTGCATCCACGGCACGGCCACGGCCCCGCCAACAGCGACAGCATGAAAACAAATCCGCTAGCCCCGCCAGGCCCCGCCCCCGGGCCGGGCCTGCCCCCGCACAAGGTGGCGCCTCCCCCACCCCCTCCGTGACTCAGCCCCGCGGCCCGCCGCAGCCGCCGCAGCCGCCGCCGGCAAACCTCGCGGCCCCCGGCTTACTGCCGTCTGATTCCGAAAGATCGCTCTCGCGCCTCTGTCCTTGTCGCACTCACAAGGCCCTGCCCTATAACATTTCCATCTCATCGGACACCGCCACAGGAGCGACAAGGACGGAGGTGCGAGCGAGCGATCTCCGGAATCAGACTGCTGCACTCCCGCACCCGCCGCCGACCACCATGACCCCCATTCCCCTGTTCAGCTCCGCTTCGCCCCGCGACTGGCGCTGCGCTGCTGGCCTGGCGCGCCGGGGCGTACGAATTCGGATTCCCATCCTAATTGCCCCCGCTGGGCTGGGCGGGGCCGTCCAGGTCCGCGCCGCCGGGCCCGGGGGCCCGGGGGACCGTTCGGCAGGTGTGAACAACCTTGCCGCGTTGTGGTGCGGTATCTAGATCTCGCGGGGAGGGGCGGGGCGGGGCGGGGCGGGGCGGGGCGCGGGGCAGCAGGGCGACGCTTGCTGCTGCTGCTGGCGCCGCCAGTGGCGCCCGCGCCTCGGGGCCCATTCATTGCGCCCCTCGTTCATTCATCACAACTCCCCGCCTCCTCCCCTCCAATAGTGTAACGTGCTGCTGCTCAAGGGCCACTCCACACATACAAGCACATACTGCCGCTGTATATGTATAGAGGTGCCCCGGCTTGTGCTGGGGAACTTGCTAATCGTGCGCTTACCACCAGCGCCGTATACCGTGTCAAACCTCCAGATAGGGCGACACGCTATACCGCCACAGGCCCGGCGGCGCGCAGCGCGCAGCCACCAGCCGAAACCGCCCGGCCCGACTCAACACTGACTCAACTGGCTTTCCAGTAACTCCCCGCTATCCGCCCGACGCCGACGATTGATTGAGAATAAACCCCCCAAGGCCGGGGACCGCCGGCGCGGCAGCGGTTGCGTCAACCGTGTTCGAACACGAACGCGCGCGCGCGCACACATGAGCACGCACACCGTTGCGCGGCGCTTTGGTCCTCCTCCAATAGAGATGTCGCTCTCACCTCCCCTCCCCCCGCACGAATCCTTTCCCACGCGATAACGGAGTAAGCGGCTCCACCTCTAAAAATGGATTGCGTAATACGGCAGGGACCTTTAGGTCCAATCGTAATGAGAATGCGAAGTGAGTGGCCGCGGTGTCGAAGGGTCAGGGAGGAAAAGAGAAACGGGGAGAGAGGGAGAGGGGAGAGGGAGGGAGAGAGGGAGAGAGAAAGAGAGAGAGAGAGAGAGAGGGAGGAAGAGAGAGGCGGACAGATGGAGAGAGAGAGAAAGACACGGGCAGAGCAGGAGACCGAAACACGAGGAATCAGTGTAGAAAGAGGGAAAAGACAAAGAGCGATGCAGGTAAGACCTGACAAGCCGTGAGGCGCACGAATGAAGGAGGAGAAGGAGGAGAAGGAGGAGGGGTAGGAGGAGAAGGAAGACGGGAGGGAGAAATAGTGGTGGTGGGAGAGCAGGCCGCCGGGCCGGGGCCGGGGCCGGGGCCCGCGGACAACAGGAGAAGCAACAAGAGAAAGAGGAGGACAAGGACGTGGATGGAAAATGCGCGGCATGGCACGGTGCGGTGGCATGGCGGTGTGGGCTCCGCGATTTCGGAAGTGAATTCGACAGATGACAGGGCCTGGGCACCGGGCCCCACCGGCAGCCACCCTCCCCCACCCCGGCTCCCTAAGTGGTTGTGGTAGGGGCAGCCTAGGGCCCCCTCCTCACCCCTCCGCCCCCCCGCCCCCCGGGCGGGAGGGGGCTGCGGGGCCCCCGGGCCCCTCCACGAAGTGGGGCACTATACTCACCGAGGTCTTTTCATAGCTGAAGCGACTTGGCTGGTCATTTCGTTGGGGTTATCCACTCAGTAGCAGGCGCACTCACTAACACACGACACTGCACACTGCTGGGCCATTTAAACGGGCCCTTTTAAACATTGCACTCGACCCTTACGGCGCGCCAGCACACGCGCGCGGCAGGGACACGCACTCGCACCACATCCACGCGCGCACTCGCTCCCGACCACCCGCACTGCACTCTTAATCCACTTATTTGGGGTACTTATTGCAACGGCATAGCGCGGAGGACACGGGTCGCGCGCGTACGGTATGTGCCTCCCTCGTCGGGCTCCCTAACCAAACTAAACTGCCTCCGCTCCGCCGTCCCGTCCCGTCCCTGTCCTCCTCCCCCTCCGCGCCCCGCCCCGCCCCGCCCCGCCCCGCCCCGCCGCGCCCGCCCCGCGCACCCGCCCCCCGCGCCCGCACCGGCCCCGTCCGGCCGAGCCGCCGAGCGCGGCAGCCAAGCGGCCGCGAGGCGGTGCGGCGAGCCGACGCTAGAGGGCGCGCGCGCCGCGGCCGCCCGCACCCCGCCCCGCCACTCCCCGCCGCGGCGCCCGCCCGCTCCCACGAGGACACCCGCAGGACACACACACACACATACATAAGCACGCACAACAGCGCGGGGAAATCAGACAAGAGACACCTCTCATTCCCACGCGAATCATTCGAAGGGCCCTCGCTCCGCCGTGTCAGCCCCGCGCCCCGCGGGCGCGCCTGAGGGCCCCGGAGCCCGCGGGGTGGGGTCCGGTGCCCCATGGAGAGGAGCACACGAGCGGAGCCCACCCCGCGCGCCCCGCGGAGGACCCGCACCGCGTCAGGGTCGCGACCGGGGCGTCCGCAGGATATACCCAAAACATCAACGCATCGGGCCGCGTCGAGGTGGGGTGGCGGAATGTTGAGAGGAAGGAGAGATAGAGAGAGAGAGATGGAGAGAGGGAGAGACACGCGCGCCCGACCCAAAAGTCCATATGGCAGCAAGTCTAACCAGAGCGGGCGGGGCGGGGCGGGGCGGGGCGGGGCGGGGCGGGGCGGGGCGGGGCGGGGCGCCATCAGGTGGACGTGAACATCACACCCGCCCCGCCCCGCCCCGCCCCGCCCCGCCCCGCCCCGCCCCACCCACGCCAGCGACCACCAGCGGAGAAGAGCAGCAGGGGCCGAAGGGCCCGGCCCGGCCCGAGTCAGAGCGCGGCGGGCCAGGCGGGCGCGGTGGGGACCGAACCGCTATCCAGAGGCGGTGGGGTTAGGCCTATAGGCTGCACGGCACGGCCGTGGCCATGGCACCACGAGGAGCGATAGGCTCACGGGCCATAGCACTACCCTCGTTTTCCCCTTACCTGTCTCCTTCCTATACCAAAAATCATCTCCCTCAGGGTCGACGCGCCGCGCCGGCGCGGCGGAGAACAGCACCGCATGTCACATTCTGAGTGCGAGCGAGAGAGAGAGAGAGAGAGAGAGAGAGAGAGAGAGAGAGAGAGAGAGAGAGAGAGAGAGAGAGAGAGGGGGGGGGGTTGAGTCTCTGCACTCTCTGCTGCTGGTGAGCGAGCGAGAGAAAGAGAGACCGCAACAACCTGCTGGATGACGGTCGGGGAAGGAAAGAAAAACGGGAAACCCCCCCTTGTCTCGCCATCCCGCTCGCACTCCCGCCCCACCCGGGGCCCGAGGCGCGGCGGGCCTCGACCACGACCTCGAGGAGGAGGGAGGAGAGGCAGCCCAGGCCTCGGACACCATGGCACGAGGCCGAGGGATGTCCGATTACCCCTGTCCGCGAGTGTGAAAGACAAAGAGAGAGAGAGAGATTAAGTGAGAGAGAGAGAGAGTGAGAGGGAGAGAGATAGAGAGCTACGCAACTCAACGACCCTTCTTGAAATATTCACTCTCTCGCGCTCGGCTCGCCCGCTACGCCACGACCCTTTTCATTTGGGCCCGACGCAAAAACAGGTTGACACGATCTCAAGGCCGGCACAACAGAACAGAACGACCGACACACACACACACACACACACACACACACACACACAGCGGGCGCAACCAATTTCCTTTCATCGCCCCATCCCCCTTGCCCCTTTCCTCCCCCGTGGCCGCCACCCCTGTCTGTGCCAAGGTCGTACCCCACGCTCTAAACTGCTATTACTCTCGATAGGCGGGAAATCTAAAGAAAGGGTTGATAACATCCCCATCGGTTGGGCAGCGAGGCAGGGCGGGTGGAATGGGGGGGGGGAGGGGGGGGGGTCGAGGCGTTACGTTTACAAGGACAAGAAGTGACTCACGGAACGGACGAGCTCACGCTCTGCTCCAGAGCACCTTCCATCCGGCCCCGTGTACGTGCGTGAGTGTTGGCCCGGTCCGGCCCGGCCCGGCCCGGCCCGGCTCGGCGGCCACCTTTCCTTTTTCCCCCGCCGCGCTCCGCACCAAGAAGGGAAGTGAAGATGTGCGTCGGCGTCGTCACCAGCAACGACGGCGGCGGCAGCATCAGCAGGAGCAAGCCGCCGGGAGGGGCAGGGCGGGGCGGGGCGGGGCGTGGCGGGGCGGGGCGGGGCGGGGCAGGGCGGGGCAGGGCGGGGCAGGGCGGGGCAGGGCGGGGCCGCGCAAACCGCTCATCGGCGCGGCCGCCGCGGTCTTTGCCCGGTTAGGTCGGTCCGGGCCCGGCGCGCCACGCCGCGCGCATGGTGCAGACGCAGGCGCATTTCAAACAACGGCAACTGGGTCAAACGTGTGGCCGGTGCGTGCGAGCGTGAGTGTGTGTGTGTGTGTGTGAGTGTGGCGCTGTAGTAGCAGTAGAGCCGTTTCACAAGCTGTGCGCGCGGGGCGGGTCCGGCACACACACACACACACACGAGAGCGGTCAACGCCGCGTGCCATGATCGTGTATATGCATCCCCAACCCGCACCACGCCCCTCCGCTGCTATCCCCCCGCCTTGTCCTGTCCATCAACCCTACTTGTTCATCATCATTTCCGTCAGTACACTCGGACAGGACAGGGCCGGGCCGGGGGGCGTGCGGGCGTGGTGGTGGTGGTGGTGGTGGTGTTGGCGCGCGGGGCCGCACGATGAAGTGCAGCGCCGCAGCAGCGCGACCCGCACCCGCGACCCGCGGCCCGTCCCCCGCCACACCGCCGCGCCGGTCTTGTTTGGCGCGGAGAGGACAAGAGCATATAGCGTGCAGCGCGGGGCTTGCACACACATGTGGGGGAAATCGATATTGGCTACTTCTGCCGGTCCGGCCCGGCCCCGGCGCTGCTGCGTGTCGGCGGAGGAGGAGGGGGGGGGGGGGCTCTATACCCCGCCCCGCCCCGCCCCGCCCCACCCCGGCTCGCCCCGCCCCGCCCCGCCCCGGCTCGCCCCGGGGCTGAGCAGCGCACAGCCAGCCAGAGAGCCCTATTGTTTTAGCCGACTGCGGTTATAACCCGCCGTGCCGGATGGATGAGCGCAAACGGGTGGCCTACCCGCCCGGGGGCTGCGCTACGCTGCGCTGCGTCGATACAACAGGCGACCCCCTCTCCCCCCTCCCCCCTCCCTACTGCGGCACGTCACGTACTGAGAAATATGGGTGACTCAGGCAAAGCCACCGCCGCCAGTTTGCGAGTAGTACCATGGTAGTACCTCCCTACTGGTATCGCCAGTCGTCCGCCCCATGGTTGTTTCTGGTTGTCCTCGAGGGGAACCTTGATTTGACCAGTCAGTGGAGTCTCTTGACCAGACACAAAACGTGTTCTTATTTCTTTTCTTCCAGTAACGTATAGTCAATGAAAATTAAAGCAAACCAGCAGCAAAATTCCCTTAAATACGCGAAAATGAATTGCAAATCGCGCAAAAGCTCTAGTTTTCAGTCGTATGGCTTGTGGCTTTTCCTGACAAGGCGTCCAATCAACGCCTAGTTATACCAGTCATTTTCCTGACTCGTCTATTCATATCCCAGTCGCATCCAATCTTTCGACTTCTAATCAGAGTACAACCATCTCGGTAGTGAAGCACCCCTCGGAGTCGGGCCACCCTGCCTGCCCGGCCCAGTCGCGCGCGCTTCTCCAAGCTTACAAAACCACCCCCGTTAGTACGGTTATTATCGCTCCGAGGAGGGGGCGGGGCGGGGCGGGGTGGGCGGTCTGTTATTGACTGGGCTGGGCAGACGAAGGCCACACCGCCGCGCCGGCAAGGCAAGGGAAGGGAAGGGAAGGTTTAGGGAGAAGCAGCGACTCTCAGGAGCAGAGCAGACGGTCGCAGCCAGCGAATATCGAAGCGGGCCCGCTGCCGGCTCGTGCGCGCGCTCTGTCTCTCTCGCTCTCCCTCCATCTCTCTCGGACGCTCTAGAAGCTCGTGGGAGGCTGACGTAGTAGACCCCGTGCCGCTGGATGAGCGTGGGCCGGGCTGCGCCGGGCCGGGCCGGGCCCGGGGGGTGGTTGGCGTGGGTGGCGATGCGACGCGGCGCGGCGCCCCTCAGTCGTGTATAGTGGGTGTACGCGCTGCGCCGGCCCCCGCCACGCCCCGCCACGCCCCGCCACGCCCCGCCACGCCCCGCCACGCCCCGCCACGCCCCACCCCGGCCCATTGCGCCCCCATCGCGAATACCAGCGCGACATCAGCGCCGCCCCCGACCGAGATCATATAACGCATGGGGAAGGGCACAGCACAGGGCTCCCACTCCCGCCCGCGCCTCTATATCGCCGCGTTTATCTCCCAACACCGCCATATCATAGCCCGTGCGGAGTATGAATGGTAAAGAGGGCTTTCCGACAATAAGCGCTCAGAGCGTTTGAATTTGGGATTCTAAATCTCCTATCATCATCATCATCATCATCATCATCATCATGGGAGAGATGGGAGCCTTGAATGACGGAGAAGGAGGAAACTATGAACACGACACGCGTTTCACGGCGCAGAGTTTTAGACGAGGGGGGAGGGGGGTGATCACTCATACAAAATGTGTAGAATGATTTATTGATTTGTTTGTTTTTATTTTTATTTAGGGGTCATTTTTCAAGGAGAATTTCTGTCACATTTTGATAAATTTTGATCTTTTACCTCCATTTTTAAATAATTTCAATGGTACTTGTTTTGTTTTTTTCCTTTTCCTTGATTTTTCGGATTTTCTGTAATTTTTTCTTGATTCTATTTTCTTTTTTTAAAAAAAAATATTATCTTTTTTAAGGGGGAGGGGAGGGGGGGGGGTGCTGAACAATGACAATGATTTTTCGAAGAGATTCTCCATCCCACCCCCACCCCCTTGGTTTGAGACGGAGCAGAGGCAACATTCTAAACGCACGCACAGCGCGGCTGAGCCGACAGAGACCACTGGCAGCTGCAGGCGGCTGCAGGCGGCTGCAGGCAGCGGGCAGCTGAGGTGGTCCAGCTGCCGGACAGGACAGGACAGCCGTCTGATGCCGAACATCACTCTTGCACCCACCGCGGTCCTTGTCACACTCATAGGGGACCAGCCATTCCCGACATAGGGCACCGCCATAGGTGCGACAAGGACGGGGGAGGTACGAGAGCGATCTTCAGAATCAGACTGCTGCGCGGCCAGATGCTGCAGGCGCAGGGCAGCGCAGCGGCAGCGCAGCGGCAGCGCCGGCTAATTGGAAAGGGAGGAGTGAGAATTCGGACAAGGCACGGTGGGGCGGAGGGAGGAGATGGAGGAGGCGAAAAGCGGGGGGGAGGAGGAGGGGAGGTGAGGTTGGGGGCTTGACCGGACCACGGCACGGCACGGCAGGGGCCGCCCCGCGTAGTAGAGCCGCGTGGTTGGAGAGACACGCGCGCATGCGCCGCTGCTGGCCCAGAAGGGGCCTAACCACTCCGTCCCTCCGCTCAATCCTCGCCCCTCTCTTCTTCTCTTACCCGGCCGCGGCGGCCCCTTTGCGCCAGCCTAGTCTTTCCCGATGTCAATTATTCTCCGTTGTAGCCCCCCCCCCCCTCTATCCTCGCTGCAGTCGGCGCTGCAGTTGTTGCTGCACGTGAAGAAGAGGAGTTTTCTTCTCGTCAACCGGCCGCAGGCAGGAGGAGGGTGCCCGTCCTCGTCGTCTGCATTTCAGTTTTTACTTCCTTTTTGTTCTGCTTGGTATTCTGGTCTCTAATTGTGCGCTCGGCTTCGCAACAACACTGCTCCGCCCGGCCCGGCCGTCGTGGAGAGCAGAACAGTCATCGCGAGTTTTGAGATCAACTGTACCCTACTTTTCACGCGGGGTTAGAAATTTTGGACACGTAGCAGGCTTGTGGGACCTTGAAAAAGTTGAACTTTGCAAGAACACGTTCAAGTCGGGCGTGCTCGTCTTCACCGTCTCGGGCCTAACCTCCCTAGTCGCGCGGCGGGTCAGGCTCAGAGGGCATCCGGCGGGTGTGCCCCGCCCCCATCCCCCACGGGTCATGCTCAGAGGGCACCCGGCCCTGTGGGTGCGCCCACCCCTTCCCCCCCACCCCCTACCCCCCGCGCGCGCCTAGTACGCCACAGGACTCGACGACATGCCGCAAGACGCACTTGAAGGGTTTTGGTCGAAGATGATCTCACTCACCCCCAGTCAAGGGCACGCGAGCGGGGTGGGGCGGCTGTCGGGATGGACTGTGCAGGACAGCCAGCCTACAGGACTGCTTGGGCTCTTCGATCGCACCCAGCCCTATGCCTCTCTGTCTCTCTCTCTCTCCCCGCGTCCGCCCTAGTCTCTCCCACCACCCTTCTCCATAACCGACTCTCCGCTGAGCGCCGCTCTGCGCCGCTCTGCGCCGCTCTCGCCATCCTCCCCGCCGCTGACGCGCGCCGCGCTCCTGACGCGGTGCGACGCTCTGACGTCACGGCAAGACGCCCCCAGTCCCGTCGGTCCCGTACAGTTCTGTGAACCCGCGCGTAGAACAGGGGGAGGTGGCGGCCGGAGGGGACCGTGAAAGGGGGGAGAACAAAGAAAGGACTAAAGCCGATAAAACGTGTTCAACTGGCAGGCACTTACCAGCGCTGGCAGGTGCCGCCGGCCCGTGCCCGGATAAAACAAAGAAAAAAAAAACAGCTCCCAATATTTTCGCACGTGCGGTGTCTCCGACGGGTCCACTATAAATTCAAGCGTACACCGATTTTTCTGGGTTTTCGTGATTTTCCTTGATTTTTACTTTTTTCTTTTTTTTCTTGATTATTTTTATAGTTTTGTTTTGAGTTTTTCTTAATTTGTTTTTCTATTTTTTTTTTTTTTTACTGATTTTGTTTTAGGGTGCAGACTGATTTTTTGGAGAGAAGATAACCCCCCTGGGGTGCTCCCCACCCACCACCACCACGGGGAAAATTCGAGAGTAACGGACCCTATATACGGTGCGGTTTATCGCACCCCCTCCGGCGGTCCTATTCAACAAGGCACGCAAATCAGTCTGTCATACGAGGCATGGCAGATAGACAGAGCGACTCACAGACAGACGCTCGCGCGCACACAAAAGGGGCATGACCACGCGACACCAGCCCGAGCCGAGCCGAGCCGGGCCGAGTCAAGCCGAGCCAAGCCGAGCCATCGCGAGGACCGCTCCGCGCGCCGCCATGCGATATCGCGCTGATAACGCGACAAACACACGCCGCGAGCGCGAAAATAATTCGGCGAGGCGAATCGGGCTTACCGAGTAGGGACGGCATCCGACACACGTGCACACAGCCATTAGACAATTGAGCGATTCTGAGAAAAAGAGCAGCGGAAAGAGGCCCTCGCGAGGTGCGGTAGTAGCGCGGGGAGCGGCCGGCTCGCGACTTTACAGACGTTATGGATATGGATACAGGATGGGCCGGGGCGCGGAGGAAGTCGGCGTGCGCCCTCGCTCTTCCTCTTTATCTCACAGTTTGTCCAAAGTTACGCCGAGCCGACGGTATTCCCATGTATAGGGGGGCAGCGCCGGGCGGCAATGAGCCGGCTATGGATGGCGAAGCCGCTGCGCCACGCCACGCCGCGCCGCGCCGGGGCCTTTCGCACTTTCACTCTCTTTCGCCGGCAGGGGAGGGCTGGGCTGGGCTGGGCTGGGCTGGGCTGCGCGGCGGGCCGGAGCGGACCGGGCGGGCTATAGGCCTGTGCGGGCTTTCGCGAGGACCACGACCAGGGGCCAGGCCAGAGCCGGCGCCGGCGCCTCTGGCAGGCGATGCGGCCGTCCATCACGTGTTCTGGAAGGAAACCCGCTCGCGACCTCCGCATTAGCACTCTTCAAGGCAGCCAGGCTTGAGCGGGGAGAGACACGCCGACAGTAAGATACACCCGATCATAAGACACCGAATCGTAAGACGACCGCAATTTTCAGGAGTCCCATTTCACGAGGGCGCGGCGGCGCTCTGCTCTTTCATAAGGCCTTATATATAGGGTCAAATTGGGGATGCCCGAGCCCGACAAAAAGGGGCCCCATACGTCTCATTTCAAGTGCCCCCAAGCAGAGTGAGGCCGCGATTAAACGGCGAATGTTCATGTTCGATTGTCAAAACCTCCAAGGTAAACACAAAGTAGGGCAGCTCGTCAGGGTGCATCCATCACATCCACGACGTGTCCAGAACGCCTCCTCCTCCTCTTCCTCATCCTCCTCCTATCCCTTCTCATCCACCTCCTCCTCCAACTTGCAGGCGCGCGAGCAACGGTCATAGCCTGCCGCAGGGCGCGCTGAGCGCAGAGTGCAACACCAGCGACAGCCAGCCATCCTGAAATAACTACGAGACGAAGGCAGCGGCGCCGAGGCGGCCGCGCCCCGCCCCGCCCCGCCTCGCCCCGCCCCGCCCCGCCCCGCCCCGCCCCGCCCCACCTCACCCCGCCCGCGCCGTCCGGAAACCACTCCAATCCTTTCCCACGGCGAGCCGCAGCAGGCCGGGTATGCCCGGGCAGGGCAGGGCAGGGCAGGGCGCCGCCAATCCATGCGGCCCGCTATACCGTGCGCGGGGCGGGGCGGGGCGCGCCGGGCAGGGCCGATAGGAGGTGGGAGGAGACGCGGGGGGCTCTTCTGCCGAGCGATTCCGAGGACCGCTTTCATACCTCGGTCCTCGTCGCACTCATGGAACACTACCATGGCCAACATAGGGCACCGCTGTAGGTGCAACAAGGACGGAAGGATGAGAGCGATCTTCTGAATCAGTCGGCTGCTTGTCCCCCCCGGCCGGGCCGGCGCGGTAGACCCGCTCCTCGCTGCAGCAGCGTCCACCTCCGACATGAGCACATACGTTCTGGACCCGCCTGGTCACGACGACGGAGCCGCCGCCATGCCCGTATGCACGTACCTAGCAGGGCCTCGCACACCAGTCGCCTGCACTTCCGCGATGTGTGACGCAACGCCGCTGCCGCAAAGCCCGTGAGCGCTGTGTACGGCAGCCAGCCGCCGATGGCGGCGGCGCGATCGAGACAGCCTCTCTATCTCGGCATGGCCCCTCTCTGTGCGTTTGACAAGCCGGGCGGGCGCTCCGCGCGACTGAACCATTGGGGCAATGGCAGCCCGGGGGGAGGGGGGGGGGTAGGGGGTCTGAGGCTGGTGCGGGCGGGGGTCGGGTGGCGGTAAGAGCGAGGGAATAATGCAACTAGATCGTGGCTGCGGCCGCGCTGAGCAGCCCGAGCACAGCGGGCTCAGAGGAGAAACAAGGTGCACAACCACTGCTAAAACAAATAGTAATAAAAATAAATAAATAAATGATGGTTCAGACTGAGCGTGATTTTTTCCGCGCAGACAAAAACCCTTAGAAGCTTTCGACCGCATACTTCACAATGCGCTGCATTGGTGCTGTTTTAAATTCAACAACTTATTTCTTAAGGTATGTTACATTCTCACAACGAAAGCTAAAATTACAAGTGTTCCGGCAAATCGGCAGGAGCCAATTGTAGTTTTCCGTGCTTTTTGTTTTGTTTTTGGTTTTAGACACGAAGTCGCATTATGGATTTGTCTGATAGACCGATTTTTTTTATCCTTCCTCTACCAGTGACTCTCGGTCGCCTCGCGCCACCACCAGCCACCATCGCATCGCCGCCTATGGCATGGCAGCAGCAGCCGCAGACTTCCGCGGGCCGCCGCCAGGGCGCAGCACACAATGCGCGCGGCGCGGCGCGGCTCACTCCTCCCCTCCCCCCATCATCGAGTCCATGCGGCTCGTCCACACCGCGGCTCTGTCGCCCTCATTACCAAGTCCACGGCAACGCCACAGAGAGACGCAGCCCGCCGCCACGCCCCGCCACCCCCCGCTGCCCCACTATGTGTACAAAACGAACGTGCTGATAAGGCACGGACTGCACCAAGGTTGCTCGGGGCACAACCGCAGAGGTGGGGTGGGGCGGATGGGAAGGAAAATGGTAACAGAAGGGGGAAGAGACAAAAGCACACGGGGAAAGGGGGAGGGGGAGAGGGGACACTTGTCTACGCAGCGGTATAAGGTGGAGGAGGATGAGGAGGTGGTGGAGCTGGTGTTGGAGGAGGACGAGGCGGAGGTTGTAGAGGAGGAGGAGGGCGGGGACGAGGTGGGCTGGAGGGAATGCGGGGGTAATGGGCTGGGCTACAGCCCACTGCCGCTGGAGGGGGCACGGAGCCACCGCCCGCTCAGCGCCGCTCAGCGCCCGGCACGTAGGCAACCCATCGGGTGCGCCGGCGCTACGGGACGGCATGCCGACAAGGCTGAGGCCCGGCGGGGCGGGGCGGGGCGGGGCTGCCAAGGCGTCGGCGAGGCGCGCCAGCCGAGCAGAGGCCGCCGCCGGCGGCAAGGTCCAGCCAGCGGAGATGAACTACTCGACCAACTAACTCTTACCGCTGACAGTCCAACACCAACGCTTCGCCCTCAACGCCCCCGGCCGGCCGGACCTGCCCGAGCGGGGGGGGGGGGCCTACAGGGCTTGTCTCCCACGCTAAAGGGCACTCCACTATCCTGCCGTCTGATTCTGAAGATCGCTCTCGCACCTCCGTCCTTCTTGTCGCACTCATGGACCCCCTCTGCCATCCCAACAAAGGGCACCACCATAGGCGCGACAAGGACGGAGTTACGAGAGCAATCTTCTGAATCAGACGGGTGACCTTCTTCACCTCCTCACGGCCGGCGGATGAACATGAAACCAAAGTGAAACGGCTCCTATCCTTGGTTCGGTCCGGTGCCGTCCCGGCGGGGCGGGATAGCCTGTAAGCCCCTGACGCCGCTGGTGTCCCTGTCCTGCAGCCCGAGCGACTCGCCCAGGTCGCCGCGGCTCCTCACCGCACCGCTCCGCGCAGCTCAGAGCTGCGCTGCATTTTTGCAGCCAACTGAACAAAGTCCTAATTCCATTAAAACTTTTGCAAAGCTCGGCTCGGCTTGGATACTGGGTCGGGCCGTCGGGTCGGGCCGGGCCCGGCCTGCCAGGGTGGATCGGGCGCGCGCTGCTGCAGCTCTCTGGGGTCTAGATGACGTGCCGTAGTGCCTCCTCCCGCCCTCACAGTGACCCGCCTAAGCCTCCTAAAGCCCGCTCGGCCAAGTGCACAAATCAAAACCGACCCGAAATGCGGCCACCCGTCGACGTAAACGTGGAAACGTCGCACCTCCGACCTCAAACTCAGCATCAATAAAAACTTAAAAACGCTTTTCGCTTTTATTTTTATCGCGTTAACTGTTCAAGACTTTACTTTTAGCGCTTCAACTGGTAACGCTTTGCCTTAACGCTAGACAACTTCTACTTTGAGAACTTAAACTGGCGACATCTCTTTAACATTAACTTTGAACTTCACGACTCAACAAGCTGCTGCTACTAACGCATATCATCTGCTAAACAAGGTTTATTCGTGGGTCAGAGACCGAACAAGGCGTATCAGCTCCTCAAGTCAGTCAGCTCACAAAGTGCACGAACTGCACTGAACCCCGAGGGGTCCTTCACAATAAATTCAAGCGTACACCGATTTTTCTGATTTTTATAGTTTTTCGTAATTTTCCTTGATTTATAATGATTTATTTTTAAACTTTATCTTTATTTTTCTGATTTCTTATTTTTTCTGTCTTTTCAACTGTTTTTTTTTCTTTTTCAGATTTTGTTTTAGGGTGTGCACTGATTTTTTTTTTGAGTGAAGGACCCCCCGCTGGGCGCCATCCTCTCCCTCCAGTAGCAGACTGCGCAGCGCACACCCACCTGCTCGCGCTCTGTGAGGAGCGGGAGGGCTGGCCTGGCCTATAGGCCGGGCCCAGGCCCGCCGGGCAGGCTAGGCTGGCAACCCATCTCGCCTTGCATCACAGCCGACCAAGTGCACGCGTCGATACGGAGCGCAGCGCATCGCAGTACAGTACAGGGTGTTGGCCGCGCTAAGATAACCGTCTATAGGCATAAAAACCCTCCCCCCCACACTCCCCCCCCCTTTCCCTTCGGTATACCACAGCGGCAATTACACACCGCGCCCGCGCAGTACAACAACCCCGCTCGCCCCAGGTTCTCACTCACCCCCAACTCATCTGGGCTGATCCCCTTCACCTGCTGGATTAGGAACATATCACGTGATGCTTGCACCTCCCCCTCCTTCCCCTAAACCCCCACGTTCTCCCTCTCATCTACCACCTCCTCCACCTCGATCTTCTCCTCCCCACCACCTCTACCCCCTCCTCCTCCTCCTCCGCCTCACGCAGTGCCTGGTCCTGCACCTAGCCGTCCGGTATCGTCCAGGAGGTAATGGCTACATCCGTCAAGGCCCGCGCTTCGCTTTCGGCCGGCGGCCCCAGAGGGCGCCTCATGCTCGGCTCAGCGGGCGCAGCCGCGGGGGCCGCGGGGTCACGGACCCACGTGAACCCAACCCGTGTCGCAGGGGAAATGAGGGCTCAACACTCGTCTCGTCAGCCATCCCATCTACTCCCCCCCCCCACTCTCTCCTCCGGGCCGGGCCGGGCGGCCGGTTCCTGATGAGCCAGAGCCACCGCCTGCGACGTGTCACCTGCAAGGGCAGCCCAGCCGAGCCGAGCCGAGCCGCCCTGCCTATATACCCCCCTCCACGGGCTCAACTCATGTAGAAGACACGGCGGGGTAAAAATAAAGAAAAACTCAGTTCCCCGCAAGAGGGGCGGGGTCTACCGCGGCTCCCTGCTCATATCAGCAGCGCTCGGCGGCGGGGGCAGACGCGGGGGATGATGCGGGGGCGGACCAAGGGGCGGACGCGACGCGGGGGCGGACGCGACGCGGGGGCGGACGCGGGGGCTAATGCCGGCTGATGCGATGGCGGACCTAAAGGACGGATGCAACGCGGGGGCTGATGCGGGGGCGGACCAAGGGGCGGACGCGACGCGGGGGCGGACGCGGGGGCTAATGCCGGCTGATGCGGTGGCGGACCTAAAGGACGGATGCAACGCGGGGGCTGATGCGGGGGCGGACCAAGGGGCGGACGCGACGCGGGGGCGGACGCGGGGGCTAATGCCGGCTGATGCGGCGGCGGACCTAAAGGACGGATGCAACGCGGGGGCTGATGCGGGGGCGGACCAAGGGGCGGACGCGACGCGGGGGCGGACGCGGGGGCTAATGCCGGCTGATGCGGTGGCGGACCTAAAGGACGGATGCAACGCGGGGGCTGATGCGGGGGCGGACCAAGGGGCGGACGCGACGCGGGGGCGGACGCGGGGGCTAATGCCGGCTGATGCGGTGGCGGACCTAAAGGACGGATGCAACGCGGGGGCTGATGCGGGGGCGGACCAAGGGGCGGACGCGACGCGGGGGCGGACGCGGGGGCTAATGCCGGCTGATGCGGCGGCGGACCTAAAGGACGGATGCAGCGCGGGGGATGATGCGGGGGCGGACCAAGGGGCTGATGCGGGGGCTGACTCGTGAGTTACTGTGGGGGCGAACCAAAGGGGCTCACGCACGTGGGCAGCAGTGCGGTGCCTGACCGAGGGAGGGGGGGGGGGGGATGCGGGGGCGGACGCGTGGGGCCGCAGCAGCCGCGGCCCTATTCTAATCACTGAAAAGCCTCCACCGGACATTACAGGGGCGGAGCCCGTGAGGGCCGCGCTGCTCAGGTGGCGAGAGGGGCGCGCGCCCGCAAAAGACTCAACAAATCGTCGGGTGCAGGCAGAGCGGACCGGGAGGGGGGTGGGGGAGCGAGGCCCCCCCCTCTCTCTCTCTCTCTCTCTCTCTCTCTCTCTCTCTCTCTCTCTCTCTCTCTTCCCCACCAGGCGCGCACCACGCTACGCAAGGGAACGAAGAACCCCAGCTTCCCTTTCGTGTCGGAAACGGCGGGCATACCGACCTGAGCACACAGATAGGATGGTAGAGAGGTAAAGCAGGCACATCATGGCCTGCACGGCATGGCGTGTGCACCAAGCCTTGCACAACTTTACACCTGCGTCCGGGCCGGCTCCACCAGGCTCACCGCACTAAAACTACAATGCGCACGTATATTTATTTTGTCTTACACATTCAACAATAATAAATAAAGTAAAAAGTGTGGGGGAAAAAAGAAAGAAAAAACAGCTAAAAGTCCTTCTGTGACTCTTTTGTCGACCGACTAGAAGCCACTTCCGTCGCAAATAGCCAAACGTTTACTCTGTCAATTAGTAATAACGTAACATCGACGTCATAATATTGACCTAAACCTCCTACCGCATGTTCTACGACCCCGCCCCAGTTGGCCTTTGCCCTCGCTAAATTTTTCATATTTTCTAAGAGCACAGGCCATTAATTAAAAGGACGGCGGCGCTGATACCACCGTCTCGACACCACCCTACCGCTCCACCCCCCCCCCCCCCTTTAGCCTCCCACTTTTCTCTGCACGCCAAATTCCCCTACCATTTCGAGCGCCTTCCAGTTGACGGGTGGGGGTGGGAGGGGGCGAGGTGAGGGGGGCCGCCGCCCGGAGGGGGCCGGGGGGGGGGAGGGGCACGGGGAGGGGCGGTCTATATACTCGGGGCGAGCCTGGGCGGGGGCCGCAGTTCGTTTGTAAACACACCGAGAGGAGGAAACCAACTTGCGTTTACTTAGTTTCCGAGCCTGACGCCGAAAACGGGGTAAGTGCCGCCAACTTGGGCGCAATTAAGGGGTCACGTCGAGGGAATTACATCGCCGTGCCCTGCCGTGTCCTGCCGTGCTCTGCCGGCCGACCCGGCCCCTATACCTTAGCCCCGGCCGCCCCCGGCCGCCCCCGGCGCCCGCCCCCAGCCACCCCCGCTGCTGCTCAGCCCTATGGCTCCCGCCCCGCCCCCCGTGCACAGGTAACGAGACGCCCAGCCCAGCCAGGCGTTGTAGCCAGATTTGAACTTGGACCCCAGCAGCAGCAGCAGAACCGGGGGGCCGCCAGCACACCTAGGGGTGGATCGGGCTGGACGACAGGGACAGGGCACCGCGGCGTGCCGCTGCATATCTGCTGGAGGCCAACCCGAATAGCGAGGCGCGCGCGGGTCGATGGACGGGTAGGAGGCTCCATCTCCAGAGCGGGCAGCGGCGGTGCAACAGGAAAGAGAGCGTGGGCTTGAGCCCCGGTTATATTGCAGAGCAATAAACAGCATAGCAGTGAAAGAACTTTCAGAAAATGTGTGTGTGTGTTTCTCGCCGCAACGCTCAGTGTTAATTTAATTTACGATGATCACTGTGCGCAAAACGAGGAGAAAAAATGAAAATAATTGACAAAAAACTTTGGCGAACAACGGCACAACAACGGCAGCAGCAGGTGAGCGAACTCCGTCCCGCCCGCCCCTAGCCTATCTCATACCAGCAGCGGACAGCCAGGAATACGTAAGTGACTGACCTTCGCGCGGAGGGAGGAGGTTATCCAAGAGCATCCCCCTCCGCGTCCGCTCGGAGTCCTCTGACCCCTCGCACCCCTCTCCCTAACCCCGCGGATGGCCCTGCACCCGCCCATGTTCACTCACATCGCTGACAGCAGGCCCGGGGCGCTGGACAGGACAGCGAGTGACACAATACGACGCACGGCCAAGGGCGCGCGTCCAGCCGCGTCCAGCCTTACGTAAGGCGCGCGCCGGGCGCGGCCAAAGAGAGAATCATCATTTCGACGGCCGGCACAGCACCGACCCCTGTAACCCGAGGAGGAAATAACCCTGAATTTTTTGTGAAATTTTTTTGTGAATCTTTAGTGAATTTTTGCTGGAGTTTTCTGTAAAAAATTTTTAATTTTTAGTAATTTTTTTGGAGAATTGTCCTGATTATTTTCTCAACTTCTCCGAATTTGTCCTGATTTTTTCTGATTTTCTCTGATTTTTTTTCTTCTGAATTACGAGGTGTACAAAAACTTCCGAGTTGGTTCCCCCTCGCTGTAACCTAACCCTACCCTAACGCGCACGCCGGCAGATGCCGCAGCAGGGAGGAGCCTTCTGGGAGCCGCTGCAGCCCGCGCAGCGGGAGCAGCTGTACCGCGAGCTGGGCGCCTCGGAGGAGACCCTGCGCAGGGACGTGGCCGCCATCCGCCAGTGGATGGCGCTTCAGCCGCACCTGCCCCAGCTGGACGGTGAGTGCCGCCCGCAGTGCGAGCGAGAGCTAGAGAGAGAGAGAGAGAGCGAGAGAGAGAGAGAGAGAGAGAGAGAGAGAGAGAGAGAGAGAGAGAGAGAGAGATGAAGAGAGGAGGGGAGGACAGAGAAAGAGGCGCCACCGCGCGCCTTTCACAATGGGACGGTGAGCGCGCGGCATACAGTATCAGCTGCGGGCGCACGACTCATTCAAATTCGCGCGCCAAAAACCGACTGTCGACACTGTGAGGAGTGAGAGGAGAGAGAAAGAGAGAGAGAGAGAGAGAGAGAGAGAGAGAGAGAGAGGGAGAGAGAGAGAGAGAGAGAGAGAGAGAGAGAGAGAGAGACGGAGAGCAGCGCACGTGTGCGTGCGTGTCCACTCGCGCGCAGCGCTCGGGCGTGACCGGTTGAAAGACGGGACTGGGGTGGGGCCCGTCTGGCCGGGGTCCCTGTTCGCGCCGCGGGTAGGGGACGGCTGCGTTACATCCATCACGACGGCGCGCTAACCCACACGGTCATTAGGTGTTTTGAAAGTATTTTGTGACATTGGAAGCAGCAGGATTAGCCAATGAAAAGAGATTGGGGGAGGGATTACTTTGAGGAATCAGTGGTCCATTAAAAACAGACAGTCGGTCAACTAGATTATCTGATTTTATTTTTCTAAATTTTGTTTTGTTTCGTTTCGTTTCGTTAAATCAACTTCCGCGAGGAGCGGTTGGAACTTCTTATTTGGGTCAAGGATGATTTGTTTCAGCGATAGAACAAGTTTGTAAAACATTGGCTGATGGCAGATAGGATAGCAAGAGTGACTTAGGCGGCGACCCACTATGCGCAGGCACGGGGCTGGACGTGGACCACTGGCTGCGCATGTACCTGCTGCGCTGCAAGAACTCGCTGGAGCGCACCAAGGAGTCCCTGGACGTGCTGCTCTCGGGCCGCACCACCATCCCCGAGTTCTTCCGGCAGCGCGACCCCACCGCGCCCGACGTGCAGGGCAGCTTCGACACGGCGCTCATCGCCACCATGCCGCGCCTCACGCCCGAGGGCTACCGCGTCCACTACTACGCCTACCCGTCGGCCGACGCCAAGGGCTTCCAGGTAAGCAGCACCCTTCCATATGTTCAACGCAAGGGGGAAACGACTCTGAATTTCGTGAATTTTTATTGTTTTTAGCAGATGATACGAAGGTATCAGCCGGCTTGCACTGTCTTTTTCTCAGGGTAGACTGTTATTTTTTTAATTATTATTATTATTATTATTATTATTTTTTAAATATTAGTAATTAATTTGTAAAATTTTTGGAGGCCTATAGAAATTTTGTGAGTTTTGTCCGCCTTGATTCAACGCTTTGCTAACCATTTTAGCAATGGCAGAGCAGAAATATAACGGTTTTCAAAAATGGTGACCAAGGTCGAGGCCCTGTTCCGACGCTGCCTCATGATGGGCGAGATCCTCATGAGGGACGACCTGCCCGCCGGAGAGATCATCGTCGTGGACCTGGCCAACGGCAACGCCTCCCGCTTCCGAGACTTCACCCTGGCCATGAACCTCTTCAGCAAGTTCATCCGCGCCGGTCTGGTGAGTTCCATAACCTGCCTACATCCCGGAAAATTTTCGTGTGTTAACACACGCCGAATATCGCACCTAATAGACGCAAATAGAACGATGATTGACCGTTCGTGTAGAGCGGGTAAAGAAGAAGAAAGGAAGAAGTTGCTTCACGAACATGGCGGCCGGCCCATGTATTTATACGGGCCGGCCGCCATGTTCGTGAGGCAACTTCTTCCTTTCTTCTTCTTTAGCCTTGGACAAACGGTCAATGGAACGATAAAGCCCCGTAAGGCACGGCTCAACATAATTTCGCTGTCTGCAGAAAATGTACCCGGTGCGCCTCAAGAACTTCTACCTCATCAACCTGCCGCCGTTCCTCAGCGCCGTCATGACCCTGCTCGGCACGGTGATGCGAGAGAAGCTCTACAGCAGGGTAAGCGACTAGACTACAGCCAGCTCACCAGCTACACCTGAGGGAGGCCACTTAATAAGGACCCGGCCCGGCCGCGCTGCCCCCTCCCATTAGATCATCGTCGACCCCACGGGATGCAGCGAGCTGAAGAAGAACATCCCGCTCGAGTGCGTGCCCGGGGACTACGGCGGCGAGGGCCCCACCCTACGCGAGGGCAACGGTGAGGTCAACCGGGGGAGAGGGGGGGGGAGGGGGTATCGAAGGACGTCCTCAAACAAGACAGATTATTCTCGCGGTGCAGGTATGTGGCGCAGCCTGCTGGCGGAGAACAAGGACTGGTTCCTCGCCCAGGAGAACATCCGGACGGACGAGTCCAAGAGAGTGGGCACGTCCAGCTTCATGGACGACATCGGCTGCCCGGGCTCCTTCCGCACCCTGGCCGTCGACTAGAGTACTCGCAAGGTACGATCCCATCCCATTAACTCAAAATCGTTTCTCTTCAATTTTTTTTTTAAATTGATTTATTTTGCTCGAGGTTAAGTGTAAGCCCTAGCGACACCGTTTCTCTGTCGCAGGCAGGTTCGACATCATCGCCCGTACAGCAACCGACACGATACGCCGCGCCATGCTACGCCGCGCCGGGCCGCCCGCTCCACGCCGCCAAAGTCGAAGAGGTTGCCTACGCAGCGGGCGCGCCCGGACCCGTCAAAGGGGGCCCGGCCCGGCCCGGCCCGGGCAGGCCCGGAACTGGAATCGAGGTCCACAGCTTCAAAGCGCGGCAGCTGCCGCACCTGCGCCGCACTCGGCGCCGGCGTTATCACATCCACAGCACCGCAGCCATTTCTCATTACTCACCGATACGTCAGCGCACGCCCGTTTCCACCTCATCATTATTATTATTTTCTTTTTTCCCGGACCCCCCTCTTCCTCCTCTATGCTGCTCCCCTTTTGATGCACCACGACCAAAAGCGCCAAAGCGCGCGCTAAACCGGCGTTGGAGGCAAAGCACCGCCTAGAGACGACGCATGCGGACGGCGCCCCGTCCCGCCCTGCCCCGCCCCCCCGCCGCACCCGGGCGTGGCTCGACTGAAAGTTCCTCCTCTTAGCAATAAAAGTGCAGGAGCCCTTTCCTCTCCTGCGACCCGTCCGACGCGACTTTCTTCACTTTAAATCATTTCGTCCACCCGTCGCCCTTACACTCGATGCACGACACGTAATGCTGCGCGCGCATTTCCCGATGGGTGCATAGAAGATAGTTCCCCGCACCAGCCCGCCCGCCCGCCCGCCCGTCCCAACCCCTTGACTTCTTCGTTGCGCGGAAAAATGAAAGTGGGACAGGAGAGTGATGTAAGAAACGCGGCTGCGCGGCCGCGGGCCGGAGGCGCAGCGCAGCGCCGGGCCCGGGCCACCGTGCGCAACGGCCGCGCAAGATGGGTTGCCTACCGCCACGGCGCACTGGTGCTGGCGGCAGCGCGCGCCATCATGGGGAGGGACAGCTCTCCGCCAAGAGTAGCAGCAGAGAGGAAAAAGGGAGGGGGAGGGGGGGGTGAGTAGTAGTTGGTGAGCCGCGCGCGCCGGGTCGGGGAAAAAGTCGGCCGCACAGAAAGCAAAGGGGGAAGTTTATCGAGAACAAACAAAAGTTGGACAACTGCCACTTATTAACGATCCCCGCGGCGCAAAAGGACACAAGTATCTCCACTCAAGACGCCCCCCGCCCCGCCCCACCGCCACCCCTTTAAACAAAAACAAAAATAAAAAAAAATAAAAAAAAACATCCCCATTCCGGACCCAGGCCGGCGGGGGCTGCATTTGTCCTACCAGAAACGGGGTGGTTACGTTCCGGCCATAGGAGCTGAGCGCGGCACTCACCTGCAGAAAACAGAAAAACAGCCGTTATTAGACGAACACTCACTCGCCGCTCGCAGCCGACTGATTCCGAAGAGCGCTCTCCTCGCTCTGTCTCTCTCGTACCTATACGGCGAAGCCCATGAGTGCGAGAGAGAAAAGGACGAGGAAAGCGCTCCTCGGAATAAGTCGGCTGCCCAAGCGACACCTAGCCGAGCAGCAGACATAAGACTTGGCACTTTCCCGCGCGCGCGCGCGCAGTGCGGCGGCGACCCGACGCGCCACAAAATTAAAGGAAGCGACACTCCATTTTACCCCGTGTCCTCCCAACCGGGCGCCGGAGACGGTCCCTGTCGCCCATCGCTCACGCTGCGTCAGGTCAGCAGCGCGCAAGAGCCTCTGATAGGAAAGGACAAAGAGGGAGGGAGCGAGGGAGGGAGGGAGGGGGAGGGGAGGAGAGGGAAGTGGAGCGGTCCAGTCTGGTACCCGTCGGGGCCAGGTCGGGGAGCAGAGGGGCCGTGCGTCGGAACCTCCACCCCCAACCCACCCACTATGCCAGACAGAGGTTCTAATTACTGACCAATTAGGCGCATCATGCCTTGTTGGTCATAACACACTCGGTCCTGTAATTCAATGCCGCATCACCGCTCACGATCCCCCCCCCCTCTCCACCCAACTATACATATACCTCCCCCGCCCTTCCAGCCCAACACCAATCATTATCAGATAGAGAGAGGCTTTCAAATAGTTTTCAGCGCGGCCATTTTACCCCGCCCGCTTCCGATAAAGCTCAGCCGCGCGGACCACGACAAACGGCGGACATATACGAGCACCCTGGATTTGGGACGCGGGCGACGACGCGGGTGTCAGATTTATGAGAGGGTATAGCCTGCAGCGAGTCGTTACGGCCCAGGGACTTGTGAGCAGCGTAGGGTACCGTGCATGGGCGGAACGAACAAACACACCGCCAAAAATCAAGGTTATCAAATACAGTTAAAAAAAAAAAAAAAAAAACTACCAAAACGCAAGACGAGAAACCGCCAGGGGAGGTTCTAAGTCTACATGACGGGGCTGTTGGTTGCCTACATGCAGGGGTTTTGCACCTCATATTGCCTACATTTCAGGCTGCCTTTAGGACGCGTCCTAAAACCGCCACGGGCCTCATTTATCATTTTTATTTTTATTTTTTACGAGAAAGAAGCGCCACATCCTAATGCAAAACTTCGTTCCCATATTTAGCCGTTTACATAAAATAGTCTGCGCTGGAGTACTTGACGAGCCGCAGCGGATAAAATCCAACATACGACCTCACAATAATTACGCTCCCTCCATGCAGATTAGCGAACTCAACCGCGAACTATCGACGTGCATAATTGTATCGTGACCGGACCGCTAGCCAGCGAAACCCCTTTCGAAACCCCTAAAAACCCGATGCCAGAGGCTGCACATCAAGTTTTCATCCACAGCTGCGCTGAGCCAACAATTAGCAATTCAGGGCCCGACGAAATGGCGCATATTCTCATTTTTACGGGCGCGGGGAGAGCCCCAGGGAGTCCCAGGGAGCAGCGGGGCTCGCGGCGAGGCGAGGCCGGGCGGGGTGGGGCGCGGTAGCGGTGGCAGAGGATGAGTCATCTCGCGGGAAATACTAAGGCAAGCAACTCGCGAATATAGGTAGAGGGGGAGGAGGGAGGAGCGAGGCAGGGGCGAAAATGGAAAAGAAGGTGGGGAATGCAGGGGTATAGGGGGCGGAGGGGGGCAAAGGGACCGCGGCCTGCGGGGCGCTTTCATTACAGCATGACGGGTTTGCGATTTATTTGGCGCGCCTTTCCCTTCGGGTGACACGCGTCATGCTCACCTTCAAGAGAATTGATAAATTAATCTCTAGATTCTCGAGGGGACCCCGCCGACACTGCGATCGTAGGAAAAAAAAAAGAAAAAGATCCGCCAAGACTGTCGCTTCCGATGCCCCGCGCAACTTGATATTTTGGTAGAAACGAAAATAATTGGGAAGACAAACGGCTACCTCACGGTAAAAACGAGTCCTGGGATTCCCAGGAAAGTTGGAATCCCAGTGGATGTCCTGGAAAAAAAGCAGCTTTTCCCAGGAGTTTTTCCTGGAAAACCCAGGACATCTCCTGGGAAAGATGATACCTCCTGGGAATGTGCGAATTCCCCTGGGAAACCCAGGACTCGTTTTTGCCGTGCTCTTCTCGCTTGGCCGTGTCACAATCACTCACAATCTCAGTTAGGTGAGCGAGCCCCTTATTATTCACGGTAAAAATAGTTTCTTGAATATCAAAATCTTTCTTGGATCTTATGGAGAATACCAATGGACATCCAAGACAGATCTCGAAATACACGAAACTATTGGAGAGCCGAGCCGGCCCAAACTTCTCCCCGTACAGAGTCCCCCGGCCGCCTCCCCTGTCGGGGCCCCCGCCCCGCCCCGGCCGGCGCCCGGGCCGTACCGCGCGGAGAGAAGGTGGGGGCCGCCCGCCCCGGCGGGGCCCGCCGCCCCGTCCGTGCTGGGCCGTGCTGGGCTGGGCTCAATTTGGCCAACGTTAACCGTACTCTAACAGGACCGCTGGGCGCCCGCTCCCGCCCGCCCTGCCCGCTAGCCTCGCGCCAGCCTGCCTTCTTCCAGCCGCGAAGGAAGCCCTGCTGCTGCCTCGCGCGCCGATGTATGAAGATGAGGACGAGGATGACGGTTTCGCCCTGGAGGGAATGTCTCCTCGCCCGCGGAGCAAGAGTTTCGCAATCCGAACGGGGGTCTTTTTCGTATGAGTCTCCTGTCCCGTGGAAGTCTCTCTCCTCGCTTTGTCGAGTCGCTTATACAAAGGCCTATACCCCCCCCCCCCACCCCCCTACCCTTTTCCCAATTTCAACCTCCTCAACCTTTCTCTGGTCTAGCGCCCCCCAAGGGCAAGCTGCTGCACAGCAGACAGTGCGCAACCGCGAAGCACCTTGATTTTAGTTTTTTTCTCTCTACGCAAGCTTTACAAATAGCAAAGGGCCCTCCTCCGACGCTTCCACGGCCACCGCTTCGCCGCCGCCGGCGCCGCCGCCACCACCTCGCCGGCCAGGCGGTCGGCGGCGTGTTCGGGTAGGTTCGGCGCCCCGCACCGCTCCGCTCGGGCCGCGCCGCACGCCGCCGGGCCGGGCCAGGCGCCGCGGGTGCCTGCAGAGGGTACCTGCGGAGGGTACCTGCGGAGAGTACCTCGCAGGCGCCAGCAACCAGTGCGTCCGCGACCCTCCCTCCAGCAGCCAGCGCAGCATCACCGGCCCCGACCCCGACCCGCCCCGCAGCGCACCACCCCTCCAGGCCTCCAGGCCCTCCACGCAACCGCAAAGGTCAGTGAGCAGCACGCGCGCTCCTACAGGTGTTAACCCGCGCGGGTTTATTTTTTTCTTCTTTTTTTCTTACTATTTTTCGTTTTTTTTTTTTTTAAAGTTTTATTTTGGTATAGTGACGAAAACTGTATCTAGTTTTATTTTGGTAAAGTGACGAAAACTGCAGATCGTATTCATGTGAGAAAAGCAGTGATATGTGCTCGTGCTCCATGCGACACCCGCGAATGAATCCGCGAAAACTACAAACGAAAACCGCGAGAGTATGCGGAAAACATTTCAAAACTGTCGCGCTTGTATGTTCCCGGAGCAGAAACTATCTTCACGCAAAAGTTTGCTGCGATGTTTGCGATACACGACGGGGCAGTCTGAGGAGGGGCTCACTTCGAAAAATCATTGCACGGCCACAAAAAATAATTTAAAAAATAAAAACTTAAAGAGTAAAAAAGAAACTCAAAATAAAATCAAGAGTACAGATCCAGAAAAATCCGAAACGTTGAGAACAAATGAACAAAAAAACTGAAATAAAAATTGAAAAAAGTCGGAAACGGGAGGAACAGATTAAAATTTATCAAAACAAATAATTTTCCTGAAAAAATCAAAATCAAAATAAAATAAAAAAAATCATTGTACACAGTTTGTGAGTGATCTCCCCCTCGGGCCGGGTAGGGCGCCACTCTTCCACCTGAGGCAGCCGTAGTGATGGTGGTGGTGGTGGTCACGCACAGGGCCGCGCGTCGACGAGTGTTGATCCAGCGTAAGGCTATTGACCCGCACCGACCGACAAATCAGGGCAAATATTGCCATCGGCCCCAGCCAGCAGTAGAGTCAACGGGGCGCGCTTAGCTATAGCCGGGTCGGGCCCGCCCCGCCCCGCCCTGTTGCGCCCCTAGAAACCCCTTTCCTCGCCTACGCCACCACGCTACGCGAGCGCCGGCGAGCGCCCCCCGATCAATAAGACTCGCCGCACACGGCTTGAGGGGGTGACAGCCGACGTCATTAAGGGGGGCTAATTCCAATCCGTAATCAAGTTTCCGGTACGGGCCGAGGCGAGGCGTGAGGCGCGGGGCGGAGCGGATCCGGAAGCGACAGCAGGACAGCGCAGCGAGACTCTTTATTATTCGATTTGCAGGGCGGATATTCTCAGTTATAGCGGGGAGAGAAGAAAAGGGGACGAAATAATCCCACGACGTCCTTACCATCTCTCTTTCTAGTTTTTTTTTCTTTTTCAAGAAAAGGAAAAAAAAAGGAGCCAGCGTAGTTATGGAGTGGGCAGAGTTATGAACTCTTCGGGCGCGATTACGGTGGACGGAAGCGTCAGAGTAACGCGCCCCGGGCCCGGGCCGGCCGGGCCGGGCGATCAGCCAAAACTACCAATCACTTGTTCTGCTGCGGGGTCATCCTCGGGCGGGACGCGTGCGTCCCGTCTGCCAATCAAAATGATAGGCCCAATCGGGCGAGATGGGGGCGGAGGAGAGAGTAAGGGAGAGGGGGGAGTGAGATGGGGGAGGGCGGGGAGAGAGAGAGAGGGAGAGAGAGAGAGAGGGGAGGGAGGGGGCTAAACACTTCTTCTGCAATATCAGCAGCAGCACAGCCTGGCTGGAACCCACTGGAGCACTTGACCCTCCCCAGGCCCAAGGCCTCCAGCAGCCTGCAGCCCATAGCTCCTGGCGTCCGGCCACGTCCCAGGTGGACCAGCACCCATTCACTTAAATCCAGCGGTATAGCGAGGAGAGGCGGAGCGGGGGGGAGAGAGAGAGAGCGAGAGAGAGAGAGAGAGAGAGAGAGAGAGAGAGAGAGAGAGAGAGAGAGAGAGAGAGGAGAGAGAGAGAGAGAGAGAGAGAGAGAGAGAGAGAGAGGGAGAGGGAGAGAGAGAGAGAGAGAGAGAGAGAGAGAGAGAGGTAGAGAGAGAGAGAGAGAGAGAGAGAGAGAGAGAGAGAGGGAGAGAGAGAGAGAGAGAGAGAGAAACAATCCATAAGGAAGGGCGGGGCCTGCATCTGATTTACGACGAAACTAGCCACATATGACGTCGCACCGCACGCGGCGCGCGCGCGTGAGAAAGGGGAAGGAAGAGGCGAGACACGACAACAATAATGAACTTCCGTTTTTAACGGTGTACACCGCGCACGCTGCCGGGACGGTTCTTAAAAATTGCAATTACATCTCTCCTGGAGCGGCGCATCACTCCACTGTGCGCGGCGCCGCTCCGCTCCGCATCCCCGCGGCGTGGCGGCGCGTGGCGGCGCGTGGCGGCGCGTGGCGCAGTCACGGCCAAAAACTAACAAGCGGGGCCGGGCCGGGCCGGGCCGGGCCAGGCGGGGAGGGCGGAACGCGCGGCGCTTTCGCCTCAAAATCACCTCGCGCCGTCTCGTCACCGGCAAAGATACATCCCGCGCGAGATACCGAAAAGAAAGACATGTTCCAAGCGAATCGACAAGGTAGCTACTACCGCGGTTCAAAAAATAAAATAAAATACCATACCTATGGAATAAGTCTGTACGTGTTCTACTGAATGGAGATGAACCATTTAGTTCAACTATAAGAGTCAGGAACTCCACACGTGGGGAGGTGGAAAGAGGCAACCAACTCCAAAAACTTCAACATCTCATAATTCTGCAAAAAAATAAAAAAAGAATCATAGAAATTCATAAGCTTTAAAGCCAAAATAGTAAAAAAGAATGATAAAAATAAATAACTTTAAACTTCATTATTTTTAAATTGTTAAAAAACTTCAGAAATTTTCCTTTTTTAAATTACCAAAAATTTCACGACATTTGTAAACTACCATTCAGAGTTATTTATCTCGCGGGAAGGTGACTGTGGTGTGGTGGGTGGCTGAGAAAAAAAAAGAAGCGAGCGCTAAAAGATTTCTGCCCGAGGCTGGGAGGAGGAGGCGGAGGGGGGGGGGGGTAGCGAAGGGACAAAAATTGAGCAATAAAAAGCTTTTGGTTGTTGCACGACTCGCGGCGAGGCCCGGCGGCGAGCAGGTCTAGAATGGAGTGGGCGGGATGAGTTTTGACAGGTCAGATAAGGACCGGGGGAAGCCCAACCGAAAAGACATGGCGGTGGGCGGCAGGGGGGGGGGGATTGGGGGGGGGGGGCAGGCGTTAGGGTGAGAGAAAAAGAGAATGCGAGGCGCGGGGATGAGAATGTGGCACACAGGGTCGCAGGTTCGAATACCGCCGCGCGCCGCGTCCTTCCCCTGGCGCTTCGATCCCAATCCAATCGGGGCCATTGTGCAAATGACGGAACCAGATCCAGGACGCGCGCTCCGCCGCGACGGAAGGCGAGGAGCAGGAGCACCGCAGGGCGCCCCGCCCCGCCCCGCCCCGCCCCGCCGCCAATGATGATAAGGCGTTCCTCCGGCGCGGAACGCCCCGCGCCGCTGCTACCAGAACGCCCGCCCCGCCCTGCACAGCCCATAATAAGGCGGAGAAAAAACCACCCATCACCACAGTGCGGCTGCATACGGACGAGCTCAGAGGGTACCCAGCAAAAAATAAAATAAAAATGAAACAGAATAATCGAGGCGATCAAGTCGCACTGGAGCGCGCGCAGAGTTCACCGAAGCAAATCGGCGCAGGACGCATAGGGTGGTCAGACACGCCTAGAGCCCAGCAGCCCAACCCTCGCTCCCATACCGTTGCGTCAAATGTCATTGGGGTCGCGTCGTTCGCAGGTCGCCATGGCGACGGCCTTGGCTACACTCGCTATCTGCACAATGGCATGCTGCTGCTGCTGCAGTGCAAGAAAGGAAAGAGAGAAGGGGAAAAGGATTTGGTGGGAGGGGGGAGGGAGAGAAGACGATGGCGGTGAGCTGTCATGAAGTCCCACGGACAAAGAGAGAAAATTGCGCGAGGCAAGCGTCCAGCAAAGGCTGCTAGGAGGATTCCCCGGCGCCAGCACCCGCCACACGGCACCTGTCCCTAATGCGAGGGGCCGGCCGGTCGGCCGCGGCCCCCGCGGGCAACCCCGCAGCGCGGCGCCGGGACCTGGTGGCCAGGCCAGGGGCTCCTCTGGGGAGAGCGCCCGCCCGGGTAGGCCGCCCCGCAGCGCACCCCTGTTCAGCAGGACGGCCTACCTCCCAGGAGCCCTGGCCCTCTCTGCACGGTGTACGGAGGGGTGGGGCACCCGCGGCACCCGCGCTTGCTTATCAACGGGGCGGCCTACTATAGTATACACGTTGCAGGCACGCCATGGCCAAGATGGGCCCCGAGATCTGGACGCCGGCGACCGCCGAGGAGGAGCAGCGCATCTACTCGGGCGTCGAGACGGACGCGGCCAGCGTCAAGCGCGACGCCCTGCAGCTGCGCCAGTGGCTGCTGGACCAGCCGCACCTGCCCGACGTGCCGGGTGAGTCGAGTCGAGTAGGATGAGAAATGTCGATGAGTACGACGGGGAAACAATTTCGGTGTACACGTTTTGTTAATTATTGTGCATTTTAAAGAATTTTTAAATTTTTTTTCTGAATTTCTACTAGAATTTCACCTGAATTTTTATGAATTTTCCTGACTTTGAGTTGTTTTCCCTCGGATGAGTAGAATGAAAAATACCGAAAACTCCACATAAATTCGCGATGGAAAAGATTGGTCGAGTAGAAACTTAACCTTTGCAAACTATTTTTTCTTTTATTTTCAGAGGAGGACTTGCCGTGGCTGGAGCGCTACCTCGTGTGCTCCAAGAACTCGCTGGAGCGAGCCAAGCGCGGCCTAGACTGCTACTTTACGGTGCGCTCCGAGGCGCCCGCCATCTTCGCGGACCGGGACTCGGACACGAGCGCCTTCAAACGCACCTTCGACTACACGTAAGTGGTATAGACAGGCGGGAAACGGCGCGGGGGAAATTGTGCCATTACACACTGAGACGCCCCCCCGGGGGAGCGGGGCGGGAGGGGGATGACCACGGCTCTGCACTAAAAGGGCGTCGCTAGGCGGGTCGTAGCAGAGCGGGGCAGGGCAGGGCGGGGCGGGGCAGGGCGGGGTGGGGCAGGGCGGGGCGGGGCAGGGCGGGGCGGGGCAGGGCGGGGCAGGGCGGGGCAGGGCGGGGCGAGGCAAGCATGCGGCGCACACCTCATAATCAGCACCAGAGGGTGCAGTGCGGCGCAGCGTGGCGACCCCAATCCGAAGGAAGACCAAACTGGGTCAGCAGGCGGCGGCGGCGGCGGCGGCAGCGGCGCGCGCGGGTGGACGACAAGAGAGCGTCGTCTTCCTTCAATCCCGCCACGCTACGCCTCGCCACGAGCCTGGTCAGCCAGGGCCAGCCCGAGCCCAGCCGGGCCCCGCAAGGAGTGCACAGTTAACACCTGTTCACCGCGCTGCGCCGCGCTGCTCCCCCAGAGAAAGCCCCACGGCCCCCGGCGGCCCGGCCGGCCACCAGCACGGCTCCCTCCCCCGCCCCCGCCCCGCTCATGCGCGCTATTCTTTTTTGGCCGCTCCGTTTGTCTAGGCGAGGCCAGGCCCTGTCCTGCTGCCCTAGGCCGCGGGTCCGGCCCGGTAGTCCGGCTAACGGTGCGCCATTTTCACGTCAATCCGTCGCGGGAGGGCTGGCTGCCGCCGTCACCGACACCGCCACGGAAACCGCGGCAAGACGTTTAAAAGAAGTAAAAAAAACAACATATAAAAAGAAATAATTGTTGTTGATGTTATTGCGCGTTAGTCTAAAGGGGGGTTACAATATTTCCGTCCATCTTTAAAAATATCTCCGAGGGAAAAACATAAAAATTACGACAAAACATTTGACCTAAAGCAGCTACGGAGCAGGAGGGGCGGGCGGGGGTGGGATGGGATGGTGGGTGGGCGAGAAATTCTTACCCTTTCCCTCCACTTCCGTCGTTGCCACGAACAAAACCCTGCCGCCGCCGGGCCGGGCATTGAAATCGCGATCGCGCTGGAAGCAGCGCTTTTCTGGTCGGGAGAATGCCAAAATAAAAGCGCGAAATGTTGCACGAGGCGGGGCCGAGCGGTGGGGAGGGGGGCTAGGCTGGGCTGGGCATCGCACCGCTCCCTTCAATGACAGGCCAGCGGCGGTCGATACTTTATAGCTGCGTGTGCCGGTCCGGCGGGGCGTGGCGGGGCGTGGCGGGGCGTGGCGGGGCGTGGCGGGGCGTGGCGGGGCGTGGCGGGGCGTGGCGGGGCTGAGGTAAGGCGGGAGGGTCAGACAATAGGGAAGTGCACCACATCGCCCGCCCGGGTCCCGCAGGGCAGAGGGCCGCAGGGGCGGGTCACTGTCACTGTCACCGCACGAATAATTCCACGCCAACCAACCCCCTCAGGTGTAGGCTGTAGCGCCAGGAGCGCGTCGAACTCGCACCGCGATAGTTTAAGACCTTCACGACTTGTTTTTATCTCGTTTTATTCATGGACTTTTCCTTTCGTATACACGCGTGCTGCTCCTATGCGCGGTTTCGCACCAGTGCGTCACACGTGCTCAGCCGCCGCCGGCGCCTGCTCAAAGTTGCCCTTTCTGCGAGAGCGCGTGGCCGACCCCGGGGGCACCCCGCCCCGCCCCGCCCCGCCCCGCCCCGCCCCGCCCCGCCCCGCCCCGCCCCGCCCCCGCCGCACCCGGAGGGGACGCGCAGCCGCAACACGACACAACACACCCCTTTGGCGGCTACAATATTCATATCGCGACATTATGGATGAGCGCGCACTTCCGGTTCCGACCGCGCACCTGACATTGCCTCCAGTTCTTCGGTCGCGACAAAAGAAAATGATTGATGGCTGCCCTGCCGCGCTCTCCTTTAGAGTAAAACCATAAAAAAATGTATGAAAAGTTGCACCAACTATCGAATGGTTGCACCTGATGGAAAGACATAAAAAAACAACATGGTTATGGCTGTCATTGATTAACCATACGATGGCATGGCTGCTACAAGTTTACATTGTTCTCGGTAAAAATTGAGAGAAAAATGGGTACATTTAGGCGCTTTACGTTTTCCGTCGCTTGATAAATCAAAACGAGATCGCACCCCCAATACGCGCGTCGGCCTAGCACATTCCACATCCTTTTCCGAGTCTTGACCTGAATCCGAACCGTCCTGTCGAGATGTTTTCGAGCTGCCTCTCACGCGCCCTCTCTGCTGCTCAGGTACGTCGTGACGCTGCCCAAACTGACGCCCGCGCTGCACCGCGTGCACGTGTACGCCTACGCGCCCCCGGACGCGTACGGCGGCGACCTCAACGACTTCAGCTTCGAGGACCTGTACCGCCGCATGAGCATGACGATGGACGTCAAGTTCCGCGAGGACCTGTGCGCCGGCGAGGTGTGCGTCCTCGACCTGCAGCACAACACGGCCGGCCACATGGCCAAGTTCACCGCCGTGCTGCCCTTCGTCAAGAACTTCTTCGCCTGCTCGCTGGCCGCGTACCCGGCGCGCATCCACCAGATCCACGTCATCAACGCGCCCTCCTACATGAGCACCATCGAGGGCCTCATCAAGCCCTTCCTCAAAAAGAAGATCCAGGACAGGGTGAGTAGGGGGAAGTCATTACATCAGCTGGTTTCGGCTGGTTTCAAAAATTGTTCCGCACAGCGTGTTCAATGATGACCGCTTGCGTGCGTAGGTCATCATCCACCCCCCTGGCCTGGACAGCTTCTTCGAGCACGTCCCCAAAGCCATGCTCCCGAAGGACTACGGCGGCGAGGAGAAGAGCCTCAAGGAGCTAAGCGGTATGAGAGCAGCGTCACTCACTTAAATTAATCTGTAGACTTTAACTCGCATGACAATCCACAAGTCCCAAGAAAAGTGACAAAACTCGAGGGGGGTATCATTCATACAAAATGTATGTGTTACAATTTTTTATCTGTTTTTTTTTGCCCTTTTTTTATTTTTTTTTTTTTGCCTATTTATTTTTATGATTTTTTTAAATGCACAGTTTTAATTTTTCTTTTCATTTTTAAGAGCATAATGAAATTTCTATCACTTTCTGATAAATTTTGATTTTTTTTTTTCTCTCATAATTTCTGACATTTTTTCATTTGTTTTCAGTTTTTGTTTGTTCTCAATTTTCCAGATTTTTCTGTAACTTTCTTTCTGGACTTTATTTTGATTTCTCATAATTGTTTTTCCTTTCTAAAATGACTCTTTGGGGGCCATACATAATACTTTTTCGAAGTGACCCCTACCCTTTACAACTCAGAAGGTGCCAGCTCGTGGTGGATATAACAGCCTTGCTGTGCCGCGTGTGGTGTTTCAGACGCGTGGCGGACAAAGATCGAGGCGTACCGCCCCTGGTTCCTGGCCCAGGAGGGCGTCAAGAGCGACGAGTCACGCCGCGTCGGCGACAAGACGGCGCTGCAGGAGGAGATCTTCGGCTGCCAGGGCTCCTTCAGGCAGCTCACCGTGGACTAGCGCGGCCGGGGCACTAACACACTACTAAATATAAACTAACTATTATCGCTGTGTTGCTGGTTGCTTTCTCTCTGTCCCGCTCCGCATACCCGAAATACACACTAAACAAACGCACGCACAGAGAGAGAAGGATCGACCGACGCGTAAACGTAAATGTTTCGGCAAAGCGTATAAACTGTTTTCGTGTGCGATAGGGGTCCACCACACACGTGTGATCCCGGGAAGTAAAGTCGCTTCCGTGCGACGGGTCCACACCCTACTTTCGTTAGGTCCAGTGGAGTCACGTCGGAATCAAACATTTGCTCAAATCTGCCTGGACATCGTGGCCTAAGCCCTGCCTCTACATACACTCGCCAGCAGGTGGGGTGCGCGAGCGAGTCTACTCACGGAAAAGGGAGGGGGGAGGGGGGAGATGGTTAAGGGGCCACGCACCTCTCCACCATTTAGCGAGGGGCGCTTTTTCCTCGTGCCAGCGTCGCGCCGCCCTCACGCTCCGGTGACATCAAACGATGACAATAGTCTCCTGAGATACATGCATGAGGAAAAGAGCCCCGCGTCGTCTACCTCTGCTCGGTAAAAATAGTTTCTTGTATTTCAAGATCTGTCTTGGATGTCCATTGGTATTCTCCATAAGATCCAAGAAAGATATTGAAATACAAGAAACTATTTCTACCGTGTGTCGCGAAAAAGGGATCACACGCCCCGAGCACCTTCCTCGACAGGCGGCCAGCTGAGAATGGGATATACAGCACGCGCCTAGCCATTCATCGGGACGTCCCGGCGCGCTGCCGAGCCGGATGGGTTGCCTACCCCGCGCGGCGCAGCGCAGCAAACAGGAGGAGCGGGAAGAACCGCGCGATGGAACTGCCTGCACTACACGCACAGGCGTGCGGATTGACGCGGGTGGTCCTCCGATAGTCGCGGTCGTCATCTCTCTGGACAAGCTTGCCGGAGCTTCCTCCTCCTCCATCTGCAGCCTCCGGGCAGCGCCCGGGCGGCGGCTACCGATCCTCCTAGAGCCGGTCATGAACCCTCTGGACACGCTGCTGCCGGACCGGACCTTCTCCTCCCTCCACCCGCCTGCAGCCCCCGAGGTGCGATGCCTCCTCCGGGCCGCGGCCGGTCACCGCTCGCGGTCTTCCAATCGAGAGTCGGTCATGAACTCTCTGGACACACTTGGCTCCCGCAGAGCTTCTCTTCCCTCCCTCTCTGGGGCCTGCGGCCTTCGGCCCGCGCGCCCGCAGCAGCAGCAGCCGGGCCAGTCATGCGGCGGTCAGCTCGGCCGGACCGTGCCGGGCCGTGCCGGGCCGGGCCGGGCGGCACTTCCTGATGTCGGAGAAAGCGCGGGGCGGGCGCACCGGCGGCCCGCGTCACGCCAGCAGCAGCAGCACACTCTAAATGTCAAAGGACAATTTTTGGCCACTCCTTGTGACATCTGTGAGCGCAACTTGCCGGTTTGCAATTTCGCAACCGGCGTAGGGGGAAACACCTCTGAATTTTTGGTGTCCAAAATTTTATAAATTTCTGTGAATTTTCGGGAATTTTTGTGAATTTTTACCGATTTTTGGTGAATTTTTGGTTAAATTTTAAAACGTTTATGATAATTTTTTCATGAATTTTCCTGAATTTAAACGATTTTTTTTAATTGACCTGATTTTTCTGAATTTATTTGAATTTTCCCGAATAACGAGGTGAACAAAACTTTCAGAGTTGTTTCCCCCTCGTTACCGGGCAGTGGCAAGTTTGCTTCTTTTGCTGGACAAAATTAAAAAGTCGTCCAGCAATCAAAGAACGGAGTTGTCTCTTGCTGAGATGTGCTCGCACAGGTGTCATCAGAACCAGATTATGGACAACAAAGTCCGTTGAGATTTAGAGTGCAGCAGCCGCTGGACCGCACCACCATCCGAGTCATGACGGAGGTCATCATAGCCGGCCCGGCCCGGCCCGCCCCGAGCCATAGGCTCTCAAACCCTTCGACTAATCAGATCCTTTTGACTAACTGGCACGGGTGCCGGCGCCGGGTCCCGGGTCGGGTCGAGCCGTGTCGAGGGAGATAGGGGAAGAGGTCGCGGCAGGGGCAGGAGGAGGACGAGGTGGAGGTGAAGAAGGGGTCTGAGTGGGTGGCTCAGCGGCGCATGTAGGGCGCAAACCACCGACAGCACCAACAGGGCGGGGCGGGGCGGGGCGGGGCGGGGCGGGGCGGGGTGGGCGCGTAGCGTCGCCTATGAAACATTCACGGGGGTCGTCCTTTAAAGGGACCCGCGCGCCGCTCCACCCCGCCCCTTTACCCTCACAGACACGCAGCGCGCGCGAAGTACGAAAGAAAAAGAATAAAACAAAAATTGTATGAGGAAATAAGAGAGTCGACCGGTGCGGGAGCGCGTATACCGCGTACACACGGATCTCGTGGTGCGCGCGCGGCGCGGTAATTTTCTTGACGCTTACGTCCTTCCTCCATGAGCTCGCCCCTTTTGGATGATAGAATTATGTTTAGTAAGCACAAAACTTGAAAGAATGAGAGGTCACGCGGTGGCATATACAACTTCAAATATTCAGTAACCATCGTCGCGTAATTATTCCACCTTGCTTCAAGTGTCATATTTGTCGCACTGCAGTTGGGCATGACTGACGCGCTGCTCCTCGGGCGGTGTATGCAGCCCAGCGGTGCACCTGCAGCTGCGCACCTGCAGCTGCGCACCTGCAACGTGCAGGCCGGCCACGCCCTGCCCGGCCCGATAACCACGCCGATCCGCAGATACAAATCGCTTACGGCAGCAAAAACGTACCATTTTTTTTTCGCACAATTTCCGGCATCGGGACAAAAGCAAGCGCGGGGCGCGCGGGGTGGCGGGGGCGGGGCGGAGGCGGCGGGGGCGGCAGGGCGCAGGGCGGGGGCGGCGGTGGGCGCCGGAGTGAGGGGAGGGGCGTGCATATCGACCTGCCCGGCCGGCCCGGCCCGGCTCCCCTCCCCCCCTCCCCCGCCGTACCCGTCTCGGTGCGCTTCTGTCTCTCTCTCGCTCCCGCCGCCGGGGCAGTGCCGGGGCGCACACCACCCTCCCTCTCTGTCTCTCTCCAACAGGACTCGTCCACTATCGGGAAGCTACCCTTCACCCTTTGCCCTGCGCCCCCGGCTCGCCCCCGGCCCCCGACCTGGCGTGCCCCCGCGCCTCTCGCCCGAGGGGGTCCCCGCCCCCGTCCCGTCCCGAGCCATAGCCTAGCACGTGCGGGTCGGGTGCCGGGGGTTACTGGGGGGTTCTGTGCCACTCCTCCACCGCAGCTCACAACAAAAGGGCAGCAGATCTCTAACACCCCACCACCACCACCACCACCACGCTTGCACATCGGTACTCGAACCCGGTCTGCTCCTCCTCGTGACGCAAGCACGCGCCGGCCGCGCTCCATTGGTCAGGGACAAGGGGGAAATAACAACAACAACAACAACAAAAGAAGAAAGAGAGCGAGAAGTATAAGATAGAGGGCGATGCGCCAACGTCACGGCCAGAGAGACTTCCGCGTGTGGCGCCACCGCGCGACAGGACGGGCGCGTCACACAGGTGTGACGGGTGAAGCTACGGCCGCCACACTGGTGTGGCGCGTGAAGCTACGGTCGTCACACAAGTATGGCATGTCAAGTTACGGCAGTCACACATAGGTATGGCATGAGAAGATAGGGCCTTCACCCAGGTGAGGAAGGTGAAGCTATGGCCTTCACACGGGTGTAATACGTGAAGCTACGGCCGTCAATCAAGTATGGCATGTGAAGCTACGGCGGCCGTCACACAGGTGTGACAGGTGAACTTACGGCTGCTTAAGCTTAGGCTCGTCACACACGTCACTTGTTGAAGCCGCGCGGCGCGAGCATCATTAATATCGGGAATATCGGGTCGGTGACTCGACTAGGAGCGCCGAAATAACCATTACACAGAGGGAACGTCGCAACGTCGCAGTGCCCACCTCGACAGGGCGCCCTTGAGCATCATGGGGTTCGGGCGGGCTCCTCGGTGCGCGGCGCGCTGCTGCTGCTGCCGCTGCTGCAGGTGCAATAAGCGGTGCTTGTCCATGGCCTCTACCGGCTGCTCGGCGCGCGCCCTGCAGCACGCCTGGCAGCATCACCGGCGACACGACACGGGGAAGAGGAAGAGCCTCCGCGGTGGCGTCCAGCAGCACCTCCTCGGCTCCGGGTCCGGATAACTCCGGACGGCCCGAACGAGAACCTTTCACTGGTCAGGTACGGCGGAGGCGGGTGGGCACCGAGAAACCGGCGGCGGGGGCCGGGCCGGGCCGGGCGGGCACCGGCAGCCGACACACCACCAGTACGACCAGGCCGGACCGGACCGTACCGGACAGACCGAGCTGGCCACCGCGTGCCCTGCCGGCCCTGCCTCTCCGTAAATTACGTAACAGAGTGGACTCGCGTCGCAACCTCGCGAGAGAAGCAGGAGCGCGGGGGGGAGCCATCGGCCCGGGCCTAAGGGGGTGGCAGGGCAGTGCTCCGGGTGAGGGGGGTGGCGGGCAGGGGAGTGGGGAGTGGGGGGGGGGGGGTCAGGCCGACTGGGGTGGGAAACGGGCGCCGAAATAGGCGCAAGGCAAGGACCGTGGCCGTGCTCACTGGGGGGAGGACGGGATTCGGGGGAACGGGGCAGAGCGGCGAAACGCGAAACCATGTCATTGTTTTGTCATCAAGCGAGGTTGTTTTGCTCCCCAGAGCTACGCTGTACGCAGAGCAGCAAAAGCTTTGCGCGAGTTGGGAGGGGGGCAACAGCCTAGCAGCTCAACGAACACAGGCGCCCTAACCGCCACCAAGGGAAGGCGCGCCACTGCACACGCGCGCGCGCGCGCACACACACACGCACACACACACACACACACACACACACACACACACACACACACACACACACACACACACACATGTACTCCTTTCCGTCCTCGAAGGCCTAGCCCGCGTCTCCGACTCACTCCGCAGCCCCGTCTCGCGCCTACAGGTAGGCAACCCATCACACGCGCGAGACTCGGCGATCGATTTATGTACTATTGGCGCGCCACGCCGTGCCCTGCCAAGCCGCACCGCTGCGCAACAACTGTCGCGTCTGGGCCGAGTCGGTTAGGCCCTGGCAAGGCCCGGCAGGGCCGGTGTCATGGGCAGATGAGCCGAGTGCAACGCAGTACACTCGCGAATACACAGCAAAAACAATCATAGTTAAACACACCAAAAATAAAAAAAATGAAAAAAAAATACAAAAATACAAAAATTATAATAATAAAATAAAACTAAAATTTAGAGGGGAGAACAATTTTGAAAAGTGTTGGAATTTTCCTCGAGACTCTCTAAAATAATAGGGAGCTGTGTCAGGTAAAATGTCGAAGGCCTAAACATTTTCCTTACTGATAGTCTTACTCATGATGTTTTTGACTTGTGGAGGAATGATGAACAAAATGCTTCCGCTGTTACTGTTGTCATTCTCCAATAACATATTATCTAATGAAATTCCACTGGTGTCTTAAAATAGTATTAAATGATACTAGAAAGTGACATAGATTAATAGTTGGCTACGGGCACAATATTTTACTTTACACAAAAAGGTATGTCAAGTACTTGCAAGAACGGAGAAGCTTTGGTTCTTGTGTATGAATAAATAGATTGATTATAGCAAACCCTAGCAAGGGAAAGGTGCCAACCTTTAAGTATCTGATGTCTCTTCAATGAGAAACTCAACCATTGGAGCTCGACATAAAAGATTTAAAATAGCTCACCCATCATTGTTGTGAAAGAATTCAGCCATCCTAACTGCTAAGTGTCTGCACCTGAAACAAGTAAAACATAAATTGTTGGCATAAAATACATTCTTGGCAGCACATTCAAGCATGAATTAGAAAAACAACAAAACTTGAAGTTACAAAGCTCCTTTCATGGTAATGGGATAAACCACATGACCACAGTTCAGTTCAGGTCAATAAAATTACAAAGTCTTTTAAAAGACAAGAATATAAATATTTCAGTAGATAAACAAAACCATCAAATATAATAGAAACATAGATAAAAGTTGGAGAAGATGGCACTGTCAACATTTCACACTACACATGACTCTTAAAAAATGCTCAAATAACTTACTTGTTGACACTGAAATAAAACTAATCTGAGGGATATCACCCGTCTTCTGCTATGTAAGCTGAGGCGCAAATGAAAACAGAGAATAGCAAAAAATAAATAAAATGATGTCCCAAAACAAACAGTTTGACAAGCACCCCAAAAGATGACATTTGTAAATAAATTAAGACAACAAAACTTTGATAAATTGTTTTTCCCAATACAGGTGGAACCTAATACGTGATTCCTTGATTTGTCTCTAATTAAAATATATTTATATGCAAGATAAAATTGTCTTCAGTATTAACCTTCCTCAAGGAGAAGAAAAAGGTTAAGCCTTCCTCTCAATAAATACACAAAACCAAAATACTGTAATAAATTTTAACGCAAGAACAAATTAGGAGCATAATAACAAGAAAGGTCATTCTCAATGCCACGAAACCTTACTCTCAGCTTGCGACAGATATTGGATGACAATTGCCCTCCGCAACTATAACCTCACAATGTATTGAAAACAAACCTCACGCACGACGAAGTCCTGGCGAGGCGAGAAGGCTAGGCCGTTCCACTGTCTTTTCAGAATAGATACTTTTGTTACACCGATAAGGTATTCGCATCCCAATTACAAATACTTTTTTAAGCCTCTAAGTAAGTATTCAATTATTACGCATCGGTATTTACCAGGCCCCTATCACTGATGATCAGATGAATGAAAACTTACCCATCAGATGAATGAGCTGAAAAGGAGACAACTACTGCGAGTTTAATCTCATTTCCCTAGCCAATTCTCTTCGAAGAATCACAACAGCACTACGCGCCGGAGTTTGTTTATACGAATTTGCGAGATATTCCAAACTGACATTAACAACACAAGCGATAGTCAAATCTTACGTATTTAAACAACACAAATCCAATAAATTTCCGTCATTTTGATCGCCATGATATTATTTTCAGTGCTTTCTAGAAGCTCGCGAACTGGGAGCAGCGCCTTGCGGAGCAACAAGGTCGAACATGGATCTGTCCAAGAGGGCGCTAAGAGCTAAAGAGGCGAGAGAGGCGAAGGGAGGCGAGGCGAGCAACACCCGCAACGCAACCCGCACACACGCGCCGTCTCTCTCACTCCGCCTCGCGCCCGGGGGCACGGACCCAAAGTGGGAGAGAGAGAGGAGGGATCGTTGTATCCGCACGCGTCCCGTCCGGCCCGGCCTAGCCACCACAGCCACCATCAGCAACGCTAGTCGCGCACTCGCGGCTCGCGCCTGGCTCGAGTGCAAACGAATCAACACGAGCTTGTCTGACGTTCGGCTTCCCTCTTCCCTCTCGGACACACTTGACTTGGCTCCGCAGAGTGTGCGGAAGCAGGGAAGAACGTTATGGGCGATTTGCCGCCACTCTGATCAAGTGTCACACGCACTGGCTTCTTACCCTTGTTCTTACCACTGGCTTCGGGAGCCATTCCGTACTCTTCGCCATCTTATAGATGGAGTGCATGTCACATTGCCTACATTTCGGGCTTGATTAGTGCCCGTTTGGCACCGGAAATACTCCATTCCATGTATATGATGCATAGGACGGGCTGGAGACTCAAACGTGTCCTGCAGAACGAGTCGTTCGGCCGCCCATAGCCGACCGACAGGATTCGTGTAATATTCAGAAGATTGGCCACGGGGAAGTCCCTGCCTGAAGCTAAAGAGCGAAGAGTTGCCCCTAACGCGTCTCTTCGACCTGTGGAAGTTGGATAAGATGGATAAGAGAATCGATAGTCTTTCGAAGTAGTACTGCAGACCTCGACAAAGTTGCCCTCTCTGGAGTTCGAAAGTGGTGCACTGGCTTGACCATTTCCAGCAGCCCCCCTCCCCCCTCCCCCCACCCACAATTTCATTGCCCATAACTGCCCAAATCGTTTCCAGCTACTAAAAAAAAGTTATTTCTTTTCTATGCTGATACGACTTTTCTTTTCGCCGCTTTATATGTAACATCGGGAAATTTTAAAATCTCACATTTTCAGAGAGACTTTCTTCATTTCTGCAAGATAAAACTGTATATCCAGATATTGAGACTTTCTAATGTGACGCACTTCAGTAAGCAGTTTGAGCCCGTTGCTAGGGATGGGGCGTCCAAAACTCTGGCTGTTTCTTGTCAGAAATTATAGCAGTATGTTATGTACTGATCCATCACTTTTCAATTTCTTTCCAATAGATACTTACCTGTTGTCTTAGTTGACTATTTTGGAGCCTTAGAGTTGAAGAAAAGCAAATCGACGAGATATTATTCAAAGCAGCGCGGTTCTGATTTATAGTTAGCCAACTCTCAACTTTGAATGGAATCCGTTTAAGAATATGTTTTCTGTAAATAAGCAATTTTTCAAAAAGAATTTAAGATAAACAGGAAAATAATTGCGTTACTAAGGCTAAGATGGTTAGAATTTTGTCAAGCGAGTTAAACATTTTCAGTAATTGTCTACTTTGCAGTGCTCTTCTTTGAGTGGCACTCCTGTTCAACAACGGGGCGCCGTCACTCCCGGCTTTTGTTTTTAATAACTAAAACTGTCTCTGTGTTGTTGATGGTCGCATAGCTGGCCTCAACTTCTGCCCGTCTTGTCAACTTTTCGCTGCGTCCCTCGAAGCTAGAAGCACTTTCGACCGAATCTACAGAGATGGACTTTTACCACGATGTGAGTGCAGCCAACGGCGGCGGCAGCGGAGGGGCCGGAGGCGGACCGGGCGAGCACCGGGGAACGGCCGGCATTCCAGGCAAGGACGATGACAAGAAGCTGTTTGTGGGTGGCCTAAGCAGACAAACCACTGACCGCGAACTTAAAGAGTACTTCGCTCAATTTGGCGAGATTGAGAGCGTTACTGTGAAAATCGACCAGTTCACGGGACAATCCAGGGGCTTCGCTTTCATCGTCTTCAACAACCCGAAGACTATTGATAAGCTGTTGGCCGCTGGTGATCACTACATTCAAAAACGGAAAGTGGACCCGAAGCGGGTGTCCAAGAAAGCTCAGCAAGGCAAGGTGTTCGTTGGTGGAATCACCCCAGAAATTTCAGACGACGACATCAAAGGTTACTTCTCTCAGTATGGCACTATTGTTGAGTTCCAAGCTCCTTTTGATAAGAAGAAAAATCAGCGTAAAGGTTTCTGTTTCGTCACATTTGATTCCAAGGACACAATGTTGAATGTTCTTAAGTCTCCCAAACAGTTCATCAATGGGAAAGAAGTTGATGTAAAGAAAGTTCGAGCCAATCCAGACATGGGACGATTCGGTGGTGGAAGGATGGGTGCCTGGGGTCAAGGGTATGGGGCGTCTGGATATGGCTATGACAGTTATGGTTACAACAATTATGGTAATGGTTATGACCACTATGGAAACTATTCATCATCTTATGACAACTATGGTGGTTATGACAGCCAAGGCTCGTATGGGGGCAATGGCAATGGCAACAGTAAACCCCGAAATAATCGCCAATTTTCTAGGCACCAACCTTACTAACATTTCTTTTGAGTATGCGAGGAGACCCTAATTTTGTACAAGGAACAACAGTTTTTCAGGTTTCTTTTTTGTTCCCTTGTAATGAAAGGTCCAGTAATATTTTTTCTTTTCTTTTTTCATTTTCATTGTTGTCTCCCCTTGTTATAATTAATCTAGGTATTCCTAGTAACTAGCAAAATGTTTGTTGCATTATTGGATTTATATTTCATACCACTATCAGCTTCTACTTTGATTTCAGAAGACTGTGAGCTGAAATTATTAAACTTAAATAATATTCATCACTGCAAAGTAGGTCACTCCTCATTTTATGCCTATGACAAAGCTAATGCATTTTGCATTACTAGAATATTTTGGCATGATTTCATTGTTAAGGACTGAATATTTATTCAAAAATCACTTGTGATAATAATTGAATGTCTTCTATTTATAATTGAAATTATGAAGTGTATTCTACTACTGCTTTAACTCCTGTCAAGAGTTACTTTAAAGTGTTTGCATTTTGAGGATTATCTCTTGATCTCATGTGATTAATGTAGAGCAACAATAAAATTACTATATTGCATGTCTATTTGTAAACTTATGTGTGTGTTGTATCACTTACAAAGTGTTATGTTTTTCAATCAAAGACTGCATTTTAGTTGATCAATTTAGAGCTGCCATATATTTATATTTGTTGTATTACTGAGCTGACCTCAGGTATATTCCTATGCAGTATTCTGCTCTGTCTTTCTTGTTTTCTAATGTCACAAAGAAGTTGTTTTGGATTTGCAGAGCTTTTAGACTGATCAGATGTTGACTATCTTGCAATTAAAAGTGATGGTTAAAGCTGAAGACAGATGCTGGTGCTAAGCACCCGAAAGATATTCTTTTATTTGTTATCAAACCATGGTGTAAGACTGATGTTTGGAGCTCTTCCGTATTTTAGCTTCTATTAATTAGCTGTGGTAATCAATAGTAAATTTTTTATTGCAAAATTTATTTAAATTATTGTCAATGCATAGAATCTAATTCTAGTATGTAGGCCATGGACCTGCTAGTCATTGAAATGTTACAGATATCCCAAAATTTGTGCAATGGAAAGTTCTCAGGAGCCTCTAGATGTTTTGCTTTAGACCCAAAAAGAAATGTCATTATGAAATAGGCAATGTTAAAAATAGTGCTATATTCAAATTTTTAATATTGTGATACCACACATCATCACAGGGTCCAAAATCTGTTCAAGTGGAATCTCAAAATCACTCTGGAGAAGTGTTGTGATATATCCCTTCCTTGTGACTTCAATGTTAACTTCTTTTTTTGTCTTAATAAATTGATGGGTTTGGATATAAGATATGTTGTTTCTTTTAATGAACCAGCTATTTAAGACTACACTGCATTTCTGAAATTAAAATGGATTTAACATTTCAAACTTTTTTGTCAGTTTTCTCGTTGCTTACCAGTAAAAGTCAAGCTAATATGGTTGCTTAAAGACACAGAGTTATCACTGATACAAAACAAACATTTTTGCTTACAAAAATGAATTTGTGAGAGTAAAATACATGCATGCAACTTGAATTCAAAGACCATAAATACTAAAAAGTAATAAATCACAAGTACTTAAGAATCATTGCCATATGGCAAGCTTTTAACAATTGTCACAGAGTGCACAATTGAAAGTTGAAGGGATATCAAAGATAGAAAGGCCACTGTCACCCCATCCTAGCCAGTCACATGTATTACCAAACTTACAACTATCATATTCACTTAGCTCGTATTGGCTATAGCAGTCAATTTTATCCACAATTTGAGGACTGCTATCACTTGTCATTGAATCATTTTTATCAACTGCACCAGATGCAGTGCAGGTGTTATTTTTTTGAGGCATGTTTGTGACTGGAATCCAAGTATCTCCAGACAGGCACAGCTTTTCTTCATCATCACCACACTTAATACTCAAACAATTAAGTTTTGGAAGAACACAAGCATCAGGCCATCCATGCCACTCAGGGTCCTCAGAAAGAAAAGAATACTTTTCATTGTTTTCAGGCGTACTTTCAGAGGATGTCTTTACAGGAGATGTTTTCTTTTTATCCCACGGTGCTGGCTCTGGATCACAACGCAAGAAGGAAAACTTGTATACTTTAAATCCTGATTTACCGTATGTCTCCCAATATTTGGTAATTTTGTACAATCCTGGAAAAAAATAATTGGATATATTTCCATTGTCTTCAGTGTATTTCCAGGATTTAGAAGTCAGAAATGTACCATCATAGCGATATCCTCTCTCAGGGGCAAATTTGCTGTTTAACTTATATCCACGAATAACTCGAACTGGATTCCCTGTCTCCACATTACGTGACAAGGCTAAGTTCCCTCTCACCAATTGCTGGTCCTTAGACTGAGGAGCAGTCCTTAAGTTTTTGGGATTAGTTGCTGTCCCCTATTAATAAATATAATTACTTGTGTGACAATTGAGTTAGCCACAATTAAGGAAAGACAAGACAACATAACAAATGCAAGCTTACCTTCAGATCCCGCCCTCCTTCACCAGTGTATGTAAAGGAGTCTCCCAAATCTACATCATCTTCATATCCACCAGAAAGTGCAACAGAGTAGGCACCATTTGGACCTTGATGGATGCCAGCAACAGTAGGCCGATGTATACCATCATAATTACAGTCAAGACGGGTTTCCCACCAAGTTCCGACTTTAACACCTATAAAGTCACATTTGTTAAATGCTTGCAATATTGTATATCTTTCAAGACCGCAAAGTTTAGGGAAATAAAAAGGATAATGAATAGGACCTACCCTCAATAGGTCCATATGTATTGGGTTGGGGAGGGCGCACTACATTACGATTTGGTAGGCTGAGATTTTTCATCAGCTCAGCTTCATCTTCGCCATCCTCATCACTGTCTTTCAGGGATTCGTAGTCATCAAAAGATTCTTGCTGTATCAGGTGAGATTGAGATTAGTGCCATTAATTTTCTCTGACAAATTAGACTTAATGTGAAGAAAAATTTCTGATACAGTTCAGTCAAATCAAATTACCTGAACCTTAAGGCGTACTCGAAACGAAGTCCGCCTTTCAACAAACTGAAATTTATCCTTTGATTTTTTGGGTTTGAGAGGTTTAGGGGCTCTTTTCTTCTTCTCATTGTCATCAACAATCCGCACAGAGCTAGTTTCAACCACCTGAATTGGACAAGAACGTAAACCATCGTCCGAAGAAAGCAATTAATAAGATTTCACAATAAGCTAGAGGTTGATGAAGACCACAGAGGAAATGCAATAATTTTTTTTACCGGAGCCTGAAGACCATACTGCATCAACAACTCTGTATTCTCGTTCAAGTTGGCTTTTCGTAATTGTTGATAAGCCGAAAGATTCGCCATAATGCAAATAAAGTTTAGAAGACGACGAAAATTCAAAACTCTCTGCAAGACTGAAGCTATTTCAATGACATGTTTCAGTAACACGAACGGCTAAAATTAAATAAATCAGTATAAGAATTAATCTGAGAAAAACTTGTTTGCTGTTGATGTTGAAACATTTTGAAAGGAGTCATGTACGTAAACATGTACAACTTATAACACGCAAATTTTCGAGCCCATTATCAATTAAATTGTATGTCTCCTATGCAAAATTTGTGATCTTCAAAAATTCCGCAAAAGTATTGAGTTTTCTTATTATTTTTAACGAAAACTTACCAACGACTTCGAGAAATAAAAGTTTGATAGTTGGTAGCAGTGATAGCAGAAGACACACAAACCAAAACATCTGAAAATCAGCGCGCGAAATCCTCCTGAACTCTAGTTCTGGAACTAGAACTAGAACTATGGAGTCTAGCTGAATTCTCCCTGCGGAACTACTGGAACCGGATGCGTAAGATTTTCAGCATGCCTGGTGCTAGGGTGGCAAATACGGAAGTGAAGCCGAAGGAATTTCTGTGGCTAAGGCAAGCCAGGCAAGAGGCTCTCAGTTTTCCTCTTTCTACTGCAGATAAAAAATTAAATTACCACTTCCAGACAGAAGGTTTTTCGGCAAATTGGTTAAAGTGGAACATGTGCTTTCTAAAAGTAAAGCCTGAATTAAAAATTATTACAATTGAATTTTATTTCACAACATTTAAGGTCTTCAGCATAGGTCTAAAATGTTAGTTAGGAGCAATGTATTTATTTGGTATAAGCTTGATAAATGAGGTTCTCTAAAACATATTGCTCAAATGAACATCTGTCACCTAGAAAAAGAGTCAGTTGAATAAATGTAGAGGAAATGTAAAAATACTCTTAAAGTAAACATGTTAGAAAATAAGGAAATACACAATGGACCATGCAACATGAAATTGTAAGACTAAAGTAATATCAAAGTACAACCCAGAAGTGATAGACCGTAACTCAACAACGTGTTAAATTATCTTTCAATTTCATTCTTTGCTATCAATACATGTCAGGGAGACATCAATATATGCAGGAAATGCATCAGAAAAAAAAATGAATAAATAAATAGGATTCAGTCAAAATATTGTTACCTCCATGATAATGTTAAAATAAATAAATTCATTTAAAACTGGAAATAAAATTGAGAAAATTCTAAACAAAAAAGTAAGATATCTATCACACAAATTTTGAGATTCGACATTACAAACAGGAAACTGCATGCAATACATAAAAACAACCTTCCCCAGACAGGGAATGATTAACTAGGTTGTGAGGGTCAATTTTTAAAACACAACATGGAAAGAGTGATTGGAGAGATCAAAAGGTGTGTAAGGTTCGCTCCAGAACAACATTCACGAAGTTATTAAGGACTGATCCATCTAAAATAGCAATAAATAAAATAGCAAGAAGAGCATGGAGTATAGCGCCAGTGGTCACACAAACAGAGCATTTCCTGAAAACTGATACTGAAATTACAAGTAGCTGAAATTGGTAAAGGATGACCACTGGACTCAAGTAAAAAATAAAAGCAGAAGCTAAAAATTTCAAGTTGACTAAAATCTACCCAAAGTTTAAGCTGTTGCTGCACAGCAGGTGCTTTGGAGACCTTTCACTAAAAGTTTTTAGAGACTTATGACATTACACAAATAATTACTGTAAATACTGAGCAGCCCACAAGATTATCTGCACTCTGGCCAAAAACAATTGTCTTGCATCAAAATACATAGGGGAAGTAAATTTCGTTGTTATTTTAGTACACTATTTCTGATAGTGTACCGCACACACTGATTAAGAGCACAACAGCTCTTCAACAAAATTTACTTCTTTTTGCTTTTCCCAAGAGTCAATGTATGATGGCTAGAACTCAAGGCCTGTTGCTGAGCTATTTGAGTTTTGCGGCGATTGAACTCAATGATGTCCTCCTCTAATGTTTTACGCAACTCATCTAATTTTCGTTTCTCTTCTGAGTGGTCTTTTTTCAGCTTGTCAAATTTGGCATGCAGCTATAGAAAAATTTAGTGGATTTAGTGAAAAGAAACATAAATTTTAAATCTCATTCAAAATGTTACACAAAAGGTACATACCTCTTTCTCCTCATCCTTCAATTCAAGCTCCTTTTCCTTGACTCTGTTGACAAACATCTGTCTCATCTCATCTTCTTTTTGTTGAAGTTCTTGGAGATGATGAGAACGCTTCTGTTCGAAGGACTGTTGAAAACTGACTGGTTTGTTATCTGAATCAACATCAGTAAAGCCCATCTGAAAGAATTAAAAAAAAAAAAAGAGATTTTTAAAATTTTTGATACATGCAACATGCAACTCAGATTACAGATAGCTATTGATGGATCCATACCTGTTCCAAACGTTTTTTCCTGTACAACTCATAGTGGCGCATATGGGTTTTTTCACGCATGTCTTCCATATTGGTTCTGATTAGCATTTCTCTCAGTTTCACAAAGTCACAATGACTTTCATTCTCCACTAAAATTGAATATTAAAGTGAAAATATGGGCAAACTCACACATGATATTAAAAAAATAAATTATTTTGTGTCATACCTTGTACAGTGCCCCACGGATATTGCCTTGAACGCATCATCTTGTTGCCAACTCTTACAAAGTCAGTACTTCCCACAACAGCAAAAGGAACATGAGAGTTCATTTGAGCATTGATCTCAGTTACATTCTCATCATCAACAGGAAATTGGTAAATTTGAACTCCATTGTTGGAAAGTTCATGTACAATTTTCTCCTACAAAATATGACCAATGGTAATGCAAACTGAAAACTCAGTGAGGTAAAATGAAGAAGCACAAAACCAGCATACCTTGAACTTCTGTAATTCTGTCTTGGAAATAGTATCAGCTTTGGCAATGATTGGAATAATGTTCACTTTGGTGTCCAACTTCTTCATGCACATTAAGTCAATTGACTTCAATCTATAACAGATGAAGCAGGAAAATATATAGATTATAAACAGAAAGGAAATATTAGAACATTATTTTGAAAAGAAAAAGTTCACTGACCCGTGACCTGTGGGGCAAATGAAATACAGGCAAACATGAATCCGTGTGTCGTGGAATGTTGCAAGAGAACGCTTGATTTTCAACTCCTCTTGAAGATATGATTCAAACTGAGCATCAATGTAATCCACAATAGCCTTAAAACTATCTTCTTTGTTTATCTGATCACCATATCCAACTGTATCAACAATAGTCAGCTGCAAAAATAAAAACGTGTGAATCGAAAGCACAACATCAGGAAAGCAACATAGAATTAGCAGAATATATGGTATTAGTACCTTAAGGCGAACACTGCTTTCTTGCAGCTCATATGTATGTGCCTTCAGCTTCACAGAGGGAAGAGAATGTGGGCTCGCCGATGATTCAAAGCTTGTGTTGAATAAGGAATCCATGAGTGTCGATTTTCCTAGTCCAGTTTCACCTTAAAAAACAAAGTTAAATTTTATCTCAACTTAATAATAATATAAAGAAAAAACAGGAGGAAAAAATCCGTCATCTTCTTACCAATACAGAGGATATTGAAAATGAATCCATTTTGAACAGACTTGTTAACAAGTTGGTCGGGAAGGCTGTCAAATCCTACATGCCCAGACAACTTGAGGTTGCGAATAGGTCCATCAACCTGAAATTTCATATTTCTATAAGAGGGAGTTGGGGTGAAGATTTACAGAGAGGTACACAGTTATTTATCTGTTTGCAAAGTGTGTGCCAACATGCCTGGCTAACTTTATAAGGTGTGATTGCAAGATAGGACAGACACTATCGACATATCTCATATAACTACCTTCTGCTAAAACACATTAAAGGTAAGAGGGTGGGGATGGGGAGTGAGTTCACCTCTTAGAAGCTGCATGAACAATTGAGCATAATTAATTAATACATTGACTTTTACTGATATAAACTTGAAAATAAAATTAAATACAGTGGCAAAGCAGTGCATTCATGCCAATATTTGTTGTCACTAAACAACAACTATTTTGTGTGTGTGGAAAATTTTAATCATGCAAAATAGAAGATCTACAATAATCTTGTTTCTAAAAACGCTACAGGTTAAATCCAATTGAAACAAAAATAACGGTAGGAAAGAGAGAGTTTCTCTTTCCTGCTTGCTGAACTGAATAGATGACTGATCTGGAGTTTAGCCTACCTGGCGCACCTTCCCGACAACTGGCTTAGTTGACGGATCTGGTAAAGGTGGCTGTGAATAAGAATGCAAGTTAAATTTTGAAAAATGCCAAACATTTTGAAATAATTTTTACTAATAATATGAGTGTAGGTGCCAAAAATTTGTCATGAATTATTGTAAAATACTACAACATGTTTTAACAATATTTACAAACTATACACATATCTCATATTTGTTTTTGGAAGGATTTTAGACAGTAGGAGATAGTCATGTGATGAGTAGCAATGACATACAGTTCAAGTTTGTAACGTGGTAACTTCAACCAGATTTATCAGATGTTCATACGGAAAAAGTGATAAGTGGACCCCAAAATGTATCAAGAGCCTGTTTTTCATGACCCGACCTTTTGACATTTTAGGTTATGTAGAGGATAGACGTATTCTACTTAAGGATAGAGCCTGAACCTCCACCAGAAATAAAGACAACGGAGAAAATCTAATCGCAGTCGTAGTATGTTATCCCATACCGCAAAAATACCCTGGAAGAAAATCCCAATAGTCGGAGACCCCTTGAAGCGGAAGGGCGATGCCCTGCCGCTGTCAAGACGTCTTGGGGCTAATATCGCCGTCATTCGGCATCACAAATATCATCTCTGATGCAGAAAACACTTCGAAACGAAAACTGTACAGCAGAGGACTTAATTACACATACAAGAGCGTATATACCTTGGTGGAACTTACGCGAACACGCTCAACCTCCGCCGATGCCATTTTTGTTTTGAATGAACTGGCCCCTTCAGTGCGGTGCCGTTGGGCGTAAGCGGATGCGGCGGAGGGTGTGACTGGGGTGGAGGGGAAGAGGGGGAATGTGGTAGCGGTGGTGCTGAAAGGGAGGGGAGGGGAAGATGGGGTAGGCGTGGGAGGAGGTCCACTAATAAGGAGAAGTGGTCGACGAACGTGTAGTACTTCTCCGATCATTATTTCCTTCGTCTTCAAATTCTCAATTTGGAATCGGCTGTCTTCCCTCTGTCAACACTATACTAAACAATAAAAATTAACAAATTTAAGTGAAAAAAGAGAGCTTAAGTGCTTAAGTGTCGTCGGCCCCCTCGCTTATTACAAGATTAACAGGGTTTTCTCTGGGCTATGGACGTTTTATTGGAGTAAGGAAACATCATTATAACGGTACCTATAGATTGAAGTCAAAGCGTATCCATTTAGTCGGTGTTTGGCGTCGTTGTGCAGAGATCGATAATTTTGAAGTGCGCGCTAGGCGGCATAGTGTCCCCAGACACCTGTCGTTTTTTGACCAACATCACCAACAATTCACCACCAGTATTAGTGGCGGAAATCCGTTGTATAGAAATTTATTGCCAACAAATTATCAATTTTTACATTAAGCTGTAAATAATAAAGAATTATCATACATCACAGGTTGTCAAAATCAAGGATGATCTTTTCACTACGAGTAGGGCATTATGCGAGAAGAAACCATGTTAGGTTGGCTACAGCGGTAACCCGTCAGTTTCCAACATGGAAGATGGGACCGTGTCTGGTTATCATGTGACGGTGCGAATTTCAGCGTAAAATTCTAATATCGGTCGCGTTTTGATTACATTCTTGCATTGCGTCGTAAAGTTAAAGACTTTGGGCAGCCATGGCTGAGCCAGCCGCCGCGGCGCTGCCCGAAATTAAGCGGCCGGAGGAGGTGGTTAGAATGGCGATGAACGACGGACTCAAGTTTGCGGTCTTGATCGGGCTCATTGAGGTGGGCCAGGTCTCCAACAGAGAAGTTGTCAACACCATCCTGCATTTGGTGAGTGGCGAAAAAGTTTTTGGCCTGTGGCATGTCCTTGCCATCCCGGTCCTGGCTGCCGTGGCTGAAAAAAAGCACTTGCCGTTAAGCGGCACCAAGCAGAAGCTACGCATAGTTGCCAACTGAAAACACGGTTGACGTTTTGTCAATCGGCTGGTTTTAATCGTATTTCTGAGCCCTGTTTGTCTTGCGCCTTTGTGTTTTGGGGGTAAACTTGGAACTCTTTTTCGGAGGGTACACTCACCATTTAAAATTAAAATTAGTTTGACGATTCGTCAGTTCATGAATAATAAATGTCAACAAGATGAGGTTATAATACATTTTAGGCTTTGTTTTGATTCCTCATTACTTAGGTTTTGGAAGCCTCAGCCTTCACATCAGGCAGTTAAGAGACAAGCTCTTGAACCATATTTTGTTTCAGCATGCCGTCACTTCCAGTTTAGCATGCTTTTCATTCAAATTTCTCTTTTGAAAGTGTATATTATCAGTAGTTTGACAGATGACAAATAGTTCCGTATTAATTGACGATGAAGCATTGATTGTGTAGAAATATTGTGGAATAATCTTTCATGACGTAGGCACCACCTCATAAGAGTTTTATCTCTCAAAGTAAACTTCCTCACTTGTGATTGGCCTTTTTCATTCTTATCAAAATTGTGAAATCAATGGTATTCATTTCTCAGAAGACGGTAAGAGTTATAATTCACGCATCTTCTGCGAGTGGATGCTGAATTTCTGTGAGAAAACTAAGGTGGCTTACGTTCCCTAAAATTATGTCTTTCAAGGAAAGTGAACTTGTGGCCGCTGTGAGTTTCTCTATTGGAGAAAGCTGAGCATGGTCAATATCATGTGTTTTAAAATAGAGACATACTGTAGGCTACATCATGAACCCAATTGAATTGAAATTCTCAAGGATATGTTTTTCGCTTCAAATCCTTTTCCCTTTTATCTGAGATGATTCTATGGTCTTCAGGCTGATGTTGTTTCTTTCTTTGTTTCTTCTTCAGAGTGTATTTTTGGCTCATGTTCACCCTATAACTTTGCTTTCCACTGGGGGTTGGCCGGGCTGAGCTGCTGTGTATTGGTTGGCCTATATTGCCAGGACAACCCGCCCCATCGGCTCGGCAGTGTCCCGCCCCGTCCGCCTCCCAGTTGCACAAGCGCTGGCGGCCGGCGGGGCGGGGCGGGGCGGGGCGGGGCGGGGCGGGGCGGGGCGGGACTGGGCGCGGCGGGGCGGGGCGTTTCCTCGCCGGCAGCGCTGCAGCTATGACCGAGGGCCGAGCCGAGGGCGTGTGCTTCACAATGCCGGTCCGGTCCGGTCCATGTCCATGTGCATGTGACGCGACATGCACCATTAGGCCCGGCCTGCGGCGCTCCACCTGCTGTGACGGTGCGGAGCGGAGCGGATAGGCTTGAATATGATGTATGTCCGTCTATCTACCAATACATGGGGGACATTCAGGGGGTCGCGCATCAAACCACGTCCCTTATTGGCTATGTCTGGAACAAAATAAAAAACAAAACAAAAATACTGGCGGAAGCTGGGACGCGCGTAGTGGCGTCGCCGGGTACATGGGTACTGCGACACACCCGTCTGATTAGTGAGTCCTTGTCAAAGAACATGGGGGGGAGGAGGGGGGGGGGCGCTTGCATGGCATGGCATACTGAGAAACTGTAAAGCGCCTGGATGTGGTTTCTCTTGAAAGTCATCCTGCCGCAGCCGCAACTGTTATATGCCTGTCCTTGGACGCTACGTATATCTAGCCTCTTTGAACCGTGTTTCGGAAGGTGTTTCCGCGAGTGCGCTGCAGGGCTCGCACGGTGGTCTGGTCCTTCCCCATCCCTCGGGTCTCTTCCCTTTGCCGTGCCTTTGCTGCTGCCATGAGGGATGTGCCTCTGCACTGTGTGTGGTGTGTGTACCCTTTTTATGGGAGGGAGGGAGAGGGAGCGTTGCCGCTGGCTTCAGAGAGAGAGGCAGCTCGCCCCGCCCTGCGGCTGCTGTGTCGCATGCATTATGACGGGCGGATAATTGCCCAAGACTGCCTTGCCACTAACTACCCCTGTGCGCAACGCCCTTAAGTGGGTCAGACCCTGCATGTGTGCGTGCGTGCGTGCGTGTGTGTGGGTGAGTGGGCGTGCGTGAGATTTGTTGGGGGTGGAAGAGGGACGAGAAGCCATTTGGAAGTTGGCTCGCCTGGTACGGTATTCCCATAGGCCGGCAGGCAGGGAGGGTGCCTCCCGTTCCCCGCCTCTCTCCACCGCCCGCTCCCTCTCACTGTGGTCGGCAGCCGGCAGGTCCTCGGTGACCAGCCCGTCACCACAGTGTCATTGACCGGGAGGGGGACAGGAGGGGGAATGGGGCGATGGGAGATGCGGGTATGGAAGGGGGGGGGGATCCCGGAGGAGGGGCGGGCGCCAAACCCATCGCACGGAAAAAAAAGCGTAAGCTGTGGCAGCTAATATGTTGGCTGGTATCTGCCCAGTGAATCTTTTAGCCATGGCAGTGCAGATGCGTTCGTTTCGAGAACTAAGAGCACATTAGCTGGGACGACTAATGTGGTGTAAGAGAAAATAATAAATAAATATATTTATATTTTACTGCCAGTTTCCAACTTTCCCACTAACGTCGGCCATCTTGCCTTTTTTTTTTTTTCTGGTGTCAGTTTTTGAAAGTCGAAACCCGAACTTACTCAGGCGGGTGTCGAACCCTTGTCCCTCCGGCTGCCAGGCGAACTTGCAGGTTCTGAGCCAACCGTGCGCGATGACGTATGAATGCTGTGTAGCCATTCAGGTAGTGCGCAACGAAATCATAACCACGCTCATATTTGTTCTTACAGCTAATCACATTAGTTTTGACAAGCAGTAGTTTTGGGCTGCTGTTATGGCGAGCACGCATTAGTCGCAAGAACTAATCTAAATTAGCTTCGAGCAGCCAATGGTCAGCTGCAGCAAACAATATCAGATTCGTTGTGAGAGCCAAAATGCAGTCAGCTGCCACATGCACGGCAATGTTAGCTTCCGCAGTGAAGTACTTCCCTATAATAGCGAAGAATGTTGGCAGGGCGCATACCAGCCTACATATTAGCTCTCACAGCTTATGGTAGGTTGCGACAGCTAATGTATTTTTTTCCGTGCGGGGCTGACTTTTACCATCTTACCTCTTACCCTTCTCACATGACTGAAATTTTCCTCTTTTACCGCCTCCTCCTCCCTCCTCTCGCCCTCTCTATTTTTCCCCCCTCCGCTTCCCCCACGCGGAGCATGGCGCGGGGTGATAGCTGACTTCGCGTGAAACCTTCCAAATTTTATACGACGCCGCCCCACCACCACGGGGGCGCAGCGTTGGTGGTTTTAAAACGCGACGCTCCCGCGAAACTTTGACAAAACAGCCACTCTGTCCCCTCTTTTTTCCTCCTTTTTTTTTGCGTAACTTGACGGGATGGGCTAAAAAGGGGAAAGGAGGGTGTCCTGTCCGTATAGCGGGGCGCAGATGATGCGGGGGTGACGGGGCGCGCCGGGCCGGGGGGAATGAAATGAGATGAGGAGGGGAAAAGAGTGGTCCAAATTAGGGGCTGCGGCTGAGCGCGTCGCGGGCTGTGGCGGCTGGCGGGGTAGAGTGCGGTGGGGTTGAGCGTGGTGGGGTAGAGCGAGGCGGGGCGGCGCTGCTGTTGTTTCCCCCCCGACGCCGCGACCCCGCTACAAGAAGGTCATAAAAGTGGTCCGCTCAGGGCAGCGCGCCCCGCCGGCCCCGCTGCAGGGCAGACCTAGCAGCCCAGCCCAGCCCAGCCTAGCCCGTCTGACCCGACCGCCAGCCGTAAAGCACCAAGAGAAATGTCCGCAATTCGGCGTGAAATTTTTACCAAATTTTGGCTCCGAAGAAACTCAGCGCGGGCGGGTAAGGGGCGTAGCAGCAGCGGCGGCGGCGGCGGCCATTGGGCAAAGGATGTGGCTGGGAGAAGAGTCTTTCAACCCCTGAACCAAAAATTAATTCAGGCATCCGATAAATGTTTGCTAATGTTAAGAAAGAAGAGGTTTTTTATGTCCTAATATTTGCCTTTGCCTTATTACAATTTAAAAATAAAAATTAGTACGTGGCCCCTGCAGATCTCTGAATGGGATTTCGTTTCTCACGACAAGTGCGGGGTGATGACGTCGAGAAAAAGAAACGCAAGAAAAACAAAGAGTAAAAAAGGTGCGACACGCTGCTTGCATATGGCGATTGAGGCCGCGGGCTGCGCTGCGCCTCGCCTCGCCTCGCCTCGCCTACCTGCTTACATGCTCTTTTATTCAGGCCACCCAAAAACGAAACTCGCGTCGCAACATTTGAACTCGGAGCTCGTTAGGGGCGATTTGTTTGGCCATACGAGGGAGAGAACTGTAGCATATATCTCATGCGTATATATCATGCAAGAGCACGTTGCCTCTCTCTCTTTCCCGCGCGCGCGCGCGCTTCCGCGAAAGAAGATATAAAGGAAAGGGTTTTCTCTCCTTTACGACCCCAAGTGAAAATAATAATTATTTCTCGGCGAGGCAGCAACAGCAGCAGCAGCAGCGGGAGCAGCCCTTGCCGCGCACAAATGTAGAATGAATAATAATAATAATTCCTTTTTGAAAGGCGCTCCTCCTGCGCGCCCCTGGGAGGGGCGGAAAGGTGCGGACCATTGCTCAGGGCGAAACCGTGCTAACCCATCTCCTCTGACTCCTCCTCCTCCGCCGCTCTCTAGGGGCGGGGCGGGGCGGGGGCGGTGAGGCGGATCGGTCTCGCTTGCGGGCAGCGCGGGGGCTGCGGGGGCCGGGCACTGCTCAGAGGGAGGGGCGGCGAGAGGGTGGATTTGGGGAGGGACGGAGGTGTAGCGCTCTGCCCAGCCCAGAGCCATAGGAGGAGGGCGCTCCCGCACACGAGCCATGGTAATGACATGGGTATCCCTTCCCATCCCCGCTGTACCTCCTGCCTCCGCCGCGCCGAGCTCCAGTAGAAGAGTGTGTGTGTGTGTGTGAGCGGATAAAAAGGCAAAAGAAATCCCTGGAATACATCTGTGTGTATAGCAGACGGATATCTTCGCCTGCACGTACTAGGCAAAATAAAAAAACTAAATATGTCGTCTTGAATGTGAAGGAGTCTGCCCAAAAGCAGGTAGAGGCAGGTACCCTCTTTTCTTTATATTCTGTGTTTTTGTGGGAGTTTTTACTTACTTATTTTCGCGTGCACTGATCTCGCTCATAGTCCCCCAAAACCTTATTGCGCTATCCGCCTTTCTGCTACTGTGAGCGAATGACTTTTACATGCTTGAAAGAGAGCGGAATAGCCCTATGTCACACGGGGTGTGTGGACCTGTGCTATATACTTTTGACCCATCGACCGTGCGGTTGTGTGTCTTCGGGGCGGGGCGGGGCCGCTGACGCCCCGTCCCCGTGGCTCGGTGCTTAGCCCGGGCAACAACGTCGTCGATGACGTATTGTTCCGGCGCCCCGGCCCGGCCCGGCCCGGCGGCCCCGCGGCAGACTTGTTGCTCCTTGTCAAGCCGAGGCATCGATCTCCATGAACCCATTATGTACTTTTGCGGGGCGCAGCCTGGAGTGCAGTGCAGTGCCTTGGATACTCCCTGCTCCGCCCCGCCGCCGCCCTGGCCTCACCAGACACCCTCCCTGCTCGCTCCAGAGTGTCTACCCCCCCTACCCCCGTCCTCCCCTATCTCCCCCTTCCTCCCTCGGTTCCTCCGCCCGCCCTCCTCCCTTTCCCTGTGGCTGGCTCAGCCGACTGATTCAGAAGATCGCTCTCATCCCTCCGTCCTTGTTGCACCAACAGCGGTGCCCTATGCTGGCCATGGTAATGCTCCATGAGTGCGACGAGGACAGAGGTATGAAAGCGTTCTTTGGAATCGCTCGGCTGTCCGCCCCTCTCTACCCGACCCGAACCTCCTTTTGGGCGTTTTTCCTGCCTCCATACTCCATACTTTAGAAACTCCACTGTGAAAAATACTCGTAAGGGTTACGGGAAAATTTTCCATGATAAAAGTCGTAAAATTACGATTTGAAATTGTAAATTTACAAGCACTCCACATCGACTTGGAACTGACCGACGAGCAAGAATGGGCTGTCGTAAATTTACGACATATTTTGTAAATCAAAATTACAAAAAATGTCGTAAATTTACGAGTATATTTTTCACAGTGTCGTGAGGTTTCCGCGGGACCTACCGATATCGATATAGGTAGGGAGAGGGAATGACCATGTAAAGGCAGGCTTGCCAGATGAAGCGAAAAACCGACAATTGTTAAATTCGGAAAACATATGAAAAAAGCACGACAAATCTGCCCAAATCCGCCCCAAAACCGCCCAAATGTATCAGTTTGGCGGATTGAAATTTCAATTTGGGCTGATTGCCCGGTTCTGGATCTGGCAACGCTGTGCAAGGGTTGGCGCGCCTGGAGCCATTTCAAATCGTGCCTGAAGCGCATCTTGAGCCCGGGCTCGCAAATGTTAAATGTTTCTCCGGTGAAGTGCGTATGAAATGTTCGAAATCATGTCGCTGCTGGCCTCGAGTCATTCGCGTGTCGTTATTATATTTCAGTTTCGTCGCGGAACCGCGTGTAACGACTTGTAGTAAGAGTGAGGCGCCAATGATCTCTCTCGCGGACGGGGCGGACATAACCTCGCTTGAAGTATCGTGCCGAGCCGAGCGTATCGCGTTTCGTCGTGTTTTATTTTCGATTTTAATATTGTTGTTTGAATAATCGTAGCAAAGCAAGTGAATCGTAGTTTTTAAGTTTGGTGTGAAATATCAGTGCCAACATTGTGACTGCACGGAGTGAGGGACGCCGACGACCTGCAGCCTGGCCCCAGCCCCAGCCTAGGGACAAGGACCATGGTTACAAGGACAATGACAAACCAACAGGTGATTAGATGTCAACACCAGTGTTGGAGTGAATGCTCCTGTGAGCTGAGCGTTTGCATACGAGTACTTGTTGGTGGTTGATATTCTTCTTTGAAAAGTTTATCAGATATATTCATATTGCACTTCCAAGTTAATTGCATACACTTCATGTTACGTTGTAACACAGATTTCACGAGGAAGTTCTCTACTTAGTAATGTCTTATCCTGTTGTTGGCATTTATGTTTCCTTTCTTGAAATAACTTAAACGTATGATATTTAATACAATTCAAGTTCAATGGGAACATAGCTATTTCCTTTGTTTTTAATGGACTTGGAGACCTGAGAGCTGTGCGCAGTAAAATCTTCTCATTTTGAGACCACCATAAAAGAAGTCAAACTTTTTTTCATCCGGGGAAACATATCTCACTGAAACTGGTGCGAGCCAGTCTCAATTAATTTTACGCAGCACATCCTCTGCGACAAAGTGGTGTGCTCCAAAACGCTCAGCTCTTTTTCTTTGATAGACTGCGCAGCAGCCACATACTTACTTTAGGGCCATCACGAGGCCATCCCATGCGTTACTCGCACGTGACCAGACCGTAGCGCGCTCCTGCAGGAAGCTGCGTGCCTCTCTCCCTCCTCCTCTCCCCCTCCTTTTCCCATCCTCTCCTCATCCCCTCCTCATCCCCTCCTCATCCCCTCCTCATCCCCTCCTCATCCCCTCCTCCTCCTCTCCTCCTCCCCTCCTCCTCTCCTAGTGTTTCCAATCGGTCGGATTCTGGCTGTACCCGACTGTCTTCCGTCTCTCTCCCTCTCACTTGACACGCATGAGAGTGAGAGAGACGGAAGACAGTCGGGTATCTAGTGGTACAGCCAGTCGACTGATTCAGAAGATCGCTCTCGTACCCCCGTCCTTATCGCACTCATGAGGCCATGCCACCCCCAACATGGGGCACCCTCATGAGTGCGACAAGGACTGGGGGAAGAGAGCGATCTTCTGAATCAGTCGGCTGATCTCGTTTTGTGACCCATCAAGGTTGCAGTGTGCGCCTCGCCCCGCCGCACCCCCGCCCCGCCCCGCCCCGCCCCGCCCCGCCCCGCCCCGCCCCGCCCCGCCCCGCCTCGCCCCCTGTGTAGAGTGGAGCGGCTTTGTGCTGCTGCTGAGCCTGAAAGGCCCGCCTGAGCGGGGCGGGGCGGGGCGCGGGGCGCTACGCTGGTCTTGCCTGGTCTGGCAGCGTCTGAATCTCCTTGTTTGTGGTAAACATCATCAGTGGCCCTCTACTTCACCCCCGCCCCGCCCCGCCCCACCCTGGTGAGGGGGGAGCAGCCCCCCGCCCACGCCACGCTACGCCACCCCGCGGGGGTCTTTGCCTTTCCATTCAACCGCCCTCCTTTGAATTGACCTGGATCTCGTTAGGTTTTATTTAAGCCTGCGCGACCACTTTTTTCATCTGGAAAGCAACCACAGGCGATGCGAGACGGGAGCGCGCGGTGACCGCGCGACCTGCCCCGCCCTGCCAGCGCCCCGTCTGCAGGGTTGTTACAGGTCATGGAAAACCTGGAAGTCATGGAAAAGTCAGGGAAAAAAATTCGAGTCATGGAAGTCATGGAAAAGTCAGGGAAATCAATCGCCGAGTCATGGAAGTTTGTTAAATTGCAATATCGCCCGTGTCGTCTGCCTGCCGCGCCGTGACAAAGGTTTTGCTCTTTTATTTTATGTCAAATGAGTGCCTCAAAGGGCTTTAAAATGAATAAATAATTATGCAAGTGCAATTATTGCTTTACATAGTTTTCTTTTTAAATAACCCTAGTCGTATATATGTCTGGGGAAAAGTCATCGAAAATCCCGAATTCATTCATGGAAAAGTCAGGGAAAAGTCAGGGAAATAAAAATTCCCGACTCTGTAACAACCCTGGTCTGATCCTTTTCGACCCGTCCCAGAGGCATTCCGGCCCGACGTGGAGCTCCACCGGCGGGGAGTCTGCCCTGCCCTGCCCTGCCCTGCCCTGCCCTGCCCTGCCCTGCCCTGCCCTGCCCTGCCCTGCCCTGCCCTGCCCTGCCCTGCCCTGCCTTGCCCTGCACTCTAAATGGGAAAGGACAATATTGTATCCAACCAAGTTGTGCCCTTGTGCACATCTAGAGAAGATATAAATTTGTTTCCAATCTAGGGACAATTTAGCCTATTTTGTCCCTAGATTGGAAACAAATTTATATCTTCTCTAGATGTGCACAAGGGCACAACTTGGCTGGATACAATATTGTCCTTTCCCATTTAGAGTGTGCCCTGCCCTGCCCTGCCCTGCCCTGCCCTGCCCTGCCCAGCCCTGCCGTGTGATTCCGAGGTTCGCGCTCTCGCGCCTCCGTCCTTGTCATGCTCACGGGGCCCCAACATAGGGCAGCGCCATCAGGTGCGACAAGGCACGAGAGCGATCTTCTGCATCAGACGGCTGGCGGTCAGAGTTGCCAGAAAAGTTAGGCAAAAAACCGCTCCATTCACCTGTGTGCAAAGTGGAGGTATCTCCGCCTCCCTCCTAGGCAACTCCCCTGCACTCGTGCACAAATGCTACCTTGTAGGCAGGCGGAGATACAGTCCCGTTACGCACAGGTTTTGGGCGGTTTTTTTGCCCAACTTTCAGGCAACACTGCTGGCGGTGGCGGCGCAGCGCGGCCTCTGTGCTCCGCGTGGCGCCTCCCGGTCGCCCCGGCCCCGGCCCTGGATGGACGGCCCCCGTCGGATCCGACGCCGACATAGCAGCCAATTTCATTTTACATTTCTCTAGGGTTTTGTGCCTCCGATGATGCGGGTGCAAAGTGACCTGTCTGAATCCCCCCCCCGGGTCCCCTGCCCTGCTCACCTCTCGTACCCTATTTTCTTTGTCTCTTTATTTTTTCCTTCCCCGTAAAAATATGGCAATGATTTTATTCTTTGAATACTCCGCGAGAAATGTTTGTAGGGATTACGGGAAAATTTTCAACGTAAAATATCCAAATTGTAAATAAAATAAAATCAAATAAAAATCAAATGACACATCTCATGGGTTTGTCACTATAAAAAATAAAAAAAAAAACTTGTCAGTGATAATAGGCCTTTGTGCATTTATGATGCCGATCTTAATTAATCAACTTCAGTTGTATATCAAAAATTACAAGAAATGTTATATATTTTAACAGTTTAGGCATACGATTCGCCACTGTCTTACTACATGCGATTCGAATGAAGTTTACTCTTTGGCTTGGTGGGCTTGTGGTCGTGTAGCCGCATAAACCCGAGCGGGGCGGGCATAGAAGAGCAGTGGGCAGGGAGTGGGGCAGGGCGGGCAAGTGTAAGCCCTGCGGTATGTATGTCCGGGCCAGGGTGAGGTGCGGGGGGCGTGGGCTGCGTGAGTAGGGCTGCTGCAGCCTCCCTACTCGATCTCCTACCCTCGTCATCCACACGGAAAAAATGACTTTGTTGTGAGGATCAATTTTTGTCGATACGCAAAATTCGATAGCTGAAATCGAGAATCCGATACCCACAGCCAGGGGCTGGTTGCCACGACCGGGCACTTGTACGAATAGAACAAACTCCAGCTTAGTGCTCATCGTACAAGTGCCCGGTGGTGGCAACCAGCTCCTGGCTGTGGGTATCGGATCCTCGATTTCAGCTATCGAATTTTGCCTATCGGCAAAAATTGATCCTCACAACGAAGTCATTTTTTTTTTTTTTTTTTTTTTTTTTTTTCGTGCACCCCCTACACGGTAAAAATAGTTTCTTGTATTTCAAGATCTTTCTTGGATCTCATGGAGAATACCAATGGACATCCAAGACAGATCTTGAAATACAAGAAACTATTTTTACCGAGTACTACTCCTCGTCCCGCCCCCGGCGGCGCGTATTTCTTTTTCCCCGAGTCATCCTCGTTTTTCCCGCATCTCTTGAGCCGCGGAAGACAGGAGCATGCAGGAGCGGGCCGGACCTGGCCGGCCCAGGTGGCAGCCGCGGCGGTGACATTTGCTCGCGCGGGGTTTTGGCCCCCACGGCGCCCCGCCAAACCGCTGCACTTTTCCTTATCGCGGGGCGATGGCTATGGGGAAGCGGGCTTGGGGCGGGGCGGGGCGGGGCGGGGCGCCCGGGCCGCGAGGCCTATCTCTGCTTATCGCGGCACCTGTACGATAAGGAGGCGCGTTTGAGGAGAGGAGAGAGACTGTGGCGCGCCCCGCCCGGTATACGCCTCGGCCCGGCGCGGCGGCACGGTAAAACCGCGAGCTCCTATTTTTTTGGGGGGGGAGGCGAGTTTTGCTAGTTTTTAGGGGAAATTTATTGGAATTCTCTAAATTTATAGGAAGCATGCGAGGAAGCATGGAAAGCAGCACAGTGGTTTGAGGTGTAGGATGAGTTGCTGCTTTGCCAATTCGAGAATCCACGGCGTGTGTTTCTGAGCGCCCCGTCCGCGCAAACAGCTTTTGCTGAGGGCAGCTCGGCTCGATGCGCTTCTCTGCCGGGCTGCCGGCCGGGCCGCTGACCCCGCATACCTCGCCGCCCGGCCCCGCCTCGCCACTTCACGACGAGACCACCATAAACTCGTGTGCGACGCGGCGATACCTTGCCGTTTGACTATCGCCATGCACGCGGCTGGCTGGGCCGGCCGGGCAGGTGTTTTGCAGTTGTGCGCGTCTCAATAAGAACGGGAAGGGGGGGGGGTGCGAAATTGCGATTGCAAGACGAGTGCTAAGATCTCCTTTCCGTACTTGAGTCCGATACGTCTATCATGACTCAGAAGCTGTTGACAATGATTTCTCCCCCATGCGGTTCCAAACCGTTGTGCTAACCCGGCCCTGCGCGCGGCCGATGGGGCTTCCCTCCAGGTTCTGCACCATTCTCTCCCCCTTCCCTGTTCTGTCGCGGGAGCGCGGGTAGCCTCGCGCGCGCAGCGGCCGCATATTGAGTTTTTGAAATGCCACGGCTTGTGCCCCTTCCCTTCCCCGATGCGCCCCCGCAGGCCCAGGCCGTAAGCCACGCTGCGGCCCACTAGCTCTCTCCCTCTCCCTCTCTCTCTCTCTCTCTCTCTCTCTCTCTCTCTCTCTCTCTCTCTCTCTCTCTCTCTCTCCCACTCTCCCTCTCTCCCTCCCCGGCCCGCCCCGGTTCGGTTGCCCTACGGCTCCATACATATACCCATCCATCCACCCACACACCCGCCCTGCACTCTCCTCTCTCTATTCCGCACATGTCGTCTATCTTTTACGTCCGTAGCCCCCTCCGCCCCCTCGGGGCTCGCGGTGCGGCGCGGTGCGGCGCGGTGCGGCGGCGGTGTTCTCACCGGTTAGGTCGCCTCGCCTCGCACCGCGCGCACCGCGAAACGCTTTTAATTTCCGGGGAGAGCTTCAAAGCCTCTCTGCTCTGCGCTGCTCCGCTGTGCCGCCCCGGCCCGGCCCCGGCCCCGGCCCCGGCCCCGGCCCCGGCCCCGGCCCCGGCCCCGGCCCCGGCCCCGGCCCCGGCGAGCTCTTTGGCGCCGTACTGTACCGTTTTGACTGGGTTTTCCCTCTATACTCCCGTACGCCCGTACCGCTCTCCGGTATGTCAGCCCGACGCGCAGCAGCGCTTCCGACCGGCAGGGCACGGCGCGCCAGAGTGAAGGGAAGGCGCGCGCGGGTGCGACAGGGGCAGCGGCAGGGAGGAAGCTCGCTGATGGAAGTGGAAGGGTGCGCGGCGGGCCGGGTCGGGCGGGGGGTGATCACTCATACAAAATGCGTACGGTGATTTTTTTTCTATTTTTTTTTTCCATTATTTGTTTTGATTTTTCTTTTCATTTTTCGGATTTGGTAAATTTTGACCTCTAACCCATATTTCTGGCTTTTTTCATATTTTTTTTTCAGTTATTTGTTCATTTGTTCTCGATTTTTCGGATTTCTCTGTATCTTTCTTCGTTATTTTTTTTAAATGATTTTTGGGGGGCCGTCGCACAATGATTTTTCGGAGTGACTCCCCCCTCGGGCGGCGGAAAAGGCTTGCGGGTGGCTCGGCTCGGGGCGCCCGAGACGGATCCATATACGGTCCTCCATAAATCACCGTAACGACATGTGAACCGTTCTAGGATTTTTTTTCTGTGAGGCATAGGAGGAGGACGGGGGTGGTGGGGTGGTGCAGGAAGGCCGTAGACACCAATCACATGTCAGGGAAAATGATCGGGGAACATCCTTCCGCCAGTCAGCCCTTCTCTGCGGGTCCAGTTTCTCCGGAGGACAGATCCGTTAGTTTCCCGTCCCAGCGACATCTTAATCGACTGCGTTCGAAGAATATATCGTTGCGAAACCAGTGTTGTTTTAAAAGCATTCGAATTGTGAAGCCCATAAATTTTGTACGTGTGATGTATTCATTGTTGATTTGTTCCCCATTCCGTGCCGTCTGGGTCAAAAGGTGTGCCCCGGGTGAGGATCGAACTCACGACCTTCAGATTATGAGACTGACGCGCTGCCTACTGCGCTACCGAGGCGGGATGGTGGGGACGCCCACTGTTGCCTGACACATCGGAGTGGAGGGGATCGGCCAGGCTCGGCTCTCGCCCGTCGGCCGCATCCTCGCGCATCACGTGGTCGTCGAGCGGGAGCCTCTCGAGCCGAGCCGAACGGAGCAGAGCGCGCCGCGGCCCGCCCCGCCCCGCCCTGTCCCGCCACTGACACCCTCCTTCCTGTGCTGCGCTATCTTAGTGTTGGCATTTTAATACATAATATATCTCAGAATAACCGTAAATCACCTCGAAGCTCTACCTCTTGCTTTGAGTTTCGCTTTCGCAGCGTTTTCGTTTCGTTCACGTGTATAAATAGTGAACGTATAGAGTAGTTTTTATTCATGAGGTCTTGTTGGGCGGCGGGGCTCAGAAGCAAGTACACGCTGACCTATAGGCCAGTAAGGCCGATGAGCCCTGACACTTTGATGACGAGAGCTCCACGTCGGCGGTCGCTCGATAAGTCGGGGTGCCGCTGGGCTGGACGCACGACGCAGCCCTCTGGTCGATTGCGTTCGAAAATCGTGGAGCTTTTATAAAATTGCTGTGGACGGCCCGGTGAAAGAGACAAAATCAGTGGCAGCGGTGGGATTCGAACCCACGCCTCCGAAGAGACTGGTGCCTTAAACCAGCGCCTTAGACCGCTCGGCCACGCTACCCGGATGGTGGGGGAGCCGAGCGCTCCGCATCAGTTTCGCCCCGCCCCTCGATGGCGTCGCCGAGCGGTGGAGGGGGCTCGGGGCTCGGCGCGGCCCGACCGGGCTCGGCTCCGCTCCGAAGGCCGCGGGGCCGCCGGGGCCGGGGCCGGGGCCGGGCTACACGCATGTGACATGCTTCACTTGACTTGGCAGCCACACTAGTAAAAGCTCTCGGTGAATATCACTGTCAGCTACATTGAATCCTTCGCAGCACGGTATAGCTGGAGTATAGCTAATGACACTTGGTTGCATCTCCATTCACCGTGGCTTACGGTGCGGTGGAAATTCAGCGTAAGCTGTACAGTGCCCGCTACAGGGTTCTCTCTGATGTAGCTCGCCGTGAGGGTTTTCTTAGAGTGCAGGCGACTCGTCGGAATATGTGATGAGGGTTCCCTCCAGTGCTCTTCGCCTAGCTCCGGCACCCGGCACCTGCTGCACCACCTCCGGGTTGTACGGTTCCGTTCGGTACAGCGGGCCGGGCAGGTGGCGGCCGGAGCTCTTGCACTAGGGATAGCCGAGAGACCGGGAGGACGAAAACCCTGGAGGAAGAGAGGTGCGAGCGCGAGATATGCGGGGAAGAACCTTGTAACTATCTTCCACGCCTTCCTAAGTTTCCGCCCCCTGCTCTCTATTTTTTCCTCCTCTTCTTTTTCCCCTGTCTTCGAAAGAGCATGGTCGTGTATTCTCGCTCTCCCGGAATGTTTTGCCCCACTTGGCCGTGGTGCGGTGGTGGTATGGTGCTGGACTGGGGGGGTTGGGGGTGGGCCGTTATGAAAGGGCACGGCCGACCATTCTCAGGGTGCAGGCGACATTTTCGCAACACGGCCGGGGAGGGAGTGGCGGGGCGCAGCGCATTGTGACGCTGCCGGCGTAGTCAGCCAGCAGCAGCAGCCGCCGCCTGAGGGGAAAAAAAGGGAAGTGTTGTAAAGGGGGTAGTGGAGGAGAGGAGGGAGGGAGGGAAGGAGGGAGAGAGAGAGAGAGAGAGAGAGAGAGAGAGAGAGAGAGAGAGAGAGAGAGAGAGAGAGAGAGAGAGAGAGAGAGTTGCGGTGTCGGCTGTTGTTCTTCATGCTCAGGTAGCGTGTCTCCGTCTCTCTTGCTCTACGTCTTCGTCTCTCTTGATCCTCCTTGTTTTCGCCCGCCCGACTCGCGTGGTGGTTTGTGTCGGCAAACACGAGAAGAGAAGGGGAAGAAAGGGAGACTCGCGAGCGAACGAGAGAGACGGAGAGCTATCTGTCATCGTGTCGCCGGCTGAGTAAAACACAACTTTGGGGCTCCCTGTCCGCCCCTACACGCGAAAGCCGCCCCTAACTCAATCGTGAGGGGACGAGGCGAGGAGGCCACTCTGCCCTCTGTCTGCACATCCACTCCCCCTTCTCTCCCACTCTATCTCTCCGTCTCTCTCCCTCTCCCGCATTCTTGCATCTCCGTTCCGCTGATCTTCGGTTTCTTCTATCCTTTCCTCCCCTGCACGTCACTCTGCACCCTGCACTCAGCAAAATGAAAAGTTAGAGTTACCATCGTATTTTAGAGACAACCATAAAGTTATGGTTGAGACATTACAGACAAATATTACGGCGGGAATAACTGAAACTTGAGGCCAAAATCATCATGATTTTAAGGTCGTCCCGGGTCCCGGAGGTTACCATGTTTTTTTTCTCTTTTTTTCCAAATGTGTTGTCCTTTCCAAGCTGGGTGTCGGGTGGCCGCCCGGTTGACGCGTGGGTGTGCCGGGTCGCCTATAAGCCGGTCTTAAGGCGCCCGAAGGAGTCGAGGCGGTGCGGGCGGGACGGGGCGGGGCGGGGCGGGCAAGGCGAGGTGGGGTGAGATTGGAGTTGGGTGGGGTGGGGTGCACCTGAGGTCCTGAGGTGGTCAACCGGGGCACGACACGACACTGACTTCCTAGTGCTCTGCTATATACACCTGAGCTTGAGCCCTTGTTCTCGGCTCTGCCGGGCCGGACCCGTGGTCCCTATAGGGCCGGGCCGAGGGGCGGCCAACTAAATGTATTTCTGTGTACACCAGGGGCGTAGGAAGGTCCTGCACAGTGGGGGGGCACGCCGTGTGGGTTGCCTTACAGGGGCAACGTGCACTGTCACCGCTGTGGCTTTGGCGTTCCAGTCGACCACCGGAATTCCTCCCTTTTCCATGCTTTGGTATTTTTCTGAGGAATGCTGAATTTATAGGCCATATTCAATGCCAAAGGTTACAACAAAGGTTACTTCAAGGATGCGAAATAATGGCATTGAAAAGGGCGAAAATCTGGCGTTCTTCATCGTCAGACCATTATTGGTTCAACAGTTAGAAGGGCATCAGATTTGAAGTTCTGCTCAGCCTCAGGTGAGGGGGCACCGGGGGGCTGGCACGTGCCTCCCCTCCCCCGGCCCCATAGGCTCCTACGCCCCTGGTGTACACTGACTCTGTATTTCTTGTATTTCATCTTTTGTATTTTTATACATTTTTCTTGTATTTTTGATAAGCATTTTTGGGAATGACTTGGCGTATTTCTTGAATTTTCGTAGAGGTACACGCGTATGATGTCTCGGTCGCCCCGTGGGCAGGGGGCCCTGCTGGCCCTGCTGGCCCTGCTGCTGCTGCCGGCACCTGGCTCCCCGCCCCGCCCGCTAGATGGCGCCACGGGTCTGTCTGGCGCCTCCCCGGGCGCGCCCCGCTGAGCGCCTCGCAGTGCGTGCGGCAGAGGGCGCTGCGCTGCCTGACCGCCGCGCCGGGGCGCTCCAATCTCACCGAGTCCTAACACACCGGCGGCGGCCCGGACGCGGACCGCGCGGGCCGCGTTTCCAAAGTTTCTGCGCGGTCCCTTGCCACGACCACAGTTCTTTCGCAAACAAAAAAAAATAAAAAAAAATAGGGGAGGGGGTAGAAGGAAATCTGAGGGGGGAAAGTGTAGAACCATTCGCTGATGGCGGCGAAGGTGGTGGCGGCGGTGGCGGTGGATGGTGCTGCTGCTGGTCCTGCTGGTCGTTTTTCTAATGCGATGTAGCGGTGAAGGTGAATTAGCATAACTAGGGATGCCACTTTCCACTTTGGGAGTACACGGTGCATTTGCAATTCGGATGGGAGCAGTCACTGAGAAAAGGGGCGGGGGGCGGTGGGTGAGGCGGGGCGCGGCGGGGCGCGGCGGGGCGCGGCGGGGCGCGGCGGGGCGCGGCGGGGCGCGGCGGGGCGCGGCGGGGTGGGGCGCGGGCCCCGGCGGGGCCACGGGGGGGCAGAGTTCTCAATCGTGCTGGCGGGACGGGACCGGGTCGCCTGGCGAGTGACAGAGCGCGCAATACGCGCGGGGAGGCTGGTTCTTGTCTCTGTCTATCAGCAGGCGCGCCGCGATTGAGCAAACCCGTAGTTTGATTCGTCATAACTGAGCCACTCCCTATACCACCCACCACCTCCTCCTCAAGCCACTCCAGCCCAGACGCCCCAAAAGGCGTAAGGCGCCCTGTATGAAGGCGCCTGAGACTTCTGGGCGTAGGTCAGGGTGAGACGCCAACGGCATGGACCAGGCTAGAGGTCAGAGGTGTACTCAGGGCGGGCACCCGGTTGGTAGGCTCATAATTTACACGCACCCTGAAAGCTGCTTACATCCTGTACACTTTACGCCCTTCTTCCTGGACCAAAGCACAGCAGCACAGCACAGATCGCAGTTGGGGATTCTGTGACCCTGCAAGGCGTTTACATCAGGAACTCCCCAAAATCCAAGTCGCAGCAGTGCACCCTGAGGAGGAAAAGTGGGGGGGGGGGGGAGGGGGGGGGCTCACATCAAGAAACCATTGTACGCCCCCCCCAAAAAAGCATTTAACAAAAAATCAGAATACAATCAAGAAGAAACATACAGAAAAATCCGCAAAATCGAGAAAAAATAAATAAGAAAACGAAACAATATTGACAAAATTCCAAAATGGGTGTAAATGATCAAAGTTTATCAAAATGTGAGTGAAAATTTCCCTGAAAAATCAAAAGAAAAATCGAAACAAAAATAAATCAAAAATATCAAAAGTGAAAAAATCATTGTCGAAATTTTGATCCCTCCCTCCCTCGGCTGAGCTCACTCCGGGGCAATGGCTGTTCTGAGGGAGCCGGCCTTACCCATCTGTTTGAGAACTTTGACGGGGGTCACCGGGGGGCCAACGGGGGGCAATCCTATACCCTCAGCAGGGAGAGATGGGCGCATCAGGCGTGTCGATGTTGCAGACGGACGGGGTGAGCAGGCGCGCAAAGCGCCGGGGGCACGCGGACCGGGAACTGAATAGCTCCACGCCGAAAAGGGACTCAATGAGCACGACGGGAAGAGGAAGAGAGAGAGAGAGACAGACGCGGGCGGGCAGAGAGCGAGAGAGTGCGGAGGGCGCGGGCTTATTGGTTGGTGGTACCGTATTTTCTCCGGGAAATGGGGGCCGCTGCTCATTCTTTCTCTTCCTCACTCTTCCTCCCGTGCATGTGATATTTTTGTGGACCTCTTGCTTGTTTTCGGACGCTTTGCGAAACGCTTCTGCGCGCTGCCCGTGGGAATCGTAGTTCCCGCTGACCACCACAGGGGCCCTTTCCGTCCCCCTCTCTCTCTCGTCTGCCCCACCCCCTCTCCCGCTGTCTCCTGTTCCTCTCTCCCTTTCCCTCTCTCTCTCCCTCTCTCTCTCTCTGTCTTGCTTCCCCCATAGTCTCGCTTGCCCATCCCTCTCGGCTGAGCGCTCCCGCTGCCGTGTTTGTCTTCTCGCAGCCGCGAGAGCCGCGCAGAACTGAAGCGTCGTCAGTTTCCCCGTGGAGACGCTGCGCTTCGCCGGTGCTGCGGCCGCTTTTGTTTTATTCGGTAATCGATGACGTCACTCTGCTCACGGTTTTCCGTCCCTCTGCGCGAAACTGTTTGCGACATCCTTTAAATCCCCCCGCAATTATTTCGCAATAAAGGGGAGTGGAAGGGGGTCTTACGTTTATGCCACATGTATAGGACAGCTAACTTTAAAAAGAATAAAATTTAAATAAATAAAAAAATACATAATAAAAAACACACCAGGCACGAAACCCATCGGACGCGCTTTAAAAAAAAATGACTCCGAGCTATTTTCAATGTAAATAAATAAAGATTTGACTGGATTAACTGGGTTAAAGCCTCCTTTGAAAAATCGTCCCCTTCATCGTAAACTGTGCAGTACGGGACTTTGTGCTCGCAATATATATATTCTTCCCCGCCCCGCGTTACTTTCCGGCGAGTGCAAGCGCGACACGTCCCAATATTAATATGCCGAGAGAGTACTGGCCAAATTGGAGCCCATTGAAAAGTTTGCCGAGCTGGAGTTGCCAATACATCGGTCCGCGCCGAAGCGCGAGCAGCGTCGCGAACAGCACCCTCGCTGCAAAACAAATCTGCTGCCGAAGAAATTTTCGTTCGACTTTTTTCCCCCTTTTTCGTGCACGTGACGTAAATCAGGGGTGACCAACTGGTGCCCGACTGGTCCGCGGAGGCCAGGGTGGCCCGGTTACGCCAGTATTGCACACCCGTGACGTAAATTTATCAATTATTTATATATTAAAAAAAAACAGAGGCTTGTATTATTACAGCATGTTTTCACAAAGTGCTTTATTAAAAGAAAGGTGCCGAGGGAAGCCTAAAGATTCTAAGTGACGCGTAGCAGAGTGTCGTGGTGTCGGTCGGTAAATAAACTCATTATTGTCATTATTGTCATTTATTCTGACGACGCATAATTAATGTCACTGCATTACCTCGAGTCTGACTCCCACAGCACAGCTGCACGCCTTTCCCTCGCCGCACTGTAAAGAAAACATGTTGTAAATTAACAGGAAATATCTGTGAGTGTTGGTAAACGACCTGACTGTGAATTTACTTTTCATTCGTGTTCATTTACAAAGGAATTCTGTAACTTTCGAAAATGTATCTGTTGTTTCGCAATTTTTCATATCAATCTACTAAATTTCTCATCAAATTACAGGAAAAACCTGTCTACCGATTTAAGGTAAGGGTTCGGTGAAAAAAATCGCAATTTTCGGCCGAAAAATCAAAAACGAGTTTTTGTCGGGAAAACCCTCTTTGGACCTTCTTTTATCAGGGGGTAAGCAGGTTTTACCGCAAAAAAATTTCTAAGGGGGTGTAATTATTTTTTTTCAATAGGCCTGCACATAGGCTTGGCCTATTTTTTACGTAATTACTCCAAAACGTAAAAATTTTTAATTTAATTTTTTCAGAATAAGCTTTTTTAAACTTTAAAAAATTCCTTGCGCAACAGATTTGTAGTTAGAAAGCTGGCTGTTAGTTTGTGGCCTCTTTAATTAATTTCAAACAACTGATCACTGAGTTTTTTATCAGGTTCCTTGTAGTTTTCTTACAGCAGCCTTGTAAATGGTCAAAGTTTGCAAAAAAAAAAAAATTAATGAGAACTTATCCAAAAAATCTGAAAATGCTTTCTGTATTGAAAAATTTCTAATATCTCACTGATCAGACCTCAAAAAAGATTCAAAAGGGGCAAATTTAAAAGCTCACGACTATACCTCAAAATTTGTTGCGCAAGAAGTTCTCTAAAGTTGGGCCATTTTAAAGGTAAAAAGTGGTATAACTTTGGAACGGCTTGACCTACAGTGGCCAGCCTGTGATCAAACTGAGTTTTTTTCACCCTCTAACACATACTAAAAGATGAAATATTTTCCTCAAAATTTGCCGAAAATCGTGATTTCACCGGACCCTTACCTTAACAACGAAACCTGTTGTAAATTTTTTCTCTGTTTTTACAACAAATTTTCACAGTATGGCATAACGTCGAAACGACGTCACTTGTTGGAGCCCTGGGAGTGAAGTTATGCGGCTGCCTTGGCGCGGCTGCACGCCTTATTGTGCTCTGATGCCGAAAGTCAAATGGGCGTGCGAAGTTGCGCGCCTCATTGACTTGATGCAGGCGGGGCGGGGCGGGGCGGGTGTCCCTGCCGGGTCCAGGTAGGTGCCCGCCCGTGCTGATGTCCCGGCTGGCTGGTCGCAGCAGCACCTCACCTCCGGGTGCCCCACGGGGTGTGCCCTCTGGGGGGAGCTCCCCGCCACGCCCCGCCACGCCCCACCACGCCCCGCCCCGCCCCGGCCTCCTGCTCCTCCGCCTCATGATTGCGAGGTTCCGCCGGGAATATGTTGCTGCGCTGAGGGGTGAGGGTGTATAAGGGAGAGAGAGAGAGAGGGGGGGGGGGGGAGAAGGGTGGCATAACCTCTTCCCCGCAACGCCTCCTGCTTCCCCCCCAAGCGCCCCCAAGGGCTCCACAGCCTTATCCGCAAGAGCATGCCATGGCGGGAAATCGCTTTACGGGGGAGAATTGCATTTACCGCCCCCTTGCTCCGCCCCTTGCTCGCGGCTCCCTTGCTCCGCCCCCGGCCCGCCCCCGGCGGGTCCTCGCTGTCAGGCGGCTGGGGGCGGTTAGATTAGGCTAGGTCACGGTGTCGAAGGGCAGATGGGCCCTGCCGCCCCCAACACATACACAATAATATCGTCGCGGGCGATGCAGTAGTTTTTTTCTTTCTTTTTTTCATGCGGAATAAGAATATTACAGAGGTGGATGAAGAATGTGGCGGTGCTCGTGTTACACGACACGCGTCCGCGTGAGCTTATCAGGTGGAGGGCTTTGGCTTGCCGTGGCGGGGCGCTCAACCCGCTCGGGGTGGGGTGGGACGTGGCGGGGCGGGGCGGAGCCTATTGACACTCTGCGGCTGGCGGTACCGTGTTGATTGTGTAAGCAAAGCTACCGTGTATTGTTTCTCAGGCGACGTTATCTGAATATCCGCCGAGCCAGCCGAACACTACCCCGCCCCGCCCCGCCCCTTCCCCCGCCCACCGCCCGTCTCATAGGCTTGATCTGCATTCTAGGTACATATCCTCCTCGACTATGACATGCAGGAACATCAACTCTTATTTCTGTGTGAAAATATATTCTTTCAATAATCCCGTGTATGAGTTTTGTTTTTGATGAGTAAGCTGTAGCAAACTTAAGGGTGAGAGGGAAGTGCTTGGGGTGGAAGGCGGCGCCATAGCCTCTTAGCTGCCGAGAAAGTTGCGTCATTAGCGGAATCGTACAGAATTGATGGGGAGGGAACAGTTTGGCGTTTCTAAATGACTCATCCACTGTTCCAATTAGAGCGGATATATATCGACCCGTATATACGAGATGCGGCAACATGATGAAAAAAGAAGTAAAATAGATAAAAGCAAGCAACAGAAACGTTAGTGGAATTTTGTTTTGCGCGACCTCGCAATTGCTATGCGGCGCCTGCTCTCGACGTTCGGACACTGCAGCGCGCGGATACTGCCTCGAGTCTTTTTGCGAGGTGCGGCTGGGGTAGAAGGGTGCTGCCACAACCCGAAATTAATTCGATTCTATCAACTCAAATGTTTGCCGAATTAATACGGTGTGGTTGGGTAGGATAGGATAGAGCGCCGCTGCGGGGGGCAGGAGCAGCAGGGGTTAAGGGTTGATCACAGTGTCGGCGAGCGCCGCTTGTGCTCTTCTATCACACCACAACCAGTACTTCGGCTTCGGCTGCACCTAAAAAGCGTTAGACAAGTAGCACAACCGTGCAACGATATTTATTTTTTTCGCTTTTAAAGCAACGGAGTTGCCTTCGAAAATCGCTGGGAAACGTATGTCAATTGTTTCATGTGGCCCCTTATGGGAGGGAAAACACTGCCCAAGGGACTTTGATAATATTACCCGTAGTAATAGTGTTTAAATTTGTAAATTCACCTGTAAAGTTTCATTGAAATTTAAACTACAGATTTTCTGTAAATTTGAATCGTAGTTTTTTCGTGTGTGAGTTTTCCTTGCCTTTTACAGATTTTTTCTTGATTTTTCTGGTTTTTTTTTCTGACACTTTGTGAGTTTTCTTGACTTTTTCTTAATTTTTTTTCTTGACTTTTCCCGACGTTTTCTTGACTTTCTCTGTGTTTCAGTATTAATTTCGTTTTTAGGGAGTATACTTATTTTTTTTTTCCGGTGAATAACCCCTCGGGTAGCACTAAGGACAACAGTATGAGTAGGGCAGGTGGGAGGGAAGTGAGCGGACGACAGTTTTGTTTTGCACGATGTGTGTGCACGCGGGGAGAGCGCACTCGTGATCTCTGCTGTAGAGGTACTTCCAACAGAACCCATCAGCTGTGTTGTGCTTGAACCCCCTTCTTTTCCTCATCCCGCGCTCTCCTCTCATCTAAGCCTTCCTCTACCTCTTTTGGCTGGCATTCATCTCGTTTCACTTTTCGCACTCTTTTTATTATTCTGCTTACCCGCGCGCGCATCCTCTCCCCTTTATATTTTTTTATTTATTTTATTTTGCGTCTCTCTCTTTACAACATACCTCATCACTAGGCGCCCCCCCCCCCCCCTCTCCCCCCCACGGGGCCCTGCAGGTGGGATGGGGGGCGGCCCGCCCCGGCCCGGCCCGCATGTCGTGCGAGGATGGAGTTTTTCGGGCACGTCGGCTCTGTCAGGCGCAAATCAAATAAAACGCGTCAAAGTTATTGAATGGCGGGGAGGGGGGGGGGGCGCATAACAGAATGCGCAAACAGGAAATGGCAGCGTAAATTTAGCGGCCGAAACTATGGCAAGGGCTTTCTGGGTCTGTGTACACCAAGGGTGCGCAACATGAAAGCGACTTGTCTATTGTGTTTCGTTTTCCTTTGGACTCTTGAGATCGCTTGATTTTGTACACAACATGGCAAGCCTCATGTTTGAAATTCGGGTCACAACAAGTGTCAATGGCGTTTTAGTTTGAAAACCAGAGAGCGATTGCCACGTTTGAAATTCGTTTAAGAAATTTCTGACAAAAAGTAAAATAAAAATAATTATAAGGCCTCTAACCTCTCCAAAATAACGGGATGGTTTGCGACCGAGCGCGTAGAAGAAACGGCCCCGCTGCTAACCTTGGAGAAAAGGGGCGGGTGCAGCCGGCCCGGCGTAAATCACGCGGCCTCAAAGCTGAGCTGCCTCCCGATCACGTTATTTATTTACGCCCTTCTGAATTATGTATGCACCCCGCGTGATCAGCGCTCTCTGTCGCTCACCTTGGAGCGGGGTGGCGCGGCGCGGCGGCTATGCGCTGAGAAAGAGAGAGGAGAGTATTACTACACGTAAGGGGGTAGAAAAGAGAGAGAGAGAGAGAGAGAGAGAGAGAGAGAGAGAGGAGCGGTTGCACACGCGGCATGTACGACCGCAGAGAGTAGCGTAGGAAGAGTATCATAAAGGAAGGTACACCACACCTCATTTTGCGAGTGTCGCACATGCTGAGATGGGGTAGAACCCGAGCCGGGGGTGCGCGCGTGCGCTTCGCGTCCTTGCGCTTCGCCGCCGCTTACTTACACCCTCTCAAACTCCTCCTTATCCCCGAGCGCGCCGCCAACTCGCGTGTCGCCGGAATTTATCTCCCGCACGACACCGCCAATAATTTGTGCCTCAAGTTTTCGTCACGTGAATAATGACGGGAAGAAGTAGAAGGAGGTTGTGTGCGGCGCGAGGGGAGGTTAAGTAGGGGGGGGGGGGGGCTGCCCCCTCCCCCTCCTGGGGGTCATTAGGGATGCGGGTGCCCTGCCCCCCTCCCCCCCCTCCTACCCCTGCGGCCTGCGCTGCGGCCCTTCAGCCGCCTGCCTGCCGCTCTGGCGATATATCCAACATCCTGCCACCTGGATGGGACCTGGTAAGTTTAAGCGCGCTAAATCACCGGACGGGACCAGAGGGCCAGACAGAGACAGCCAGCGTTCGGCGAAACCTGTCTTCCTCCTCTTCTACCCCAGCCCGCTCTCCCCCAGCTCTCTCGCCCTCCGGGTCTTTCTCTCTCTCTCTCTCTCTCTCTCTCTCTCTCACTCTCTCTCTCTCCCTCGCGCGCGCGCGCTCTCTCGCTCTCCATCCCCTTTTTCTTCCTCCAGAGAGGGGCGCGAGCAGCTGCTCTTCCATTGTAAAGGAAATTATCCCGTGGTCTGCTTTCGCGGACTTTGCGGGTGTTTCCTGCGCACTGGGGTGCGAGAGGGTTACGATGGTGTCCGGGGGGTATGGGAGGGGGGGGGGGGTAGGGGGTGCCCTGGGGGTGCCCGTGGGGGTGTGTGCGCTTTACCCCCCGGACGAGACCGCCGCCGTGGCGGAGGAGACGGCTTGCCTTTCCCTTTGCCGCGCGCGCTGTGCGGGGCTGTGTCGGGTAAGCGGGCGAGGGGAGGAGGATAGCCGGAGACCCGGTCCGGTATCCGCCGCTCTGCTCCGCTCCGCAGCGACGTGATGCAGGCCAGCATCACGTCGGCGCGGTGGTCCCCAGTCGAGACATGGCGGCAGCCCGCCTCCGTTATTCAGTCCTGTTGCCGCTGCTTTGACGCGTCCCTTTGGCCGGCCCTGCTCTGCCTCTCCCTGTCCCTCCCTGTGTCGTGTCGGTGCCGTCCCTCTGGGGGATGACGCCTGCCGCCAACCATCCTTGTCGCACTCATCAGGCCCTGCCACCCCCAACATAGGGCACCGCCATGGGTGCGACAAGGACCTCTTCGGAATCAGTCGGCTGCTGCTGCCCGCCTGCTGGCGCGCTGCCGTCTCCTCCACCTGCTGCACCGTCCACCTGCCGCCTCTGCTATGGGGTGATTCGATTATCGGGACTAATATATATACTGCAAATATTCGACTGCAGCAGGAAATCTATATCACATTCACCAGGAAACTGTATCACACATCAGTTGATTTGTTTCGCACGTACTTTAAAAATAAAATTTTAAAAAAATATAAAAAATTGCGATGTCGCATGCGCGTGGTTTTGCGAGGCGTCGCGCGTATGTCTTGTATTTTCACCCAAGGTAAAACCGATTGGGGCACAGCCTGCGTCACACGGTTACGTCTGTAAGAGATTACCACCCCTGCCACCCCCCTCCCCCTCCCCGCGTCTTCGTTCATCCCTGCTCGCCTCACTCTTTTCTAGCGCGCGGGACAAGTTTCGTTCCCCGGCGGCGCTTCTGGGATTGGCAATTCGCACGGTGGGGTGGTTTAGGGGTGCGGCGGGCGGTCGGGCGGGGCGGGGCGGGGTGGGGCGGCCGGACGCGCTGCTTGCGGGACACAAGTACACACCCGAGGCGTGGCGGACGGAAATACCTCGCCTGCTCCCGGTGCGGCCCGCGGGGCCCTGGCGGAGACGCAATGACGGCGCCCCCCCCCCCGCCCCCTCCATCCATTTCACTACCCTCTTCACCTACCCTTTCCTTCCACTTCACGCCTATTTGAGCCAATCAGCGCCCCCCGGTGGCCGTGCCCGCCCCGCCCGCCACCGGTGCGGGTGACGATCATTCCGGCCTGTAATCCTGGGGAAACGACTTAACATAAAAGCAACGGCGCCAGTGGGCCAGTCATTAGCTAGCTTCTCTTCTGAAATTAGTACGGGATTAAAGAAGAAAAAAAAACGGATGGAAAAATCCTTATCCTTGGGGCTTCCGGCATGCTGCCTTCCGGGTGGGGCGAGCGCTCTTGCTATGCCGCCTACCTCCCGCGGCCCATAAGCCTTATTTTTATATATTTTTTTCGCTTCACGTAATTTTTTTCTATCTTTGCCCCTAAGACAAGTTTGACGTTTCTCCGGGATGAGCCCCGGAGATCCTCCCTCTGATTTGACTAGCCAGGTCCCTTCGATTAATTATTTCGGAATCACGGGGCGCTGCTGTACGGGGCGAGGCGGGAGGGTTGGGGCGCGGCGGGGCGGGGCGGGGCGGGGCGGGGCGGGGCGGGGCGGGGCGGGGCGAGGCCCCTAATTGCCAACGAAATGGCAATTGCAATCACAATCGGAGAAATCGGTCGATTCACGCGTCGGCGCTCGCTGACATCTAAGTGATTGTTATTACGTAGAGAGCAGGAGGGAGTGAGAGAGGTGATCGCGAGAGAGGGGGAGAGAGGTCAGGTTGTTAAAAAGATTAAGACTAAGGCGAACGCTGCTGGGCTGTGGTGTGGAGCGATGTAAGACTTTTCCCATTTGAAACAAGTTGCTTGGCTGATTCCCTGCTCTCTACTCTGCAAATTCAATTCAGTGTAAGACAGTTCAAACTGCAAAACTGATGTACGACAGATGACATCGTAGAACTCGAAAGTTCAACGGCTTAAACGGCAAAACTGGCGCGGTGGATACAATAACGGTTATGTTTAAACTGTTGGAGTCAGTCATTGAGTTTGAATCGTGAAACTTGCAAGTTTGACGGTTTAAACTGTCATGTAGAGCTTCATTTCGCAGAGTGACTGTGCGCCGCCCTCCTCCCCTTGACTACCTTTTCCCACTGTCCTCCTTTTGTTTCGTCTCTATCCTTCTTTTTTTTTTTTTTGACGAGGCAATCGTGGGATTTCCGCTCAAGCGCCAAACCCCCTCAAAGGGAGAGAGAGGGAAAAAATGACACTTAATGGGGTGGATTTGTTGGTGGTGCGAACAGACAGACAGGCGAGGCGCGCTGCGGCGCGGGCCCCAGGCCCCAGGGGCGCAAGCTGCTGCTGGAAGGAGTTGGGGTAACGCACGGAGCCGAGGCGGGGCTGCGCGGGGCGGGGCCAGGAGCGAGAAGGACTCGGTCGCGCCCTGCTACCGCCGCCGCCGCTGCAGCTTATTCTAAACAAAGTCGGTCTAATCCGTTTTGGAGCTGTTAAATTATGGACCTTGCTGCTGCTGGGGGAGGGAGTAAAAGAAAGGGGGGGGGGCGGAGAGGAGAAAGACGTTGTCAGGACTAATCGTTTGGTCGTGTCCGCCCCGGAGACACGGCTTGCTGCACACGGTGGGTGGTGGGGCGTGGGGCGGGGCGAGGCGGGGTTGGTGCCCTCCTCCGTGGTGACAGGCGCGGGATCAAAACGTAACCAAGGGGAGCGGTCAACCTCAACCCCACGCTCCGCCCCGCCCCGCCCCGCCACCGAGCGCTATCAGGACGGCTCGTGTGGGCCCCGCGCACCAGCAGACACCGAGGGCGATACCGGACCCCCTCCCCGAGCCTTTGCACCGTGCGGAAGCCAGATTGGACAGCGATTGGCGCGCACTCTGATGAGATTGTAAGAGGATCGAGCGAGGGGGTAAGGGGGGTTGGGGGGAGGGGGGGTACGTCGAGGGACGGTAGGGACGCGGGGCGAGGTGGGTTGACACACGTACCCCATTTGTCATGATGTGGGTGGGGTGCGAGGCGAGGGGTACGAGTCGGATGGACGGGTAAGCGCCGGGTGGGGTTGGGACGCCTGGGATTACACCAGCGGCAGGCGAACCGAGCGAATCGTAACGCGCGTAACGCGTCAAAAAGGGTGTACGCCGCGCGAGGGGGAAACAACTCTGAAATTTTTGTACACCTCGCAGTTCAGAAAAATCCAGGAAAATTCATAGGAATTCAGAACAATTCAGATAAATTCAGGAAACTTCGAAATGATTCTCAAAAAAATCATGAAAATTAACAAGATTTGTACACCAAAATTCAGAGTTGTTTGTTTATATCCCTCGACGCCGCGCTAACGCCAGGTAGCAGTGTTCCTACTACTTTCGCTCGCTGGTCGCTAATTACTTTGCGTCCGTTCTGCCTTGCTTGAGCCCCCTTTGGACCTTGTCCGGAGGCCGTGACTCGACGAATCGCTCGCGCGGGTCAGAGACAGAGACAGGTGTCGAGTGGGACGGGACGGTACCGGGGGTGGATGCCCGCACAATGCAGTTACTGACTGTGCCTCCCTCCCCCCGGGCGGCTCCCTCCGAGCGAGTTTGGACGACCAGCCAACTTAACTTGCACGTGAGGGAGTACTTTGTCTCATCTCATTGCGAGCGCGAATGGAGCGGACGTTCAACTCTGCCTGCCCAAAAGTTTGCGGTGATCAACTGAGGTTTTCTACCCGTCGTTAAAAATCTTGCCGCGGAATGGCTGCTCTCCCTCCATAATTCCCTTCCCTTCCCGCCTCCGCCTCCTCCACCACTTCGTCAGTGAAAAGGGGTGCGGATTTATTTTGCTCTCCTCCCGCCGGCCGGTGCAGTGTTTCTCGTCATGAGTGCTCGACACGTACTTATTCTGTTTTCCCTCTCTCTTTTTCTGTTGCAGGTGAGTTCGTTAGAGCGCAGCAGCTTAACAGCGCCGCGCGCCGCCGTGAGAGCTCCCGCGGCTCCCGTCTGCTCCCGTCTGCTCGGCTCTGCTCGGCTCTGCTCGGCTCTGCTCGGCTCTGCTCGGCTCTGCTCGCGGTGAGTCTGCTCCGGCGGGTCTGCTCCGGCTTCCGGAAGCAAGACTGCCGGAGCAAACCGTCGGGGCGTGGCGGGGCGGAGCAAGGTGGGGCGTGGGGCGGGGCGCGTGCAGCCGGGTGTGACTGTAAGGGGCGCTGGGCCCGCCCCTCCCCGCTTCGCCCCGCCCGGAGACTACCGAGGGGTGCGCATTTCTTCAGAAAGAAGCCAAAAACTCCCTTTTTATTGTTTTGTGGTAAAGAGAAAAACTACGCTGATAGCTTCAGCCTGTAGCCTTTTGGGATGTAACTGAAAGGCGTATTCACTGTGAAAAAAAAAATGTTCGTAAATTTACGACCTTTTTTTTTTCGTAATTTGCGATTACGACACAGAGTTGTAAATTTTCGAGCGCAGTCTCAAATTTACGACAGCAAATTCTTGCTCGTCGAAGAAAACAAAGTCAGCACATGGTGTACAAAAAAATATCGTAACTTGACAACATTTCTCATGGACAATTTTCCCGTAACCCTCCCGAATATTTTTCACTGTGTTTTTTATCTGGGTCTTTGTAAATAGCTGACAGAATGTGAAGAAAACTGGTGAAATTACACAATGAGATATTTATGCAACAGTGTGTGTGTGTGGGGAGGCAGTAACCCCGCGCGCGCACTTCAAGGGCACCAGTGTTATGTCGTAAAAGATATGTGTACATGCGTGTTTGTGAGTGTGTGTGTGGGTGGAGCGGGTCGTCTGTGTGAGTAGGGTCGTATAAGGCCTGCTCGGCTGGGGCGGGGCGGGGCGGCCCAGCCTGCAATCTTGATGTCCATGCCGCGCCGTTCCTGCAGCAGGCCAAGCAGGCCGAGCTGGGCAGAGCCGTGCGGTGTGCGGCCGACAGATATCCGTCTGGCCTTTGTCTGGGCTCGGGCCCGGGTCGGGCGCTCTGTCCTTGCTGCTGTGGGGCGCCGGCGCCCGCTCCGTCTGTCTGTCTCTGTCATTCTTACTGCGGTGCATCGGTCTGGAGACTCGCGGCACCCCAGTCATCTGCTCAATGACTGCTTATGCCAAGAGTGATGGGTAGAGCGCACACAAATAACACACACAAAATATTGCGTCTCAGCACAAAAATTGGCAGGTGTTCTAACGTTTAGCTGTATAGGCGCAGCAAATTTTTTAGCTACGCTGCTTATTTTCTAGCTAACTAAGATTTTAGCCGTAGTGCAAAATTTTCACGTCTAATTTTAGCTGAGCAGTTTTTTTTCGTATTTTTATTTTTTTCTAAATTGCCTGCGGCTGCCCGGCATCTGCTGCTTACAGAGATTCTATCGATGAGGAATCGACCCGTCAAGGTAGGAGGAAGGAGGGGGTTGGGGTCTAACCATCCCTTGGTCTATGGCACCCCCCGCCGTCGAGATTGGCACACGCACACTCTCAGACCACTGTAGACATTTTTTCTATAAGCCATATAGAGACTTATATGCTCCAGCATAATACAGATAACGTTTTTTCAGTACACTGTTAAAAATTTATTGCGATTTCCCAGCACTTCCTCGATACGGGACGATTGTGCAATCCCAACACTTCTCTGTAATCAGAAAAGGACCCTTTTGCTGCCTGAAATATTTTGTCAGCCAGTCGGCCATATTGTTGAAGCCAGTCTATTTTAAATACAAAAGACAGTTGGAATTTCCTGAAGAATTGTGATTAAAATACAAAGGCCAGTTGGAATTTCCCGAAGAGTTCTGATTAAAATACAGAGGACAGTTGGAATTTCCCGAGGAGTTTTGGTTTAAATACAGAGGACTGTTGTAATTTAACGAAGAGTTCTGGCAACTTTTTTCACAACAGAGGTGCTGTGAATTTCCAACATTTTTTTAAACAGTGTATAATTCTTCACATGTGCCAAAAAAAAAAAAGATTTTTTTTTGGAAAAAATTATAAAATTATGGAGAAAATTTTCTCTAGGTACAGGCAAGTTTTTCCATATTTTTTTCTGGATTATATACGTCTACAATTTATTCCAAAAATGTCCATAGCGGTTTGCGAGTGGCCCTAGGGCAGATGTGCCCCCTATTCTCTAACTGAGGGAGTTATGCATCCCAAGGGTATGTGTGCCCCCGTATACCCCGGAAATGGGTTATATACAATATCGCGGGGTGTACATAGTACATTGGACCTAGGTATCGTGTACCGAGGGTAAACCAGCCCGAGGAGTACAGTACCCACGGGGCGGAGATGCCCGCGCTGGCCGCCCACGAGAAGGCTTTCGGGGCGCACCGGCGCCGTGGGTACTCGGGCACCGGCGCGCGCACCACGCGCGTCGTAGCAGGCGAAGCAGCACGGAAGGGCGTAGGCAACTCGCACACACCCAGTCGGGCAGGCAGGCGGCAGGCGCCGGGGCGGCGGCGCGGGGCCGGGTCCAGGGCGCCAGGGCGGCGCCACAGTTCCAGGGCGGGGGCCGCCGCGGGGGGCGGGGGGGCGGGCGCGCGGGGGGCGGGCACGGCAGTCGATATCGCCAGGCCGCCCCCACCAGCCCCGTCGTGCGGGGGCGGGGGCTCGCTGGCAGCAGCAGCAGCCGCCGGCCCGCAGCGCGCCGGCTCCAGCGCTCAGAGTAGCGCCGCCTCCGCCCGCCGCCGCAGCCTCCGCGTGGTCCAGAGCGTCCCGCGCCGCGCCGTACCGCGCCGCGCTCAGCAGCGTGTGCGAGCGTAGCCGCGCGAGCGGAGCGTGACCCGCCGGCCTAGCCCGGCCCCGCCTGCACCAGCAGCACGGCCTCGAGCGTGTCCGCGAGCGTGTCCGCGAGCGTGTCCGCCAGACTGTTCTCGCGTGTGTTCGTTGTGTGTGTCACTTCGGAAGAGTGTGTGACGAGTGAGTGTCTTCTGGTATAGAGGAGTGTGCGTGGTTTCGGTGTGTGCGTGTGTGCTGACACGGTGCCGCGAACCCTTTTTATTTTTTTATTTTTTTATTTTCTTTTTTTTTGCGTGGGCGTTGTCAGCGCGCTGTTAGTGTGTCCGTGCCGCCGGCGTGCAGCTGTGTCAGCGCTGTCAGCGCGGTGGGGCCCGTGCGGGATACAAGTGATAACCGCGAGTGATGTGGAAGCAGCAGCAGCAGCAGCAGGGTGATTGTGGCGGCGCCGTGGCGCCCGGGACATTTCTCTCTTCCTCTTATCGTTTCTCTCCTCTTCCTCCCTCTCTACTTCTCTCTCTCTCTCTCGCTCTCACTCTATCCCTCTCTCTCTCCATCTCTCTCTCTTGCTCTCTGACGGACACGTCCGCCGCGAAGGCGTTAATTAAATCGTACAACTTTCACTCATTAATTTAATGGAGCCAAACTTGAGGAGAGGGGGTGGCAAAGTCACTTATATAGATTTTAATTAACTGTGTCCCTCGTCTCTCGTCTATGAAAGGGGTATGGGCAAAGGTCGGGCGGGGCGGGGCGGGGCGGGGCGGGGCGGGGCGGGGCGGGGCGGCCGCACAGCCGACAGTCAAGGTGTGTCCAAAAGAGCAGTGCACGGTGCAGCCGCGGGGGGGGGGGTGGGGGGGGGGGCTGGCTCTAGCTGTACCCCGGGGACCCCGCCCCCGCCCGCCCCGCCCGCTCGCGCAGCGGGGTACCGACCGACGGGGGAAAGGGGTTGCGTCGGCATTTCCCCCCCCCCCCCCGCCCCCAAACCCCCTATTCGCTATCTCTATTTGGGGCCCCGCGCGCGCGCGCCTCTCAGCAGCCGTGATGGCGGTGGCGGTCGTGGTGGTGGTGGTGCTGGTTGAATAGAATAAAATAAAATAAAAACGTACACCACAAATTTTTACGAGTGTACGTGTGTGCGCGCGCCCAGATGTGGCCCTCCCCCTCCCTCCCGCAATCTCAATCCGAATATTTACGCGCGCGCGCGCGGGTGCGGGGGCGTCGTTTGGACGGGTGCGGGGCGGCGGCGCGCACAGCAAGCACAGCAGTGGCGCGCGGCAGCCCAGCGCGCCGAATCAAAACGGGGGCATTTTGGCGGCGAGCGGCGGCGGTCCTGGGGCTGCTGGGGCGGGGCGGGGCCGGCCCGGCGCGTGCTTGCGGATGGCAGCTGTGGGAATGTGAGGGGGAGATAGAGGGGCGCGCGGGGGTCGAGGAGAGCAGTGGAGAGAGAGAGAGAGCTCTCACACGTCAGTGCGGCAGCCCTGCCCGGCCCCGGCGCTCTGGGTCCTTCTCCTCGGGACCCGGCCCGGCCCGGCACGGCCCAGCCTCTCCAAGGGGCTTACACCAATTTCGCTGAACATGTGTCATTGACGGTGTCGCTTCGCTCCGCCGGATAGCTCCGCGCGCCGTCCCTCTTTTCTCACCCTCGCGCGCTCCTCTCTCTCTGGTCGCCCTTATATTACTCCTTCATATCCCTCCTTATGCAGCTATCGGTGTTTGTGTGTGTCGCGTTGTGCGTCCTGAGCGACTTGTGATGTCATTGTAGTTTTTTCCAGAGGTGTGCAGATGATTAGAGGAGGTAAATTTAATTTTTATTTTTTAAATGGAAGTGGAGGACGACGGGAAGCTGGCGTGAGACGCGCGTGTGGCGTGAGAAGGCTGTAGGTCAAGTTTGCAAACGTTACGTAACGGTATGAATGAAGCCGCCCGTATTTACCGTGCTGGCTTGAGGGGTTTCTTCAACGTGCGCCTCCTTTGAAATATTTACTGATTATGTAACAGTTTGCGTCCTGGCTCGACGCGGGGGATAGGCCTGGCGTCGCGGCGGTCGGATCAATCATTTGCCGTCACGACGTCACATTTTTCCTGTGAACGCTATACACTCTCCATTCCACCACCCACCACCCCCCGTCCCCTTTCCTTTCTCTCTGCTCCCCTCACTCCCCTCTACACTGGAAAAACAAAGGTGCTATATAGCACCCTTTTTGGGGTGGTATTGAATTTTTTGGGGTGTTACTACACTAATGCCTTTGTAAAGGCACGATTAGGGCCAAAAATAGCACCTTTGGGAGGCGATAGCGCCTTTCTAAAGGCACTATTTCACTAACGCCTTTAAAAGGCATTAGATAGCACCTTTGTTTTTCCAGTGTAATCGCAATCCCGTGATGACTCGGTTTGGTCCAGAGCAAAGCATCCGCCGTCCCCATCTCTGTCCGTCCGTGTGTCTTTTCTTTCCTGCTGTTTCGTGTGCTGGGACGTGCAGGGGTGAAGCCATATGAACCGTGGGCTGCCTTCTTACTGTGGTGTTGTAGTGCATTATTGCCTACCTGTTACCCCTCCCCCTCCCTTCCTCCCCTTTCACCGCCACTGCGGCCT